>CM032233.1:23435000-23590000 GCA_019009955.1 Riptortus pedestris
CTGTTGTTGACCTTGATCCTCCATTGAGTCAGCCATGATTCAAGCAGAGCTAGGTGCTCTTGTAAAGATGCGGATGCCATATTTGGGTCTGAGTTGGACGTCAAGATTGCTGTATCATCTGCATACGTGAAAAGGGAAGTTTCGGGATGTGATGGGATGTCGGCAGTATAGGTAAGGAATAAGAAAGGACTTAGGATATCCCCCTGTGGTACACCTGCCAGCTGGGGGAATAAGGATGAGACTGATTGTGTAAGTTAGTAGCATAATCAGGTTTAAGCTTGGTTGCCCGGGTAATGATAAACTAGTAATTGTTCGCCCTTAAACCTTTGTTTGTCAATATTCTAACAAAAAAAAGAAACAAACCGGATATCATTAATAGAGAAGATTTAAGATTAAACCTCACTTAATTGATGCCATATATTGAAATTTTATGATTAAAAGCACTTGGTTCATCACTCCCATAGAAAATTGTTTATTTTTACTTATTGGTTTTATATAATACATAAGTGCTCAATTTTATTATTAATAATCATTATTAGCTAAGCACCTACCCATAACTAAAAAACAAGGCAAGTGGTCTATGAGACAAAGAAGTTGGGATGAGGACCTCTGCTTTACAGAATAGGAAACTTAGGAATCCAAGCAGTGAACTGAAGTTACTGATTTTCTTTGAAATTCGAATAAGATAAAAACTGATAAAAAGACAACCTGAGGCACATTATGTTCAAGCCCCATTAATGTCATCATAGGTCATTTATACAAGTGATATACAAGCCCAAAATGGCTTACAGAATATTTGAAGAACAAGAACAAAGTTTTTCAGATGACCATAGTGTATGGTGGTATTTCTGTGAAGAAACTTAGAGGACAGTTTATTTAATATAAAGAAGAATTACTGAAATAGCTCTTAAAATGAATTTATTTAAAAGCTCAATTATTAATATAAATAAAAGAAATAGCTAAGAAAGAAAAATTACTCTTGTTGTAGAGAACAGAAAGGAAATATATTTCATCTTTTTCTCCCTCAAATTGAGTGGAAGATTTTCACCTTTATAAGGAAATTTTGGCCCCAGGGAGCACAGTATAGAAATAGAACGCTTGTAATAGAAAAACAAAACAAAGAATAGCTGAAAAGATGTGATTAAATTAGTCAAGAAATAATTTTGTATGTCAAAGATGTTCCTAGATTTCCTTTGAACTATAATAAAACGTCTTAGCATAGTAAGTATTCTTTTTACATGATAAAAGTTTTGAAGTGGCACTGGATGGATATCATCAGGCATAGTAATGAAATTAATTGCACATATATAAGGCTGAGAAAGATTAAAGTAAATAATATTAAAACTTCATTAGGGAATGGATTTCGTGTGGAAAACCCCACTCCAAATATTTTTGCTAATCTCATTCTGCTCTTGAAAATTCACTGAATTAACCCATCTAGAAACCTAAGATTTATGAAGTGGGTGTTACCCCAATGTTAATATTTCATTTTGGTCTAAAAGAAATATTGAACTTACTTGAGTTCATAAAGACTGGTGTATTCTTTTTCTAGTCCCAACATTGCATTTAATATTTCCCACTTCCAGTAAGTTGTGTAGGCTCTTACTGCTGCATCACTGAGTGGGCCCTCAGGAGGGTGATATTGTTTATCTATTTTCGCCATCTCATAAGATAATGAGATCAGGAATTTACCGTATCCCATTTTTTGGAATGGTGGTAATACGAGTAAACAGTTTAAATTAAAAGAAACTGGTTCCTTGTGCTAGAATAAAAAAACATCTAATTAAGTTTCTTATTGAATTTGTCCTATATATTTAATTAAAAATAGAGAGAGTTATTACAGATCAATTATGATTGTTCAATTGACAGAAAAAAAAACCTGCCAATAAACACCAGAATATATAATGGAATAATCCAGTGTCTCCCATTTTTTCAAAAGATAAATACCTTAAGCAGGTTTAAATAATATCTTAAATTTGAAAATTTTTACAAATTTGCCAGTAACAGACCATATACAACTTGCTTCATTATAGTAACCTTTAATTTCCTGGGTCATCATTGCCAGTCCCAAGACTCAAAATATTAGGAGAATTATTTGCCTGCAAATAACTTCTATATCATTGAGTTCAGTTCAGAACATATATACCTCAACTACAATGTAGAAAGAAACAACATAAAATTCTGAATCAGAATTTTTATGAAATACGAATGTTTATAAAGACTAATTCTGAAATTAAAGAAAAAATAATCATCTCAGTGTATTAAAAGGATGTTTCATAAATATGAATGCACACTGAAAACAAAACAATTTCAAAAAGTATAGATTATTACTACTTCCTTATTAAAAGGTTTTTTGAATATACAAAGAGTAAATCCTATAAGAAGTGTGACTGCAATGGCTATTATGTAGATCTTGATGTTGGTAATACTACCTCCACCTCGGTTTGGCCTGGACTTTCCAAGTATGTACAACTGAAGCTTGGAAAAGTACATAAAAACAGATCCATTTCAGATTTTGTTCTGAGAGTTCAGGACCTATGTCCTATTTCCAGTTTAATGTAATGCAGTCAGAGACTTGAAGAAAAAAAAAATGTTCTTTATTGTAAATGTGACTTCTTACCTTAGAAAAGTAGCCCATTATATGGGTACTGTCTCCACTGTTGTAATGTAGGACATAAAAATATAGGCTACTTATAAATAATGGCATGCCTTTAGGTTCTATAAATAATTTCCCGATGAGACATATTTTTAAGCAATAATCCAGGTCAATTTCAGGATTGACTCGTCTCACAGACAAATTTTCATCTTCATAAATTTGTTCGCCTACTAAAGGGCTCAGTATACAGCTTTTCTAAATAAAAAAAAAATCACAAGAAATACTTGTTTTTCAAAATTACCTTTATAATATATACTAAATATTTTGCTCACTAACAACTGCCATCAAAATGTACAACATATTATAAATTCCATAAATTTAAAATAATCAACACATATAAAACTTGCTCATATTTAATTATATTTTACTCATGTTTTAAGCCACCCTGATCCAATAATTATATTTGAATAAATCTAAGCATGATTTCTCAAACATATCTTCCTAGTTCAAAGCTATTTTACAAAAAAATATAAAATAAGGAGTAATCCCCGCTTACCTTATGCTGAATGTAATCAGGGAAAGATGAACAAATAGCCAAACAAATATCACAAAAATAAATTCTGGAATCACTGAAAAATCTTATGGGGAATTTAACTCCATAATGGCCTATTAACTGATGAGTACCAAATGAAATTTCTTGGGTTTTTTGTAAGCATTCCTCTTTAGAAAGAAGATCTATTAATTTATCTTGCACAATTTTAGAAGTACTAAAAGGAAAGAAAATAACGTAAATCATAACATTAAAATTTCAAAAATGATTTTAAAATAAAAACCAAGTAATCTTGTAGGAAATAAAACTAAACAAAAATATATAAACATGGTTTAGCATTTAAATGAAGAAATTAATGTTTTGAAAATAATCAAAAGAGGTAAAATAACAGGAGAATAAAGGTCAATATTCTCCTTAGGCTCATGTTGATTCACAACCCCCAACATGAAAGAGACAAGCATCCAAATGATTCTCTTATTCAACTCCTAACTAACAAAAAGATGTTAAATTAATGTCTTGGATTTAACCATGAATCATCTATAGTTGAATAGTGGGTGTGGGAGTGTGTGTGTATACAAATATACATTATTATTAATTATTTACATCACAGTGACACTAACATGAATACATACAGCATAACTCAAGAAGAAAGGAAAAAAAAAAAAAAACCTTAGGACACCTCAAAAATCAGTATGTTCTCTATTATTGTGGATATTTACAAGTAGAGGAACCTCAAAATTGTGAAATTATTATGTTTGCTGCAATAATAAAGAGTTATTGAATTATTTTTTATGAAGAAGCGTGTGTGCTAGCAAAAATTAAACCAACCAACATTCTTGCCTAACTCACTGCACACTTACCAAAATACAAACAGCTGTTAAATCAATCCAGATGACATTGGCAAGCCAGTCAACACATTATATTGGACACACCTAGCAAAAATACCACAATTAAAACTGACCAAACAACCAATAATATATGCACACAGCAGTAAGGACAATGACAAAGTGGTTGCACACTTTCAATCTAAAAACAGAATGAACTTACATACCTAAAAACATTTAGACTTGGACCACACTATATTAATAACTATGATGAAAAAAAAAATAGCCATTCAACAAGATATGGAAAACATTATAACCAACATGACTAACATTGCTGTTAAAATAATTGGACAGTAAAATCACTACAAACCATCACTAATAATTACAAACATGACTGTATTGGCTGTATAGACAGAATTATACTCAACATGATAAAAATTATAAATACATTCCCTGTCTAATATGAGCAAGTGAAAATACAATACAAGAACACATAAATTACATGATTTAAATATGCAAACTACTGAATCACTGCAGACAAGAATTTAAATACATGCCAAGTATTGACTTGTGACAGTTCGGAAGCTAAACTTCCAGAGTAAATTCAAAATGTTTCATGGATGCTGTATTGGAGGTCTTTTCATCAAAATGGAATTACAAAAATAATTTTTTTTTCAAATATAATTATTAATTTTGAATACTTTTTTATTTGTCTTCCTTAATTGTTAATTTCTGAATTAAATATATGAAAAATACTCAAAGAGTGTAAGATCTGTAGGATAAATAAATGCCCTTTCTTTAGATGTATTGCAGAGAGGTTATATTTATAAATTGCGTCTCACATTCAAAAGGGGCTCAGGTTAGCCGTGTGAGTAAGACATAAGCAGGTTAGATACTAAAAGTTGTTAATAATTGTGTTGAGTAAATAAATGATGCACACAACTCTTCTCAACATTATTACTATAGGGGGCCTATGTAGGACTCAAAGAAGCACAAATGGCAAAATGGCATATTTTGCCTAACCTATCCTTTCTAAATCTCATTTATTGCAGAACCTATTCCTCTAGAAATTAATACGTACAATGGCAAGTTTTAAATGTTTAATGAAACCATCCTCAGTTTCTTATGGCAAATAAAACTGGATTTGGACCAGTTTCATCTTCCAGTACTAAATATTTTGTCCACAAAATACTTTCAGTGGGATTTCATCACGACTTACTTTTTGTGTGCATGCAAGTGTTTATGTTTGTGTATGAATACTGAAATAACATACCTGTACTATAAGTTCATGCAGGATTGAATATTAAAAAGAAGACATCTCCAAATACAATGGAAAAGAGTATGCTGCATGAACTAGGAATGGATTTATGCCAAGGCTCCTGAAAAGTTGGTCTGTAGCAAGAAAATTTGCTGCCCCAGTTGCTGATATAGCAACTAATACCCTTATTGTTATACCAGAACCTTACTTTTAACCTAGAAAGTCTAAAATATCTAGAAAAGTGAAAAGAAAAGAAAACCTCTAGAAAATCAAATTTTTTTGCAAGTGAAAAATTGGAACTATGCATTTTGAACTTGTTATCATTTTTTTCCTTTTATATTGTTTGTATTGAGTATTTTACATTTATTTAATTCAGTAATTAACAATTGCATTCAACTAATTTTCTTTAAATAATATAATTATAAAACAGAAATCTAACTATTTCAGTGTTTCCATTTTGATGTCTTTTTTATACATACGCAGTTATAAAATTCATCTAGAAACAGGTATCCAGATCAAACAGATATATGAATTTAAAAATATAGCTCAGAACAGCTCGACTATTTTGGGGGATAGAACATTCAAAATTCTTAAATTGTTCAACTAAAAGTAAATTTTTATTATTTCTAAATAATGCTAATAAATAATATATGTAAATTTATTTAATCTCAGTAGATTACCTTTGCTCATCTGTAGGACCTGACATCATGATTTCTTCAATTTTACTATTAACAATTAAAGCATTAATGATGAGACTAAATTGTCATCAATAACAATAATTCCTTTTATTTATTTATGAAGGATTTGATACTCACCTAAAAATAAAAAGATTGTATCAATCAGAGAAATACATTAACAGGGTAATCATTTTAATTTACACAGAATGATACATACCGGTTCAAATCTGTGCACAGCTCTTCTTTAGCAATTATAAACATCTACTACTGAGAAGAAATTTATTTGACATCAAAACCTAAAAAATATAATCTATTACACATAATTCTTCAAAAGACTAGTAATGTCTTTCAATTAAATATGGATATTATTACCTCTTTGACTTTTAATTATTAAATTGAATAAATGATAAAAGAGAACGATAGAAAACCAAACAAATCTGGCATCTGACCTTTTAAAAATCAGCACTCGTAAGTCCACAAGGGTGGTTTCATTATACCTATGTCATTCTTAAGGTAACCCTTTTGTTATTTGGCTATAGAAAGTGTTTTTAAGTAGGTTTACGGCTTTGTTAATTAAATACAAAAAAACACAGTTAAAAGTGTATACAATGCAGAACACTTATTGGGTATAGGATGCTGAAACAACTATTGTACTTCACCCGTATATAATCATTAAAAATGTATAGACCCTACCGATTTTAATTCAATCACATAACCACTCATTGCCAGGTTATGCAAACATTTGTTGTAGTATTTAGTTAACCCTTAAAACACATTTATTGTAACTAGCAATTACCACGATTTTTCAATGGAAATTTCTAATATTTATTAATGTAACATTCATAAATACCTTATTAACTTCATATGTAAAAAATAATAATAATAATAATGGCAGCATAACTTGGTTGTCTATTGACTAATGAATAAATAAAATAATACCAGTAAACAATTCACTTCAGATGAGGCTCATTTCCTTCTTTCTTAAATTAATTCACGAATTACAATTAGTAAAGCAATGCATTTAACACATTTAAAAAGTATTTATACGTATTTTACAAATCACTAGGCTAAATATTACTCAAAGATGTAGCACTCCCCACCAAAACGCAAATGCCATTTGTATAACAGATTATAGTAGTCCCTGTTTAGTTATACTTCTATCTATCCAGGTTTCTTCGAAATATATTTATTTTCATTAAAATATTAAATAAAAAAAGTCCGCCACGCAGGGGCTGTGTAAACTAAGCAGATTTCCCACATGAATGCAATAGAGAAATCTCCATAAGAGAGCCGAACAGTTACGGCAAAGGGCCTAACTAGCTTTTGGCGGGAAATTCAGTCGTCCGTTATCGGCCCAAATTTAATAAAAATGCAAATATATCGGTTAATATTCAAGATAGAGAATAAATGTATAGAACAATATGTATAGTAAATTTAATTTATAATAAGATTGGTTCTTTACAATCTTTTGAACCGACGTATGGTAACTGAGATATTTCGAATTTTCGAAAATCCCCCCTCTAAACCCTCCCCCCCTCCCACTGGGCCGATTTCAGCCATTAACGAACCTCATCTGTCTTTTGACATAAAACGCTTAAATATCGAGTTTGGTAACGATCAAACAAAAATTGCGACTGCTAGAGCGTTAACAGACACACACACATATATATATATATATATATATATATATATGTGTGTGTGTGTGTGTGTGTGTGTTAATAAATATAAAATTGTTTGTATTGTATTTGGTATCAAATATTTTGCCGAGGGACCACAGAGCTGCCAGTCCTGTATATATATATATATATTGATATATATATATATATATATATATATAGATATATTATATATTAAATGGTAATTATTCTTAATTACTATTCACAGTATACACTGATAGCGTCACTGTTCTTCAGATTACACAGTCCAATAATTCACTCACGGTCACTGAAGTACACCAAAAGACGGCACTCCACTGCGCTCTACTTCACGGTACTGCACTGTCTTAAACACAGCACTAAACTGTTACTTACAGTCACGGCACAACACTGTTCTTCGTATAAAAACACTTTACCGCACTACTCTAAGTCGCACTGTAGCACCGAACGCACATATGAACACTTGAAAAGAAAACTGGCTAGCTCGCGGCTGTCCAGTTCTTTATATAGGTCGTCGGCATACATCAAAGGGGAATTGTCTGGGCCCTTCGACGTCTGTACTGGAAGGGACTAGTAGGAGCTAGACCCTCTGTCGGCTTCTTTGATCTACATCGCACTTCCCAAATAAGCGACTCTCTCTCTGAAGGATTATTCATGTATTTAATTTTCGCAACAATATATATATATATATATATATATATATATATATATATATATATATATATATATATACTAGGCTAAGGTACCCGGCGATGCCCGGGAAATCATTCTTGACTGACTAATGATGGTATTTTGATAGTAAGACTTCAATGTGTACAATTACACTTCCCTCCACTACGTAATTATTTTCTGAAATAGCCAACCCTGAAGGGTAACTTTTTGGGATTAATAGAATAGAAATTTTATTTTTGAAGGATAAATGAAAATGTGTTTCTAATCTATCCTCTCATACAACCCCCACTCCTGCCCGTCCCTAGAAATGTTGGTATGGCTTATTACAATGGCGGTGTTAATGCTAATACACGTACGGCGTTTTATTTAGTTCCATTGAGTCTTTCGTGGCAAATAAAATTGTTCACTCCCGCTATAATTTTTAGCGTATAACTCATTTATACTTTGGTATACGACGAAAGTGTATATAAGAAAAGTTACTCTAAATAACAAAATAAATAACTTGTGTTATGTGCATATTTGCCGAAAAACCAATAGGAAACGAAATACCTCTATTTTTAGTTTCAGCCCTCTCTTATTATCCCGACTCCTATTTGTCTTAGAGAATATTAATATAGCCTAAAGTCTAAGTTGGGCTAGTAGTAATATACATACCAAGTTTCATAAAATTCAGTTCAGCCGTTTACGATTCTATAAAGGACATACAGACATTCATTTATATATATTATTATGGTTTATTACAAAATCAGTAATAAACTTTGTTTATAAGAGTTCTTTTGGATTGCAAAATTAAATACACAAAAGTTTCACAGTTTTTTATCATTGCACAATTTATTTAACAATGCAAAATACACTTGGTTAATTATTCTTAATTACTACTCACAGTATGCACTAATTATGTGTGAAAAGGTAACAAGCAAACAAACAAATACACAAACATACACGAAAGAAACAAATTGCAGATATGGTGTCTATGGCATGTAAAACGAAAAAGTATAGTGAAATTTTGAAAAAAAAAAATCAATGTACAGACAGAGGTTACAATTTTATATCTATACTAGCTCAGATACCCGGCTTCGCCCGCACCATTTGAGGCTGAATGGTGATGGTATTTTTTTGGCAAGGCTTTACTTTGCACAATATTTTGACATTTACCCGTCCCAGTGTTTAGGGTTTATACCCGTTGTCAGCATTTGTTAATAATAAAATTAATTTTTAATGTAAGACATCACTGTCCTCCATATTGTCATGTTTCCCGACTCCTGTGCTTTATCCATAGATTTCAGTTATTAAGGACAAAATATTAACGTAGATTTGAATTAATTTTTCCAGGTGAGGTACCTGTTAGTTCAAATTGGAATGAATTGTTGAGCATATCAATAATTCTACTCAAATTACTTGCTCCACACATTGTTCCTGGAGAAATGTATCAAACAAAAGTTACTCTAAATAACAAAGTAAAAAACTTTTGTTATGTGCATGTTTGTCGAAAAATAAATAGACAAAGAAATATCACCAATTTTTATTTCAGGCCTCCCTTATAAACCCCACTCCCGTTCTAACCTAAAAATTTTAATATAGCTTATAATCATAAGCTCAGAGAATATTAATATTCTCTGAGGCAAACAGGAGTGGGGGTTCTAAGGGAGACTGTAAATTAAAAATAGCGATATTTCGTTTCTTATTGTTTTTCGGCAAATATGAACATAACAAAAGTTGTTTATTTTGTTATTTAGAGTAACTTTTGTTATGTACACTTTTTTCGTATACTGAATTATAAACGAGATATACGCTAAAACCTATAGCGGAAGTGAACCGTTTTATTTGGGACAAAAGACCCAACCGAAATAAATAAAACTCGGTATGTGTATTAGCACCAACGCTTTCATTATAATAAGCCATACCAACATTTCTAGGGACGGGCAGGAGTGGGGGTTGTAAGGGAGGCCTGAATTTAAAAATAGCGATATTTCGTTTTCTATTCGTTTTACGGCAAATATGAACATAACAAAAGTTGTTTATTATGTTATTTAGAGTAACTTTTGTGATATTCATTTTTGTCTTTTAACAAAGTATAAACGAGATATACACTATAAACTAAAGGGGGTGTCAACTATTTTATTGGGCGCTAACGATTGAACCGAACTTAACAAAACTCCGTATGTCAATTAGCATTAATTCTTCCATGATTGTAAGCTACATTAAAATTTTTTGGTTAGAACGGGAGTGGGGGTTATAAGGGAGGCCTGAAATGAAAATTCGCGTTATTTCATTGTCTATTTGTTTTTCGACAAACATGCACATGACAAAAGTTGTTTACTTTGTTATTTAGATTAACTTTTGTTTTATACATTTCTCCAGGAACAATGTGTGGAGCAAGTAATTTTCGTAGAAATATTGATATCCTCAACAATTCATTCCAATTTGAACTAAGAGTTATGTTAATATTTTGTTCTTAATAACTGAAATCTATGCATAATGCGCAGGAGACGGGAAATATGACAATTTGGAGGACAGTGAAGACTTACATAAAAAATTAATTTTATTATTAACATATGCCAACTACGGGTACTAACCCTAAACACTGGGACGGGTAAATGTCAAAATATTGTGCAAAGTAAAGCCTTGCCAAAAAAATACCATCACCATTCAGCCTCAAATCAATTCCTGGGCGAAGCTGGGTATCTCAGCTAGTATATATATATATATATATATGTGTGTGTAACCCACAGCCGTTTCTATGGTCTTAAGTAGCATATTTGCATAGTAACATTTATACAATTTTCTTCATCATCCCCTGGCCATCTCTTTCCAATATCATCATTGCAAATTGTTAACTTCAACATTACCACCATGTCATTATTTTTCAACAAGCCTTATCTCCTCATCCCTGTGACCATTCCATCAAGGTCTTTATTATCACAAATTCATCATCTCATTCTTTTTGATTGCTACATCATCACCATGAAGATTGTCATTGTGGTGTATTGTTACTCAAAAGAAGGTGTAAAGTTATTCAATGGAAGTGTTTCAAAACATCACCTTGCTTGGTAGGCGGTTTGGGCATGTAGGCGATATTCGGGCCATCTACCTTATACCATTTTCTTCATAGTCCCTCAACAAGCTTCTTCTTATATCTTCATTGCAATAGCGTTGAACCAGCCTTATCTTTTCCTCTGTCCTGTTACCTTTCTATCAAGGTATTACTGCAATTAAATTACCATCTATCTCTTATCCATTGCCCCATCATCATCAGATGTATAGTTAACACTCTTCAAATGTTTCAAAACATCATTAATGAGACACATTACATTTTGACAGACGATGTACGTATTTTATTTATGATTAAATATGACAATAAAAAAAGTTTGAGGTAATAATTTAAATTAGGTAGATGATGAGGTACTCTCTGAATTATTACACCCAAAATGTGTCAAAATTGACTAATATCATCTATAAAGTCGTAACAGAAAGAGGTGTCCCACCCAATCCACAGAAGTAGATTCCCACCAATTTCATGATCATAGGGAACTATTCCCCTATTAGTTTTTGATTACCACATCACAGAAGCTATTCCAGTTTAGAATAATGTTACACCAGAAGGTATAAAGTTCACCCATTTTACAATATGTGAAATATTAAATTTTCTTTACCAAATGCTAAGCTTCTTATTGTTTATCCATCAAACTAAAAAATGTCATCAAAATGTGCTGTTTCATTTTCTTATTTACAAATTTTTTTAGACTTAATATGATTTTTTTTTTTTTTTTTTAATTTTCCGTTTAATAATGTGTTGTTCTTTATTTAGAGTTGATACCTTACCAGAATTCTATATTTATATTAAATTCTATGATCGGCTTTTCAACATTTTTAACATGTAGCTTTATACATTTTTTCAGGACAAACCCAACCAATTCTACAGTGCAACATTTATTACAGCTTCAACAATATATATATATATATATATATATTTTAATGTTTTATATAATATATATACGTTTCTCTTTCTTTTATTTTGTTTTTACCCATTCGGTCATTGCCTTCATATTGTTGCGAAAATTAAATAGATGAATAATCCTTCAGATAGAGAGAGAGGAGAGAGAGAGTCGCGTATTTGGAAGGCGGCATAGATCAAAAAGACCGAAAAGCTACTGGGCTCGTCCCGCCTTGCCTGGAATGAACTAGAACATTCCCCTTTGATCTTTGCCGACCACCTATATAAAAGGCACCAGCCTCGGGCCAGTCAGTCAGTTTATGCTCAGCGATCTTGATGTTCACATCAGTGCTACAGTGCGACTTAGTACAGTGCGGTAAAGTGTTTTTTTATAAGAAGAACAGTGTTGTGCCGTGACTGTAAGTAACAGTTTAGTGCCGTGTTTAAGACAGTGCAGTGCCGCGAAGTAAAGGACAGTGAAGTGCCGCGAAGCAAAGGACAGTGCAGTGCCGTCTTTCTGTGAATTTCGGTGAATTATTGGACTGTGACTCATTGAAGAAACAGTAACGCTATCAGTGTTTACTGTGAGTAGTAATTAAGAATAATCACCAAGTTTATTGTTGGTTGTGACTTGCGAGTGTTTGGTTTTGCAATCCAAAAGAACTCTTATTAAAAACGTTTATTACTGGTTTTGGTAATACAAAAACGTAACAACTGGTGTCAGAAGTGGGATTGCAAAATTAAAATCAACAAAAATGAAGTTTGAAGAACTAAAAGTGGAACAGCTGAAGAAGGAGCTGGCTAAACTGGATATGCCAACAACAGGAAATAAGGCTGAATTACAAAGGCGGTTGACAGATGAATTCCAAAGACGAGGAATCGATATAAGTGCACACGAGTTTGACGATAAAGAAGACATTGCTGTAAGTAATCCTATCTCAAGTAGCAATTTGGACTTAAATTCAATTTTAGCCGCTATCATGGAAAATAACCAGAAACTCTTGGAAGCTTCTAAAAGTAACAGCGAGAAAATCTTAGCGGAAGTCAGACAAGAATTCCAGGAAGCTTCTCGAAGTAACAGTGAGAAAATATTAGCGGAAGTCAGACAAGAATTCCAGGAAGCTTCTAGAGCTAATTACGAGAGATTAGAAGAAGCTTCCAGAACTAATTGTGAAAGACTCGAAGAAAAATTTCAGGAAGCTTCTAGGGCTAATTGCGAGAAACTTGAGGAACTTCAGGAAGCCTCTAGAACAACAAACCAAAAACTTCACGAAATATCAGAAGTATTGGGCAAACGAGTGGAAGCCATTGAGCAGAGAGTAAGCGGATTTGATGAAAAACTGAATAATGTTGAAGAGAAAGTGTCCAATCTAGGAAAGAAGGTGGACGATGAAATACGTGAGCTGCAATTCCAAATGGATAATCTACAAGTTCGAGAGGGCCCGGTGAGGCTCATTTCAGAGCATTCCAGCAAGATAAAGACTCCGACTTTTGACGGTAATGTACCATTTAACGTTTTTAAATTCCAATTTGAGACGGTGGCCAGTAGAAATGGATGGAATAATGAAGAGAAAGCGGTAGAATTGATTTTGGCACTGAAAGGAACCGCTGCAGAAGTCCTGGAGAGTTTACCGGCCGCTTGCAGAAATAATTATGAGGACATCATGGTGACCTTACAGCGCAAGTTTGGCGGTGAGCATAAGCGAGAACTGTACAGGATGGAGTTACGGGGCAGAGTGCAAAAACCGAATGAGACGCTCCAAGATTTTGCCATGGAAATCGAACGTCTGGTCCAACTGACTTACCCAGGTGAAAATCATCCGTTTCTAGATCAGTTCAAGATTGAAGCATTTGTGAATGGTATTCGAGATCCAGATGTTAAATTTGCGGTATGCGCCATGCAGAAATCATCTTTTGCTGAAACCATCTCATATGCGCTAGCCCAGGAGACCGCTAAAGTAATTTCAAAACCACAAGTCTTCAAGGTGCGACGTCTTGAGGCTGATATTCAAAATGACGCCCAAATGTCAAGGAGTGACATAGAAGAATTAGTCAAGCGAATAATGGAGGAGCAAAGGAACAGATCACGCTCAAAGTGCTTCAACTGTGGCAAGGCCGGCCATTTTCAACGTAACTGTAAAGCTCCAAAGAAAAGGTCAAGATCTGTTTCGCCACCAAGGGAGAACAAACGGACGAATAACCCCAAATCTCAAGAGACACCGTTAAACTAAAACGAGCTAGCACTGAGGGGCAAGAGCTAGCTCCTACAACCGCTGGCCCCACAATCTCCATTTCCATAATACAACAGCAGAATAGCAACCTTACAGCTCGTGGACTCATTAACGGAAGGAAGCAGATTCTCACCATAGACACAGGGGCGTCGCAGTCCATAATTAGGCCCGATTTGGTAAAAGGATCAGTGGAACCATTAAGCGACGTTCGACTGCGCACTGCTACTGGGGAATCAGCCACCGTCTATGGAAGAGCCAAGGTTCGACTGACTATCGCCAACACTAGCGCCGATCATGTATTTGTTGTCGCCGACATAGTGGACGAAGTGATCATCGGTGCAGACTTCATGATAGCCCACGGTATCAATCTGCACATGGGTCAACAAGTTATGGTCTGGCGCAACGTCGAGATACCTTTGGATGTTGGATATGGGAGCAAGACCACAGTAAGGAGGCTATTTACCGTCGGACGCCAGAAATTACCACCCCAGTCGGAAACCTTAGTATGGGCGCGTGTGGAAGAAGATTGTGAGGATAACCGGTTGTGGGTAGTAGAACCTAAAGAACTTAAAGATGACATTATAACAGCTAAAGCCCTCGTGAAAACCTGCGACGATGGACGAGTTCCGGTGAGAGTACTAAACCTATCCAACAATGAGAAGATCATTAACAAAAATTTTGAAATAGGTCAATGTGAGCCAGCAGAAGCAATAATTAACTGTGCCAAAAATTCAGGATGCCCGAAAATGACAGCCAAGGAGCGCGAACTACTTGCAGAAGAAGAGGAAAAGTGGATGAAAGGACTGACATCGCCTGAAAGAAACAAAGCAAAGGAGTTGCTAAGAACACATGCCTCCGTCTTCGCCCTAAACAATAAAAGCCCAGGTAGAACAGCTGTAGTTAAACATGAAATAAATACCGGTGAAGCGAGACCTATAAAACAAGCACCCAGGAGTGTTCCCCTAGCGAAGCGGAACGAAGTTAAGGAGCTGGTCAACGAAATGGAGCGGAATGGAGTCATTGAACCATCTTCGAGTCCGTGGAGCTCGCCAATAGTTCGAGTAAAGAAGAAACACGGCAGCACCAGATTCTGCGTCGACTACAGAAAACTCAATGACGTCACCAAGAAAGGACAGTTATCCGCTGCCAAGAATTGACGACACCTTAGACACGTTGTCTGGAACGAATTGGTTTTCTAACCTTGGACTTTGCAAACGGCGGCTACTGGGCAAGGTATGAGATAGCTCCGATAAGGACAAAGAGAAAACCGCCTTTTAGCGCTAGCAATGGTTTATGGCAGTTCAAGGTGATGCCATTTGTGGCTCCTGCTCAACGCCCCAGCTACTTCTGAGCGTTTAATGGAACGTGTGCTAAAGGTACTCAATTGGAAGTACATGCTTGGTGAAATCTAGATGACAATTCGTTATGGGGAAGACTTTTGAAGAACATTCTTAAAAACCTGGAAGAAGTATTTAGTCGCATAACAGCAGCTGGGACTGAAGTTAAGCATAAAGAAATGTGCTCTGTTTCAGAAAGAGGTCAAATACTTGGGGACATCCGGGTAACAGCAGAGGGCAACTCCATCTGACGAGGACAAAAAAACGGGCAGTAAAGGACACTGGTGTGCCCTCGGACCACGAAAATCTTTCCACGAGCTAGCGTAGCTTCCTGGGGCTTTGTCACTTACTACCATGAGATTCGTGCCAAACTTCGTCTTCATGGGTAGCTGCCAGCTTGCACGAGCTAACCAAAAAGGTCCGCGACCATACCACTGGTGTGAGGCCAGCCGGAAGTAATGCTTTTCCAGAGGCTCAAGGAAATACTTGTGCACAGCCACCTGTCCATGCACTATACCCAATCGGCTGGTACAGAAGTTCAATAATTGATACAGACGCCAGTGGCTATGGAACTAGGAGGAGTACTTTCTTCAAGTAGTTAATGGGGCAGAAAGAGTACATTGGCTACTACAGCAGGGTACTCTCCAAGCCGAAAGAACGAAAGGAAACTTATTGTGTTATCACGTCGGGACGATTCTGGCAGTGGTTGGGAGTGCGTCAAAACATTACCACAAATACTTGTCATGGTCAAGACACTTTCACCTTAAAGAAACAGACCACTTCCGCCACTACGGTGGCTGTCTGCAGTTCCAAAGAACCAGATAGGTCAGCTGGCACGATGGATTGAACGTCTGCAGAGCTATGATTTCAGCATCGAGCATCGAAAAGGATGGGAAACAACAATTAACGCTGATGCCCTTTTACAAGACGGCCTTTGTAACATAGAATGCAAAACATTAGCTACTAAAGCCGAGAAAGAGGAAAGCGTGGATTTGATGTGCGACTTACCCGTATTGGCTCTCAGACGGAGGACTGGTCGAAGGCTCAGACAAGATGACCCGATTTCTTGGCAAAGATTATATTCGGCCTAAGGAATTGCAACAGAAAAACCCAACCCGAAATGGAGACATCAGCTGAAAGCCCACTTGCGAAATTCATACTGGGTCTTCAGTGGAATAGCCTAAAACTGGCTAGACGGGCTGCTTATATCGATCTTGGGAGAGTGCAGATGGCAAAACCACAACCGACCTAATTGTCGTGCCCACCTTTCCAAGATAAATGAGGTATTGAAGCAGTTTCATAATGGTCCCAGCTGGCGGCCATCTGGGCAAATTACAAAAAAAACCCCTGGAAAAGATAAAAAAACGATTTTTACTGGGTTGGGATGTCAAGCAATCTGTAACTCGATTGGCATCTGCCAATTGGCGAGCAGTGCTATTGCAGCCAAGGGTCCAACGAGAAGAAAGTCGTGGCAAACTTCAGCTGTACAACGCAGGCGCCCTCTTTCGAGCGTTAAGAATAGCCATGGATGTTGCTGGTTCCAATTCCCTGTCAGTTGGAGGGCTGGATAACCGGTATTGTCCTTAGTTGTAATGGACTACTTTCAGTAAATGGCCCGAAGTATATGCCATCCCAAACCAGGACGTTCGAAAACGGTTGTAGGATGCCTTGTTGTAAATAATTGGGTGTGCCGATACGGGGGGTTTCCAATAGAACTTCATTCTGACCAGGGCCGAAAAATCTTCGAATCGGCCATATTCAAGGAAATATGATGAAAAGTAATGGCATCAAAAAAGACAAGGACGACACCGCTTCATCCACAATCTGATGGGCATGAGTTCCGAAAGATTTAATCGGGACACTGGAGGGAAATACCTCAGAAAAGTGGTTAGGACACAACAACAAAGGGATTGGGATGTGCATCATACCCAAATTACTACTGGCTTACCGAGGTCGGCAATCCATGATTCCAACCTCACGTACTCCGGCAAAAATCTTATTTGGAGCAGAATTAAGACTACCAGCGGATTTGGAATTTGGGGCCAAACCCGGAATCGTCCTGCGAAGACATATGGAAATACTCCCCAGGCTACAGGAAAGGCCTGCATGAGCTCCACTCTACAGTTTTTGTACGCAACCGTAAATAAAATGACAGGTGATAAGATATGAAAGCCAGATTATGAAATACACGGGCACGGCAATTCGTGAACACGGATTCACTGAAGGGCATAATGGTTATACTATTTTTAACCCACAACGAAGGAAAGGACTATCGCACGAAATTGCAAAACGCACTGGGGAGGGTCCTTACAAGGTGGATAAAGAGGATTGAACGACGTTGTTCTAACGGATAACAGAGATACAACCAATCCGAGGTCTAAGATGAAAGTGGTAAACCTAGAGCGACTAGCCAAGTATGGCAACGGCGATATTGAGCCTATTCGGGACGAATAGGCTTAAGTGGGCTGGGCTAGTTGTTGCGAAAATTATAATTGATGATTAATCCTTTCAAAGAGAGAGGAGGCGAGAGAAGGAGTGGAGAGTGAAGAAGGAGAGATGAGATTCGAGAGAAGAGAGAGAGAGAGAGAGAGGAGTCGCGTTTATGGAAATGCGGAGTAGATCAAAGAGATCAGAGACGCTACTGGGCTCGTCCCGCCTAGCCTGGAATCAACTATAACATTCCCCTGTGATCTATGCCGACCAACCTATATAAAAGGCACCAGCAAGCTGACGAGCCAAGTCAGTTTATGCTCAGCGATCTTGATGGTTACATCAGTGCTACAGTGCGTCTTAGTACCAGTTGCGGTTTAAAGTAGTTTTTATAAGAAAAACAGTGTTGTGCCGTGACTGTAAGTAACAGTTTAGTGCCGTGTTTAAGACAGTTGCGTGTCGACGACGCGCGAAGGTAAAGGACAGCAGTGCATGCCGTCGACGTAGAAGACAGGTGCAGTGCCGCGAAGCAAAGGCGACTGTGCAGTGCCGTCTTTCTGTGAATTTCATGTGAATTATTGGAATTTGGATCATCTGAAGAACAGTAAATAACGCTATCAGTGTATACTGTGAGTAGTAATTAAAGAATAATCACCAAGTTTATTGGGCATTGTGAAATAACTTGTTCAGTGATATAAAATGTGAGTAACTTGCGAGGTAAGTATTTAATTTTTTGCAATCCAAAAGAACACTTATTAAAAACGTTTATTACTGGTTTTGTTAATACAAAAACTTAACAATATGAATGGTTGTCAATCAGCCTATGTTCCTGCTGCATGGTCCACACAACTGTACACGGTCTGTTTACCAGCCCAGAATTTTCCCCTTAGACACACTAAGTACTCCACGTAAATGAGTGCTGGTACTGAATGGATTATTATAGACTAAAGTTATTTTTAAACTTATTCCTTTTAATTCAAAGCTATTTTTCCCCTGCAATCTTTACACATATGCTTTTATCCTTTTTTGCCTATTAACATGGTAATATATTATTGTAAATTATAAATATTTTAACTGGGTCTATATAATTTTCATTTCTATTTTCAGTTTTATTAATTTTTTTTACACTAACCTGCTTTTAAATTTTACTATTAACCTTCTCATTAAGTGTTAAGAATGTAAAGAAACAACCTATTCTTCTTTACCTTATCTTTGGATCAAGAGGGCCTGACAAGGGCTAAGGCCTACTACACGGCTTTGGTGCAAGGCTTGTTGCTGCATTGTGGTGGAAAGACCAAAGATCACTACTTCTTGCGAAATGGATAGATGTTAAACCTCAAAGCTCAGTTTCTAGCCAGCTAAATAAAATTTAGAGTGTAATTCCAGGGTTTGGATTTGTAACCTCCATCACATTAGCTCATGTGTCTGACATAGGACCCCCCCCCCTCCATCTACTTACTGCTTTAATTTGCATTTTACATAAACAATTAAATAATGCTGTCTGTTTCCATTTGTTTTCAAATATTTTCAACTATTTGCTCAGTATAATTTTTAAAGACTAACTTATGGTTTTCAGATATATAACATTCACTCATCGTTCACGTGCTTCCCTAATTCTCTTCCATTTTTAGATTTTCAGTGGGAAATCCCTAATCTCTTTCATTCACATTCTTATGATTAAATCATCCAAGAAATAAAATAGCTTTGGGCAAAAAAAAATAATTTCTCTTGTCTTTTTTTCGAAAACAACACTTCTCAATGATAGGGTCTCACTGAATGCCAGTGAAGATTTAAAAGTTGTAATGCACCAGAATGGGTAGGGAGTAGAATAATAAAATGGATCTAAACCTTTGATATCAATTTGACTAAGCACAAGAAGTAATGTTAGATCCAAGACTCTGGAGTATTAATAAAAGAGACAGTGTTTATCATTGTTTTGCCATATTCAGAGAAGACAGCCCAATGAATTTCAAGGTACCTGGAGATTTGTTTCATCATCTAATTGTTTTAATGTAGTTTATTTGATTCAAATGCACTTAAGTTTTTTAATTTATTTCCAGATATACAAAAATAGTTCTGAGGAAATCTGTATTAATTCAAAAACATTTTAAACTACATAAGGAGGATTATTTTTCTTATATAAGAAAGAGAGAGAAATATATTATATAAAACAACTTAAAATATAATATTAATGCTTAATGTGAAACACAGGCTAACACCTAAATGATAAATTTAAATGAAAACATAATGATTCTTCATTTTTATATATATATAGTATAGTAGAGCGGAAATATATGGATATTATAATATAATTAGTATATATATATATATATATATATATATATGAAATTAAGTTTACCGACTGATATGATTACATGCTTATTCCTCACATTAATAGTAAACAAATTAATTCAGAGAGTACCCCTGTTGAGAAGAAACCATCTATCCTTTCAAGATTAAATGTGGAATGATAATATAGTGGTACTACACAAGAGATCATATCCACAAAAAAATATAAATACTTCAAGCTATTGAAATTTGTAATACAATATAAATATCCATAAAAATAAGTTATAAATTCAATAAATTGTACACAAACATTTGAATGCACTACAACAGTTACTCAAATTAAAATTAGTATTACCTGGCGAGGGCCTGGGGGCCGGGGGGGGGCGGAGCGGTGAATTCACACAAGTCAATTTGGATTATGGTTAACATTTTCTGGTTCAGAGCTTTTAAATGAGGGTTGCAGAAACATGGTTTAGGAAGGATAAGTTTTAAAACTATTCTGTCAATTTTATTGTAAACATGCACTTTCCCCTCCCCTCCTGTGGTAGGGTATTCGAAGAGCTTGAAAAACATCTTTAAGGTTGGATATGTCAATTCCCTGAAACGGATATTGTATACTGTAATTCTGAATGGAAAATAATAAAAAAATATATAAGTTTAAGTGGTATTGAAGCAATAAATATTAAAATCTGTTTGTGTATGTATATAAGTGTGTGTGTGTGTGTGTGCATTTGTCTATACACACACACACACACACACACACACACACACACACACACACACACACAGAAATACCGGGTGTTTCATGGTACATTAAAATTATCAAACTAAAATTGTGAATTAATGATCTCAAACAAGAAAAAAGACTTCTAAGAAGGTATGCCCATTAATACATTAATTAAGTGCTATTTTCATATAGATGATTTTCACAGGTAGAGCGAAGGAATGGTGGTAAAATAGGGTATAATAAATAAATTGATATGTGTTCCAATTACTTCATTAATGAAATCTAACAATTATCATTCAAATTAATTTTTTTTTATAGTGATAACCGTGATTTTAAAGACAAGCTCAGCATCTGGATATTTGTTGTTGTTTCACAAGTTTAAACTCCTAGTATAACACCACTGTTTTTTTTTGTTAAAGGTGAGAAAAACAAAAAGTGTATGTCAATGACATTAATTCTTTACGAGGGGCAACTGAACTGAAACTTGCTAAATAATAACATATATCCAGTGCCATTTGTATTCTACTGTCGAACAAATATGCCAAGCCTCTCTTAACCCGGGAGAACTCGCTAGGAATTGTGAAACGCGAGAACTCGCGCGTGAGATTTTCTCTCACCCAGAAAGTTTTTGCTTTAAGCAAGCGTATACCAATTTCTAGACACCAAATATCGTTATTATAATATGTTTAATAAGTAAACAAATCAGTAAACACAAAATAGCGTAAAAAAAAGTTATATATTGAATTAAATTATTACAATGTGGAACTGAAAGAAGAATTTAACATAAAAATACAGTTTAAATTTTTAAAATTTTTGAGACAATAAAATAAAATAGGAATGTAATTGTTAGGTACAATAAGTAAAATGATCAAATGAACAAAAAATAGGAACTCAAGTTAACCAATCACAGTTTTTGATAACATAACTAAGTTTAAAAATTTTTGTGTTTATCATAGATTGTCCGGCAAGTGTGGACCGTATGTTGTGTACATATGGGATTTTTACAAACATTGCACTCTTTCTTTGTTCTACGGTTTTTTTACGAGGACAAAATCCGTCTCGAATTTTTTTCTCTGGAACGTCTTCTTCTTGCACTCCTGAAATTCGCTTCATTGTATCACGCACATCACAAGGAATATTTGGGATAGCTGAACGTCTTACCAAATGCTCTTTCATTAGACTTAGGGCTAAGGTCTTCAAAAACAGTCTTCTTTCAACGAGATCTTCCGTATTAGCCTTATAAATTATAAAGCTATTGATCCCTCCAATGTTTAGAAATGAAAAAAACAAAGTTAGCGGCCATCTACAGCTAACCCTTGAAACAGACTAAATAGCTTTCATTTCATCTACAACGTCGACTCCTCCTTTGGTGAGATTGTAGAAAGTTATTATTTCGGGTTTCGCTGCAACTCCTGTAGTTTTATCAATATTATCGTCGTTATGTAAAGTTGATAACACTAGCACTATTCTGTTGGCTTTGGCTTTGTAAGAGACTAATGTTTCAGATTTCGTGAAACTAAACATGCTGGTATGCACAGGTTTATTTTTGGTCACAAGAAATGAAGGCGGAATTTCTCGTTTGTTCTTCCTCAATGTTCCAACTAAAGTGGTTTTTTTTCGCAAGTAAGTCTTTTGCCAGAGGAATGGAAGTGAAATAATTATCCATGGTGATATTTCTCCCACTGCCCAAAATATGACTTTACATTTTACAGATAAATTAATCTAAAAGTAAACAGCTAGCGTTTGAATTTAATATATAACGGGAGAACTCGCATGTAGAGCAAAACTCTCACCGGATACGTTTTCCAAAGAAAAACTGGAGGGGTGAAGCTCACGCCAGTACTAACTGACTGCGAATGACGGCAAACTGTGACCAAACGTCCAAACTCCAGCTAGACAAACGGAGACCCCTCTACCTAAATTAAGAGTACGGCCGTAGCGATTCTACTCCAAGCGTGAGAGAAAATCTCACCCAGCGAGTTCTCCCGGGTTAAAATAACATACTTCAATTGATCAATTTTATGAATTTCTATGAGTAATGTTTTCAATTTAAATATTCTCCTCTTAATATATCTATTTCAGATCTATAATACTTTATGAATTCTTTTTGAAGATGAAATATTCCATCTTTCACTGAATAATACCATTTATTAAATGATTCACATTGTTTTAAGAGTCATATAGTTATAAATGTAATTATAGTTTTCTGTACTTACATACATAATTTTCATATATTGAAGTATTAAATAAATAAGAAAAATACCTATTTTATAATTGATCTAATCCAATATTTGGTTAGAAATTGAAAATCAAACCCATTTGCATAATGTGCATATACACTGTATAACCAATATGTTTTTCTTTAAACAACCATTCTCAAAACTCATTTTCATTGTAAAATATTTCTTCCTTCCCACCATAATCGTGGCTTAACAACTAATTTATTTGATGCATCCTTTTTTTTTGTTTAGTTTTGAGGACAAAGGATATATATTTTTCAGTGAAATAGTATTTTTTCCCCTCCTATTGTCTGTCCAGCTCGCCCTATGATTATTCTATGGGATTAAGATCTGGATGAGTGAGATGTATGTAGGATGATTTCAGCAAAATATCGGTTTCCAATGTTCTCAGTATGCGGCCTTGCATTATCTTGAAACAAAAGGAACTCTTCACCAACTGAGGGTGCAAATGGCACCGCATACCTTCTTAAGATATCTGTAAAATAGGCGTGAGCATTGAAAAATGGTCTAGAGAAGACACAAAGCTCTTATTCCAGCATGCAAAATGCACACTTTCAATAATATTGAAGGTCAGATAGGGCTCACCTTGTCACCTCTAAACTCTCATATATGTCACCAGTCTTGCTCATATAAAGTAAACCTGGTCTCTTCTGTAAGAGGAACATTGGCCCATTCATTGTTTGGCCAATGTTGGTATGTATTAGCAAACCTAAGGCGAACTACACAGTGTCATGTGGTTAGCTGAGGTAAGAACGCTGGAGCCCTGGAGTGCAGGCTCACTTCAGCTAATCTTCTTCACTTATTACCACATTACACGGGTCTCTGAATCCTGTGAGCAGTCTCCACAACTGTTTGCTGGCAGTTTCTCAGGGTCTCCATTAAAATAAATCAGTCTTCTGATGCATTTGGGCGCTCTGAACCTGCCCTCCTAGTAAATTTTCCAGTCTCCCGGTACCTCTGAATGGCTTGCCCAACAGCAGTTTCTGGAAGATCTAATGCCCTAGCTGCATATCATTGGCTCCTAACATCCTCAACTAAGGCTACAATATGGGCAACTATTGCGTCTAGTGCCATATTTAGTGTGACTCAGCACTCTCAAATCAATTGTAAAAAAGATGCAATTTTTTAAATAAATTCAAAGTGCGCTTTCTTTTTTGCTGTCAAGATTAGATATTCTATTTATTGGTTTAAAACATCAAAATACACACTGTAGACATTGTTAGGATTAGGGTTTATTGGGGCAATCAACTGCTAGGTTATTTTGCCCTTTATCTTGCTCAATAAAGTCATATAATAATTAATTTTAGGTCTATTCACAGTGAATGTTTATAGTTTTTAGTGTATATCTTGTTTATACTGTGTTATATAACAAAAGTTACTTTAAACAACTTTATGAAAGAAACAAAAATTACATTAAACAACTTTATGAAAGAAACAAAAATTACTTTAAAAAACTTTATGAAAGAAACAAAAATTACTTTAAACAACTTTATGAAATAAACGAAAGTTACAAAATTGTGAACGTTAGCCAAAAATAATTATAATAATAATTGTTTATAAATTGTTATCAAATAAATAGACATGACTTTTATCTCCCTGAAGAGTCATGTGAACTTTATATTTTTTACTTAATTGATAATGATATATTATAAAACAAGTTACTTATTTCCAAAGGCAAATATGAAAATACTTTTTAAGGAATTCAGCTCCATCCTGTTCATAGCATTTGATATTCATTTTATTAGTTTTAAGTTTAATACGCCGTATGGTCATATTTTTGTATTTCTTTCCATGAGGTCTGTCAATTTGATAAACAGATGATACAAATGTTTGTTTTAATATTTAATCATATTAGAGTTTTTTAATGCAGAATATTATTAAATATGTTCTACATTAGTTACTCATATAATTTTAAAATAATTGTTCAATACAGTTACAGAAAGAGCTCAGATTATTAATAAACAATATAAAAAAGGTAAGAAATATGTCAAATACTATGTACATTATGATGGACAAAACAGGAGACTGGATTAAAGGGAAAAACTATGTTTTATGATTGAATTTTCTATAATATCAATTATTTATTATTAAATTGGCCATCTAAGGGTGATGTTTTTAACCTTTTTATTGGGAAGGATCACTTTTATGATCTGGGTGAGCCAAAATTCAAAGCAGTAGCAAAGCAAGGCAGTAGGTAGAAATGGTCCCCCTGTTTTATATTAGATGCCAGAAACTTTCTACAATTACATTATAAATTTCTCTGGTCTCAGAAATCGAATTAAGCTGTATCTAACTCTACAATCAGTTCTTGCAACTCCCTGCCCGTGTTGTGTATGCCTTTGTGCTTGTTCTGCTGTCTGAGTCTTTGTTAGCCTTTCAGAACCTACTCTCATTCCAAACCAATTATTTTTTATTTCATTTTGTTAGGAATTGATTCTGTTTTATTAATAGTAATAATTTAATATGTGACATACAGGTAGCTATTTTATAAAATTCTGCCAAATTATGTTAACTGATTTCTTCTCATATAACTATTATTTATTGGTGGATGGGGCAAAAATTAGAACTGAAAATCTAAAATGATTATTACCTTAGTTATTGTTACTTTTAATTTCAAATTCCTAAATTTATTCCTTTACTGCTCCAGATTTCAGGCTTTTTGAATTCACTTGTAGTGGCAGAGGAAAGAAGTCTGTATGCACAATGATGCCACCCATTATGTCAATCACCTGAGGAGTTCGAGTTCAAAGAGAGAAGAAGAGAACATGGAAGGAATGGATATCATATTTTCAAGTCCATTTGGACAGAGTCTATAATTTTGGCTTATTATTATAGTTATACCAAGACTTGGAAAAGCAAAGCTGGTAGTTTATATTTGTTCATGGATGCCATCATTGAATAAGCTGTATTTTTAAGAGACCAAAAAAAAAATCCCATAAACCACACTGACAATTTTGGTTGAAGTTGATTGGGAGCTATATCAGCACAAACACAATAGGTAGGAATGTCCACTAGTTATACAGATATAAAAATAAATTATGAAGTTTGGCAGTATAGTAAACTGCATGGTCAATGATATGAAACTTATGATAGAATATTGTTACGTTTATTAAGAAAATCAATAATAAACGTTGTTTATAAGAGTTCTTTTGGATTGCAAAATTAAACACACACAAGCTTCACAGTTTTTATCACTGTTCATTTACAATACACTACACACTTGGTTAATTGTTCTTAATGACTACTCACAGTATGCACTGATAGCTTCACTGTTCTTCAGATTACACAGTCCAATAATTCACTCACGATCACTGAAGTTCACAAAAACACGGCACAGTACTGTCCTTTACTTCGCGAAGTTAACTGCACTGCACTGTCTTAAACACAGCAATATACTGTTACTTACAGAGTCACGGCACAACACTGTTCTTCACATAAAAACACTTTACCGTACTGCAACTAAGTCGCACTGTAGCACTGAACGCACTGATGAGTACTGGAAGACAGCTGAGAACAAACTAACTGTCGGGCAAGTTGTACACGCTTATATAGAGAAGAGGAAAAACATCAAAGGATGAGTCCGAGACTCGTTCAGAAAGGTCGGGTCTTGCCGAGAACATCTGTCGGTCCCTTTGATCTACTTCGTACTTCCCAAATACTTGATTATCTATGTTTAATTTTTTAAGTATTTCATTTTCGCAACACTGCCGCCCACTTAAGCCTTTTCGTCCCGAATAGGCTCAATATCGCCTTTGCGATACTTGGCAAGTCGCTCTAGGTGAACCACTTTCATTTTAGACCTCGGATTGTGGTATCTCAATATCCTGTAGGTCATTCAATTAATAAATAACTCAAAATAACAAAATACCCCACTGAAAAATTAGCCAAAAAACTAGTGCACGAATTTAAAACCCTGGTAGATTTCAAACCCAGTTTTTCATTGAAAAACACTGCCGACTTGATTAAGAAAATTAATAACCCAAACATCAAATTTCCCTCCAACCGGTTTTTGGCATCATTGGACACACAGAACATGTTTTCTAACATTCCCCCCAAGGACGCGGTGAGGGTTTTTGATTTGTTTTTCAAAATAAAGAAACTCAACCCAGTAATAGCCAAAGAGTTCCTAGATCTTCTACAGTTATGTTTAGGCCAAAATTTTTTCAAATTTCAGGGACGTTTTTATGCCCTGGAAAACGGTCTTGTGATGGGATCTGCGATTAGCCCGCTTGCTGCGGAATTGTTTATGATTATTTGGAATGCAAATATTTGATGTCTAATCGCAACCCATACCGAAATCATATCAATTTCTGGGGGCGTTATGTTGATGACATCATCATAAGTTACTCGGGAGCGGAGAATGATATGAGGGGTCTTATGGACTACGTCAACAGTTGCCCCTAGATTTGGTTATTTCAAGGAAAGGGCCGTCTCACTCCTTCAACATTTATAGGAAGCCTACCGCCACTGCCATCATGATCCCTTCTGATTCGTACCACCATCCTCAATATAAAACTTCAGGCATCACGTACTTGATAAACCGACTCCTGAGTATCCCGTTGGCAGAAGAAGATTTTCAAAACGAGTTTACGTACATAAAACTAATCGCAAGAGCCAACGGGTACGATGAGAGAATGGTAGATAAAGTCATGGAACGCCGATTCACAAAGATGGTCCAAGATGAGTTAAAACAAGGCGAGAGAGAGACTCGAAATCCTGTGGGCCAACTCAGCATCCCATACCTAGGGAAATTTTCCGAGAAGATAGGACGCATGCTGGAAAAGGTTGGCCTTCGTACTGCCTATCGAAGTCTAAGCTCCCTAAAACATATGCTCCCAAGGATTAAGGATGCGGTCGATCCACTGGATAGGTCTGGTGTGTATCGGGTTGCTTGCCTGACTTGCGGAAGCTCATATGTGGGGCAAAGTGGAAGGAAGCTAAGGAGCAGATTAAAAGAGCACCTTTCCACCTAGACATCGGAGGTACGTAAACATATTTTAAACGAAAGCCATGAAGCAAATGCCGTTGAGTTCGAGGTGCTCGACCACCTTGGCAAAGGGAAGAAAATGGATATAGTAGAACAGTTATGGACATGCTGGAGGATAAGAATATTAATATTAGGGGGGAGGGTGGCGTGCTCAGGCATGTTCCGTCCTCTGCAGTATCTGCCCTGGCCCGTGTAGGCTCCCAGTCTCGCCGGAGATGTCGGCTCAATAGGGACCAACTCTAGGTCAGTTCCTCTCCATATCCTAGTTATTTTGTTATTTATTGCTTTTAATATTTATTTATTTGTAATGTTTTAGTCATAAGTGTTGCATTGCGTTTTATATCCTTTTTTGTTTGTTTTTTAAATGTTTTTAATATTCGACTACCTTTGTTGACTTTTACATTTATTTATTCATATATATTACATGTTTTTGAAAGTATAATGTTGTGTCACAGAGCACTGATGATGGGACGGTTCACCCCGAAAGTACTTTGCCTGTAATTAAGAAGTATTAAGAGTGGAGGTGTTTGACCTTTTTGATCCTTCCGTTGATAATTTGTGTGTTTGTAATAAATCTTTAGAACAGGAGAAATATTTCGAAAAATGGAAGAAAGAAAGTTTGTGATGAACTCAATGAAGAAGTTGCATTTTTCTTCAGTGATATCGATGAAATGCCTAATGTTGATGAATGTAAAGAAAGTAGTTTAGTTATTTTTGATGACTGTGCTTTGGAAAATCAAGATATAATTAACTAATATTTTGTGAGAGGAAGACATAAAAATATTTCATGTTTCTGTCTAAATCAATGTTATTCTAGATTAGATAGATAATTCATTAGAAATAATGTAAATTTCTTAGGCATTTTTAAACAATCAGATGATTATCTAGCTTTATTATACAAAGATTTTACTGTAAGTGATTTTAAGTTAAAACAAAAATTTAAAGACAGCAGTATCGAGCTAGCCTTTGAATAGTGCAGACGTCTTGTGCCACTCTCTGGGATTATCTCTGATTAACCAGATAGCAGGGAAGTATTAGCTTTCTTTCTATATAATCTTGCAAGTCAATACTTGCAAACTCATTTACTTTCTATTATTCCTTTTATTTTTATAATATTTTTTCCTATTCAAAAGTATAAAATTAATATAATCAAATCTTAATCATGGAAGTAGATGTTACCTCAAGCAATAAAAAAACCCCCAGACATCAAATCTATATTTAACCTAAAACTAAAATTGTATAAAAAATTCTTTCTGATGTCCATCAATGACACTGAAAAAAACTTAAATAACTATAATCCATTTATGGTTTGTAGATTTATTAAAAGCTTTGCTCCTAAAACAATAGTAACATTTTTAAGAAACGGGTCAATCCTTTTAGAAATTGAAGATGCAAAAGATTTTTTAAATCTTAACAACATAGAAACTATTTATGGCAGAGACATTAGTTTTCAGCACACAAATCATTAAATTATTCACGCGGAGTCATTTTGTGCTTTGATCTCTCCAATTGTAGCGATGAGGAAATTAAAACTGAATTAGAAGAACAGGGAGTCATTAAGGTACAAAGAATGTTCAAAAATGTTAAGGAGCAACAAAACCGCCACAAATTCATGGATTCTCACATTTGAAAAATGGGAAATCCCTGAATACGTTACATTTGATTTTCTTAAAATAAAAGTTTGGGCATTTGAGCTATCACCAATACAATGTTTTAATTGTTATAAGTACCGGCATTTTGCTAGATCATGTACAGTTATGAGTTGCGGAAAATGTTGTCACATAAAACATGAAGGTCCTTGTACGGAAGAACAGAAATGCTTGAATTGTGGAAAAAATGACCACCCTGCGTGGTCCAGAACCTGTACAAAGTATTTAAAAGAAAAGGAAATAGAAAAAATTAGGAATCATGACCGATTAACATATTACCAGGCCGAAAATGTTTATAAACAAAGATTTCCTGTAATCAATAATAATGTTGAGGTTTCATACTCAAAAGTAGCAGCTGCACCATCATCATCTGATACTTTAAATAATAATTTTGAGAAATTAATTAATGTAATTGCAGCCTTTACGGAAAGAATTACAGTTCTAGAAAATCATATAATTAAAATAAACAACAAAAAAACTCCTGATACTTCCCCATCTACTTCTTCTAATAATCCAGTTATAAACAATAAACCCCACCCAACTCCCAAAAGATCAAAAAAGGAATCAAAAGATAATGTAAACTCAAATTTCAATGATAAATTAAATAAATGGCCGTATTCCAGCTCTTCGTTCGAGTCCTTTAATAATACTTAGAAAGACAAATTGAAAAAACCTCATCGATAACGTAACAAGCACCACATCAGTATCGTCCGTATTATAGACTGTAGTAATAAGGTATTCCTCAGCTAAATTCTGCAATAACCCCTAAACATGATCTTACAATGGAACTTAAACGGTATAATATTTCATAAGCTCGATTTAATCAATGTAATCAGAGACTATGAAATTCTAATCGCTTGCATACAGGAAACTCATCTGAACAAGACTAAATCATTCTCACTTAATGGCTTTACTACATACAGAAGAGACCACCATGAGGGTCTCCAGAGTGGAGTATGTATCCTAGTTGCTAATCATATTCCGGTTGTTGAAATCATTCTCAATACCCCCCTCCAAGCAGTTGGTTAACACTATAATCTATGATTATGTTATATATAAAAAAAGATACATGCACAGGATAAGGGTAATATAAAAATATTGTGTATTTTGTAGAATTAAGTACATAACAAATACTTTTATTATTAACATATCCCCAGCACACTGTACTCGGGTGTAAATACTAAGCCTTGAGACAGGAAAATGTAAAAATATTGTACAAAGTAAAGCTGGGTACCTTAGCTAGTCCTCTATAAAGTAGATAATGCCGATGGATATTACTATAATTGTTTTTAGGATTGCTCCTTTAAAAACTTCTAATCATTATAGAAGATGTATCTTCTTCTATAGCTAATAATAGTTGTTTAGTTAATTCAAGGTTCTACAGTCTTTATAGGGCCCCAGGATCCTCCAATTTCATATCCCTAGCCTCTGTATATCCTTCTTCAGGTCAATCCTAATTCAGCCACCTCTATCTGGCCTGCCCTACTCACCTCTTTTTACATGATGTACTATACAACATTTTTCTGTGCGAAAAATTTAATTTCTTCGATGCCTGACAGAATAGGGGCCCTTCCCTATGAAAGAAGGGTTAATACCCAATATTGGAAGGCCATCTTAAAAAATTGTAAAAATTATGAATTATTACTTTTTACAAAAGGATTAATTTCTTGTTTTTTACTTTATGCTTGTGTTTAATTAATATAAATTATTCGTTTTAAGTTAATTTTGTTTAGATAACCTATAAAAAAAAGAGTTCATACCATGAATTAAAAAAAAAAATTATTTAATATAGTTATAAGGAGAAATCAGAGTGTCGGGTTTTTTTTTTTTTTTTTTTGCCTGCTGAGCTTATATATATATATATATATATATAGAGAGAGAGAGAGAGAGAGAGAGATTCCATATGGATTTATTTTGTATATTAATACATTCCATTCCTTTTTGTGATTTGAAAGTTATTTTTTATGAATTCTACTTCTTGAACCAATATGTTGTATTAAAATATTATATTTCTGGTCTGCCTGACTTATTATACCAGCTTTGATTATTTACTCATTAGAATGAGTGTAACATAAATGTAAACATTCATATTAATGTTGTTTAAAACTATTACCCTTAGCATTAACCCGGGAGAACTCGCTGGGTGAGATTTTCTCTCACGCTTGGAGTAGAATCGCTACGGCCGTACTCTTAATTTAGGTAGAGGGGTCTCCGTTTGTCTAGCTGGAGTTTGGACGTTTGGTCACAGTTTGCCGTCATTCGCAGTCAGTTAGTACTGGCGTGAGCTTCACCCCTCCAGTTTTTCTTTGGAAAACGTATCCGGTGAGAGTTTTGCTCTACATGCGAGTTCTCCCGTTATATATTAAATTCAAACGCTAGCTGTTTACTTTTAGATTAATTTATCTGTAAAATGTAAAGTCATATTTTGGGCAGTGGGAGAAATATCACCATGGATAATTATTTCACTTCCATTCCTCTGGCAAAAGACTTACTTGCGAAAAAAAAAAAACACTTTAGTTGGAACATTGAGGAAGAACAAACGAGAAATTCCGCCTTCATTTCTTGTGACCAAAAATAAACCTGTGCATACCAGCATGTTTAGTTTCACGAAATCTGAAACATTAGTCTCTTACAAAGCCAAAGCCAACAGAATAGTGCTAGTGTTATCAACTTTACATAACGACGATAATATTGATAAAACTACAGGAGTTGCAGCGAAACCCGAAATAATAACTTTCTACAATCTCACCAAAGGAGGAGTCGACGTTGTAGATGAAATGAAAGCTATTTAGTCTGTTTCAAGGGTTAGCTGTAGATGGCCGCTAACTTTGTTTTTTTCATTTCTAAACATTGGAGGGATCAATAGCTTTATAATTTATAAGGCTAATACGGAAGATCTCGTTGAAAGAAGACTGTTTTTGAAGACCTTAGCCCTAAGTCTAATGAAAGAGCATTTGGTAAGACGTTCAGCTATCCCAAATATTCCTTGTGATGTGCGTGATACAATGAAGCGAATTTCAGGAGTGCAAGAAGAAGACGTTCCAGAGAAAAAAATTCGAGACGGATTTTGTCCTCGTAAAAAAACCGTAGAACAAAGAAAGAGTGCAATGTTTGTAAAAATCCCATATGTACACAACATACGGTCTACACTTGCCGGACAATCTATGATAAACACAAAAAATTTTAAACTTAGTTATGTTATCAAAAACTGTGATTGGTTAACTTGAGTTCCTATTTTTTGTTCATTTGATCATTTTACTTATTGTACCTAACAATTGCATTCCTATTTTATTTTATTGTCTCAAAAATTTTAAAAATTTAAACTGTATTTTTATGTTAAATTCTTCTTTCAGTTCCACATTGTAATAATTTAATTCAATGTATAACTTTTTTTTTACGCTATTTTGTGTTTACTGATTTGTTTACCTATTAAACATATTATAATAACGATATTTGGTGTCTAGAAATTGGTATACGCTTGCTTAAAGCAAAAACTTTCAGGGTGAGAGAAAATCTCACGCGCGAGTTCTCGCGTTTCACAATTCCTAGCGAGTTCTCCCGGGTTAAAAGGTGCATGCATGGCAATATTGAGAGACACATTTTTAAAGAAAACACATTTGCTATAAGTGAAGATGTAATAAAAAAAAAAAAAGCCTGTCATGCAGGGTCTGCGTAAACTAAGCAGATTTACCCTCGTGAAGTTTAACAATAAAACGATAAATCTACATACTAGTAACACAACACCACTGTGAACATTAAGTGAATAAATACAAACAGTAATAAGAAATCTTTCAGTCATAGTTAATGACCTGCCGCAGGGAAGTGCCTAAATGTAAACAAACAGGCTTGCCAACTTCTCATCGGAAAGAAAAACAATTACTTATATATATCAGAATATACATATTAATTCTATTGAAAACCATTTACTATATCTAGTCCTGTAATTTATAATAAATCAGAATAATTTTTATCTCAATCAATCAAATTTTAGTAGCCCAATAACTTAAGACGGGGAGGGGGGCGGGGGTCACCAAAACATATTTGCATGTATCTTGTATAATAAAAGTCTATTGAAAACAATATTTGGTATTTAAGATTCAAATGAAGTGGTTTATTTTATAACAGAGTATTGTTTATGTAAAATGAGTAGATGATGCTGGAAAAATGCAAATCTTCTAAAATAAGAATAGCAGTTTATTATTTGGCAGAGATAAATAAATAGTTATTAACGAATATAAATTGAAAAATCTTCCTAAATCCAGGATAACAAATAATAAAATACAAATCCAAAAATAATATTCTCTTCACATCTCAGGACAAATATGTAGAAAAATATGATAAGACATTTTTATAGAAAAATGGTTTATATTCACTTTAAGAAAAACAAGCTGCAAACACCAGACCTGAAAATGATTGGGATTATTAATAAAAACAAATTATATTAATATTACAGAGAGTAAGTAAATAAAAGCAAAAATACATGTTCATCATTTTTTAAAGAAAATCTTAAATTACTTTAGAAGCTATGTTACAACTAAGAGAAAGAACCTTACATATAAACTACTATTAACACATTGTCAGCCATTGTACTTTTTGGATTCCGGTCCAAGAAGCCAAATCTATTTAAACATACTGTATTATTAAAAATATTAATTATGATTCGTAACAATAATTAAAAAGTTTAAAGGATTTTTTCCCCTTTTTTTTAGAAAACAGGATCCTACAAATTATTTCATAGCCAGATTTTGTTAGACTAAGCTCTTAAATAAGAATGGGTTTCTCGGAAGCCCACTAAGGGCTGATTTGCACAGACATGCCTAGACTTGTACAGCTGTTTATTTTCTTCCAGGAGGCCATCCATTCATATTTGCATTTATAAATTACGAACTCACTCATAGAGGTGCAAATGTGACAAGCCAAAAAACTACGAGATATCTCAGATTGGGCGTCCTGAAGAAGAGCTCTAATACGAGTTATCTCATGATGAGCAGTTAACGTGTTATATTTAAACATTTCTAAATTAATACTCTTTTGAGCCTTTAAGTTGGCCATATTTTCTATTGCAGCAAATATATCTAAAAAGACCCTCTAACAGTTTTTTTTTTTTTTTTTTTTTTTTTGGGGTACAATTTATATATGTTTACCAATTTCATTGCCCATGGAGATGAAGGGACTAATGAATAACAGACTGGTAAACTACATTCATGCAATTGAATAATGTCAGAAATAAGAAGAATGTTGGTGTTGATCAAACATCTTATTTATTTAGACTTAATTAATCTGAGACAAGGACAATCTAAGGTAGATTTGGACATTCCAAAATATTAGCTGTCAATACACACATACGCCCCCACACAAAAAATTAATTAATTAAGTTATATATGTGTTGTCCAATCTTCCCAACCATTCACTTTTAAAATGGAAATCCACAAACTATTTATGAAGTCTCAATGTCTCTACTTCTATGTTTTTTGTCGCTACAATCACATTACAAATTCCCATTGATTGCCCCCCCCCCATTTACTTTATTACAATAGAAAATTCTTAGAATAACAATAAGCTTGAAATCACAAGATCATTTGGCTTCTCTTCAATACCTGAAACTCTTAAAACTAGTAATGTCATGAATTCAGCCACAATAGATCCAAACGATGAAATTATAAAAAAATGTTTTTTCTGTTATGTGTTATCTGTGCTTTAGTATAATGCTCTTGACATTGGTAATACCTTACAGGGATAAACAGGATATTAAAAATCTAAAAGGTACCAATATAATTCTTAACTAACCATTATTTAACCAACTTGTTACTCCCAGAGATAGCAGATGACAAGGTTTCTAAGAAGATTTTTATGTTATTGAACTATTAAAACTTAAACCCAAATGTATTTCAGGGGAAAAAAGGGATCATAAGCCCTCAACTCAGCTACCTTTTTTCCAATAGCAGATGTTATGCCCTCCTGACTATTAACAATCTTTACTTTATTTATCAGATTTATTTTAATTTATTTAACACTTTGGCATAATAGGTATTTAAATTTCATGTGTCCAATTGAGAATTAACTACATTCTCCATGCCTTTGGATATGGGAATGGCTTCCAGAATTTTCCTCTTACCAGACTTAGGTTCCTTGTGTAATACTTTTAAATTATCAAATTCAAAATTGTGTTCTGCAACATTAGAGTGTTGTGCCAAAGCAGTTTAAAATAGATCTGACAAATAAAGGTAAAAATTCTGGAAGCCATGTACATATCCAAAAACCTGGAGAATATAGTTAATTTTAAAAATTAAAGATTTCCCACACGCTGGTATAAGACACATGTGATGACATTATCTAGTTCCGTGTAAAAAACCGACGAATAAAAGGGTTGTGGGGAAGGAGGGGGGGGGGAGGATAATGAAGTCTCTGAAAACTAAAAAGTGCAAATAATTAACTTGATACATGAGTTACGAAAAAAATGCATAGAACAACTATTGAAGAATATCAATAGCTTAACAAGATTGGTTCTATAACATTTTCCAATTTGACTCATTATAACAGCGATATTTTGAATTTCCCAAATTCCCCCCCCCCATTTCAACCATTAACTAATACGGTCTTTAGGGTGTGATGAAACAGTTAATTTATCGAGTACAGTATAGAATAAATAAATGTATTCGATTCATGGCATTAAAATCTTAATTGATGATGTCAGCACATATTTGCATGTATCTCGCACAGTAAATGTTTAATGAAATCAATATTTGGTATTTAATCATGGAATAAAGTGGTTTATGACATAACAGCTTATTGCTAATATGACATCAGTCAGAGTGGGGATTTACTCAAGGCTGAAAACTAAAAAATTCAAATATATACATTAATACTGAAGATAGGGAATAAATGTATAAACAATATTTATAGTAAATATTATTTGCAATAAGATTGGTTCTATATAATATTTGACCCAAAGTATAATAACGAAAATATTTCGAATTTTTGAAATTCTTTCCCTCTAAACCCCCCTCCCACTGGTTCGATTTCCGCTATTAGCGAACTATAAGTTTCGTATGAAATGCTTGGTTACAATCAAATAAGAATTGCAACCACTAGAGCGGTAACAGACAAGTGTATGTATATATATATATATATATATATATATATATATATATATATAAAATATAATATAATATAATATAAAAGGTTAAATATTTCTTTGAACATTATTTTCTAAACTGTATTTTTGAAACTTTTATAATTCAAGTACAAATCTTAATCTAATTATTCATTAATCCCTTCTGAACAAAAGAAGAGATTATAGAAATTATCTGCTATGAAACTTATATTGGTGAATCCTCGCAGCTGCTGAATAAAAGGTTAATGCAACACGTAAAAAGTATACACAATAATGAAAATAGAACTGCTTTGACAGATCATTTTATCTTCAGGAAACACACCTTCAATTTTCAAAAATTTCAAATAATTGATAAATAAATAAATAATACTAAACGGAAAATAAAAGAGAACATTCACATAATAAAAAATAGAAAAAGGGCAGTAAACAAAAAAAAAAAACAGAAATCAAATGCCTCAATCATATATTCTATAACATTTTATCTTAAATTAGTCAATTTAAAATTATGATGTGAAATAATCGAGTTTTAGTCAGCTGACTTAACCTACCTCGGGAACCTCTCATTACCATCTACCTCCTCTCAGAGGACAGTTGCAACGTAATGTAAAAGGTAAACGAGCACTTCAGAAATGTAAGTAGCAATTTATAATTAGATTTAATAAATATATCATAGATGTAGACACCTACTAATACAATATATTACAAAAGAATTATTAAGGGATGTGTTAAATTAATGTTATTAATAATTTTTTTTAAAAAAGGATAGCCCCTGAAGAGGTGGCAAATAAGCCATAAAACATATAGGGCAGTTTCAATAAAGTTTGCACCGAAAAAAAAGTTTTTTATTAGAGACCCTTGCCATAAAATTTGAAGAATATATAAATAATATTGGGTCCAGAATATGAAGTAGAAATTATTTGTTAGCCACTTCTCAACAAAGTAAAACAAAAATTAAAGTAATATACTGATTAGTTCAGTAGAAAACTTAATTTTAAGGAATAATTACTTAAGGCTTCCAAATTAAACATTCAGTGTCATGTAATTTAAAACTCAATCGAAGTATCAGATAGAATACACAATGAACTTGTAAATACTTGTTGATAAATTTATAAGCATGTAGTTTTGATTCCTAACCTACTATGCAATTGAAGATTATAAATAAAATTATTACATTAGGTCAGTGTTCGATGGGAAAAGGATTTATTGTAACTATTATTTTTTTATTTAAAAACATGCATATTTTTGAGCGATTAGCTTTCCTCTAGTACTCAGCAGTTGTGTTACTCCTCTGTAGGCCCAACATTAGTCTACAAGCATGAAAGGATCCCATCTAACGTTATGGAAACATTCTCCATTTTCATCACATACTAAACTCATATTTTCCAAAAATAAATTCTAATGGTAATGTAGGAAATACATTATCACTAGTATATTACACCCTATTTTATGATAAGCATTCACTATCAGTTTAATTTCATTATTGGAATCCAGCGATTTGTGATTTTTGAAAACATTTTCTGTGACTTTGACACAAGCCTACCATGCATTTTTTCCATGGAAGAGAAGCGGGATCATTGATAAGTTCTCATATTCCAGCTCCTAAAAAAATTCCTTTTAAATTTAAGTATATATGTATATACAGTAAAAACTGCCTAAAACGGAATGCAATTAGTCCGGCCATATTTTTCCGTTTTAGACAGTTTGCTAGAAAAGGTATGAAATATGTACATATTAAAAAAAAAGCAATAACTTTTGTTCTTTTAGTAATTTAATAAAACTCAAGTAACATATATGTAAATTGAAATGAACAAATAGATTTACATTAATTTACGAAACTTAAATTTACATTACATTAATACAAGACACTAAAATTAAGATAATTTATGTAAATATGTATCCAATATACATTAACATTTTTTGAAAAAGTCGGTTATAGTTGTTTGGTGAACAGATTTAGAATAATGATTATAAATAATTTCTTTTGCATCTTGCATTATATCCAACAATTGCGGGCAGTTTTTATTTGCTGCAAACTCCACTAGATCATTTACAGCTTTAAGCGCTTCAATGAATGTTTTTATTTTCAATTCCCTTTCATTTTCTGGAATTGCTTTCTCCTCGTCGTCTGATTCAGTTCCATTGCTTACAATATCAACAGCTCTAATTACGTCTTCGACTACTGGGAGGTTATCATCGAAGTGTAACACATCCTTACTTTCAACATCAAGGTTAGCTCTGCGGCATAGTTCAGACATTTCTTCATCGCTGTCGATTACATCGTGAACTTCCATTTGAACATCCCCACTTGGGAATCCTGCCTTTACAAAACAATTTTTTACAGTAGCTGGAAGTACACTCTTCACAGTTTCGTCAACCTTTCCTTCGAGTTTTTCCCACCACTACACATATCACCTTTTATCACTAGGGACTTAGTTGGTAACATTCTATAAAATAGTCCGGTTTCATCACCATTGTAAATATTTTTTTTATCATAACTTTCTATGATTTTGTTGATTTTATCTTTCCATTCTTGGACAGTTTGAGGATCTACGTCTTTAGATTCTCCAGAAATTTTATTGAACACTATATTATGCCTTTTTCTAAAGCATTCAAGCCATCCATAAGATGCTTTAAAATCCAGTTTACCTATATTTTGGGCTACTTCCAAAGCTTCCGCTTGAATCATAGGTCCAGAGATCGGCATTCCTCTTGCACGGGCACTAACGAACCATTCCCAAACGGCTTCATTAATATCTTCGTTCGAACCAACTTTTTTGGCCCGTTTTGATTGGCCTGCTGCTCCACCTAACCACTTTTCCATAATTTTATTTTTATTTTTAATAGTTTCGTAAACTTGAGTTTTTCCGATTTTATATTTTTCAGCTAAAAAATTCGCTGATGTTTTCTTCAGTTTGTGCTCCTCAATAAGTTTCACTTTTTCACTAAGAGAGATAATGTATTGTGTTTGCCACCTGACATGACGGATCAATAAAAAATTTGTTTTGATAAAAGAAACTTTTAAACCGAACTGCTCCAGAACTAAATAGGAACTGAATAAAAAGTGAAGGAAATTAAAAATTCTTGGAGGATTAATGATGAAACCAACAGGACACAGTTCATCGAAAATTCAATTCCATCACTTTCAAACCTAAGAGCCCTAATTCTATTTAAATCAAATAAAACAATTCCCTTCGAAAACACACCTGTCACCCTCGTCACAAGAATAGCTATGATTATACAAGGTTGTGCTATAATTCCGTGTTTAGTGTGACTTTTCTCGTACCGAAAAATAACCTTCCGTTTCCGGGTTCTTAGACTCAGATTTCCGGCTTATTCAGAGTGTTTTTTAGGTATGAAAGGGTTGGGTCGGTTCCGAGATAATTTTTTCTGTTTTTGACAGATTTTTCTTTTTATACAGCCCCCCCCCCACCCCCCCCCCCCCGCCACCCACCCCCCCCCCCCCCCCCGTCCCCCGCCCCGCCCCCCCCCACCCACCCACCCACCCCCCCCCCCCCACGCCCCCCCGCCCGCCCCCCCCACCCCCCCCACCCCCCCCACACGCCCACCCCCCCCCCCCCCCACCCCCCCCCCCCCCCCCCCCCACACCACCCACCCCCACCACCCCCCCCCCCACGCCCCCCCCCCCCCCACCCCCCCCCCCCCCCACCCCCCCACCCCCCCACCCCCCCCCCCCCCCCCCCCCCCCCCCCCCCCCCCCACCCCCCCCCCACCCCCCCCCCCCGCCCCACCCCCCCCCCGCCACCACCCCCCCCCCCACCAGCACCCCCCCCCCCCCCCACCCCCCCCCCCCCCCACCCCCCCCCCCCCCCACCCCCCCCCCCCCCCACCCCCCCCCCCCCCCACCCCCCCCCCCCCCCACCCCCCCCCCCCCCCACCCCCCCCCCCCCCCACCCCCCCCCCCCCCCACCCCCCCCCTATCGACTTCATTAATTGCATTTACACCTGTAAATATTAAATTTTTTTCTTTTGATTTTCTTAATAAAAATTTGACGTCATTTTCTAATGAATTGCACCTCTTTTCCAGGGTATTGATTCGGCTTTTTAGTTCTTCATTCTCCTGTATCACAAGCGATAATTTATCAGAAATTTCTTTGGCGTCTTCTTTCTTCACCACGTCCTTTAATTTTTCATCTAGCATTTTGCTGATTTTTTGAAGAAGGCTATCATCATTATGACTAGTTTCGGGCTTTCCCATCCTGACTTGACGCTTGCTTTCTTGTAAATCTGGTGACGTATTACTCCTTCTCCTTTTGACAGGTGTGAAGTAGTTGTCAATAGTGTTTATGTTTTCAGTAGACATCCACAGCTGTTAAATGACAGATGATCCACTGCGCCAGGGATTACGCACTCCTTCCCCACTCTTTCGGCAAAGGCCTCTGATCTGAACTAGGATAAGGCCTTGTGTCCAGTCTCAATTCCTTTACTTTTATTAAGGAATTACACACAGTATTGTTCACTTCCACAAACCAAAATCTAGCAACTGACACTACCTAATAAACACAATAACTGTACAATTTTTCTTTAATGACAGTGCTATACTTCCCACTAAAAAGTGATATGTTACAGAGACGATGTGTACACTATGACCACTAGGCGCGAACTCCTAAATGCAGTATATTACATATATGGACGAATAAATACAGTAAATCATATACTGTAAATGACATCATTTTGAGTGTCTGAGCCACGACAAATCTCATTCCCAGCTTAAATTTCTTAAATAGGCTTCTTATTACAGCAGAAAATTGTGAAGGCGTAGTGTCATATCAACAGCGAGCCAAACACGTGAGAAGTCACTTAATTTCCAAAGCCCCTGCATGGCGGGCTATCACTTTAAGATTTGATATGATCCATACTATGGTCGATTACCATTAACAGTTTCATGAAAAATTAATAATAATGGTTGATATGGAACCAGGAAGAATGGGAGGGGCGTTTATAGTCCGATAGAATCAGAAACTGAGTATATCTCCAATATTAGCCATCAAAATATGTTATATAACCCCTTTTTGCAAAGTTACTTTGTAATAAATGTTCTTGCATAAAATTAGAAAAATAATCCGCCCCTCAGGTGCTGCTTAAAATAAGCCATCCAATATTTTATTCTCTCTATATAAGTCCCATGTAACCAGAAGTGTTAAAATTTACTTGGACACGAAATATTCAGTCAAACGATTTAAGTGAATATTCTATGAATGAAAGAGGGAGTTAAATTGACGGAAAAGTAAAACATAGAAATAGTTCGGTTAAAATTTGAACTAGAGAAAAACCAAGTTACGTATAATATAAGGTAGGGCCATTTGGCGAATAGCCAATCAGAATGCAGCAAGCCTGCAACATCACTAGGGACCAAGATACGGAGCAGGCCAACTGAAATGCGATCAATATAAACCGTTTTCTGATTAATTTAGTGAAAAAAAAAATATTAAAATGGTATATGTCTGTAAATGATACAAATTACTTCAGTTGAATATATGATACTCAAAATATACCATGTACAAATTAGATTCCATTAAAAATAAATACATAATAGATCCTTATAATTGAGATATGTTTGTTTACATTTAAAAAGTAGCCCCATGTCGTCTGATAGATGACTTGGAGAGACTTTCTGAACTGCTGAGTACAGGAAAGAACCTGCAAGCCCCCGATCCTAGCCACCTTCCCCTCATCCTTAGAGCCTTCCACCAGTACTGTTTCAACCATCTTCTGATTCTCCAAAGCGGCGTATGACCTTGAGGCATAGTTTGGAAGTAATGCAGTGGCAGATTCCCAGGGAGCTTAAAAATATAAAAAATAGGGAAATAAATTCAAACATCTTCGCTTATAGGAAGAAGGACCTGGATTCTCATTTTGGTGGCCCAAAAAGTAAGCTCAAAATTAGAAATGTATTGGCTATATCAAGTATGCATTTTGATGGAGAAATAGATGAGAGAACAGGAGGAAAGAAAAAGCCTTTCATTATAACACATTATAATCAAACCAAAGTAGGTGTGGACATATTGGTTAAAATGTGCTCAATTTATAATGTATCGAGAAATACCAGAAGGTAGTATTTTTTTCTCTTCTGAATATTGCAGGGATCAATTCCCAAGGAATTTATTTAGGAAATGGCCAAGATGGTCCTCCAAGACACCTGTCTCTCCAAAGACTAGGGAGAGAGTTATTGGAAGAACAGCTGCAGAAGAGGAAGAGTATTTTATCATTGGCCCCGACTATTTTAAAAAGATTAAATGAAATTGCACCCTTAACAAACCAAGAAACTAACCTTCTTACTTTAATACTTAAGGAAAAGTGGTAAGTCATCTGAGAGATGACATATGCCCACTCTTATACGTACTGGCAAGGGGCGCACCTACTGGAGTGTTAAGGGAGGTCTTCCTAGGGGAAGAAAACCCTTAAATTATTGTTTTATAATAATAAAATTCTGTTAAAAAAGTCTTTCTCTGAAGGTCAAAAGGTATTATATTATGAACTACATCCTGGTCTAGGCTACTTGTTAGATGAAAATGTCCATCAATAATATTTGTACTAGCTTATTAGAGTGTCTAGGGGGTTTAATGAAATAAAAACTACATTTTGTTTAGACCAAAACCCAGCCGACTACATGTTTACGGTAGGACATTTGCTTGAGGACTGGAGAACAAGGAAAATTTTGGATCTGAGGTGGATGATTCAGGAGGGAAGTGGCGTGATTGGTTGTAGCCAATCCGGGAGCTTTCTTCATCTTACGATTTGACGTCACAGTCGGCTGACCACAGGTCAGGCTACAAATTGCAAAACATATTGTAAACCCATTTTTATTAAAAACAACACTATAGAAAAAATAGTAGAATTCTGGTACATTATCGTATACGCACATTACACTTATTAAGTGAGAATTTATATCCTATTTCTCAAAAAAGTCATCATGGTAATACTTTTGATACTGTTGTACCACGAAGAGTTCCTTTACCTACTATTAAATCCCAGATTCCTCCTATTACTATCAGAAAAGAGTGTACATATGTTAAACCTTCTCTACAGTATTGTGATACTTCTTGTGGTATCCAATGAATTAATATGTTTTTATTATGACCTATGTTTTATTATATTTAATTTGTTAAGTATGTACTTTGTTTTTTAGGTGAGAAATAATATGTAGTTCTTTAATAATGCCATAATTTTAGTAGTTCAATGTCATATTTTCTGTATGTTGGTAATAATGTGTATCTTGGCACCACTGGCTAGTAATGGTGTGTCAAGTATGCATGCCAGTGTCAGTCAAAAAAACAAGTAACAATTATGGGTCTTTAGGGTTCATAGTGATATTGGTTTTGGTGATGTCGTTCGTGATCTTGTCGAGGAGTATAATAGCAGTGGTATTGCTTGGTCTGCAATAGTAAGTCAGGAGGGTATTGAATTGGTTTGGTTTCTATGTTGTAGGTATTGTCTTGGCCTTCTGTTATAGTCGTGTTGATTATATGTATAATCTGCCACCCAATGAGTGCTGCTTTATTTTGAAGTGTCTGTAGAACATTACCTTAGTTGCCCAGTTTCACGAGCCTTACAAAGTTGGCTAGTTCTTTGAGTAAATGTCTAAGAGTGTGATACAAAATGTCTTTTTCTTTAATGGGCCATGCAGTTATCTAAATTGGTTTTATCGAGTAAGGCGTGAGCACATAAAAGAGCCCTAATCACTTCCTATCTTTCTATTTATTATAGTAACCATATGAGAAGTTATTTACTAGAGAACATGTTCCATTGCCACATGACATATTACATGTATGATTATGTTTAAATACATTTTTGCTTTATATACTATTTAATGGGATATTATAATCAAGAATAATAAAACAAAATAACAAATAATAAAATAAAACTATTAATAAGCAATATAATTACAAATTAAATTAATGAAAATGAAAAACAAATTAAATAAAGTTAAACTCAACCGATGTTCGGTTTTCTCTTCTTTAATTTGTGAGTCTATGTAAGGCAACTATATTGAATAATAATTCTCTTTCCGAATCAACTTTATAATCTAATATATTTTTGCTACATCCATATCTAAACTTTAGATAAACTTTGGGTTTTTCATTATATTTATTAAATAACATATGAGGTGGTTCTGGCCAATTACCTCCTTTTAAAATGATGTTCATTATGAAATTCGATCTATTTTCATAACATGTTTAGCAGCCATAGTGTATAATCTAATATCATAGAATATAATCTATCAAATCTTATTTAGACAGCATTTTGTAAGCATCTGTGGTTCTGGTCTTTAAACTGATTGTCTTTATGGCACACTTTTCTATATATTTTTCTGACAATTTTACAGAAATAAATGATCCTCTAAATTGCTGTCATAACCGGGAATTTATTTAATGGTCACGTCAGTTAAGCTATAAGTGGTCATGGTTTCTCCTGTTGTTTTTGTTCTAGTAGGTCAAATGCGTTGTCTTTTTGCCTATTTTGTTTTAATCTATCAGACAACTTTAGGTGTTAACAGAGTTAAAAATTAACTATAAAATAAAACAATAAAAATATTCGTTCGTTTTTCATGAGTAAAACTCTTCTCTGCCCGGTTGTATCAAATCTATTAAAAAATACTCGTTGTATAAAAATAAACTAAAGAACTTCATGAATGATTGATGTTTTTATATACAAGATGAATAATTTCAAAAATGTTTAATTATTAAATAAAAATACTAAATATTTGTCACAAATATCGGTCTAAAATAATTTGTTATCAGGTACATTGTCTCTATAAGGTGGGACAAGTTTCTCATCATTTATAAAACTTGTTATCTTTTAATAATAAAATTGTTCATATTTAGAGTTGTATTAAGATTTTTAATGAAATTAATTTATTTTATATAATTATTTAAATTGATGAATTTTATACTACGTATTCTTAGAATTTGACCTAATTTTTCAACGAATGTATTATATAAGTATAAATGTAATTCCAATAATTTGTAAAGAATTTAATTGACATAATATTAGAAAATTGTTTATAGAAAAATAAACGATGTATGCTATTATGTTATGATAATATTTAATGGAAATAAACACATTTCATTTAAAAATGAATGCAATCCACAGTGTTACCTTTTAAGAGTAGAGTAATTGTCTAGTAAACCCAGTGGAATGTTTCCATTGTCATAGCAATTATTTCATTTTATAAATAAAGTCCAATGGACATACGGTTTCATCATTTGCTAAGTGGAATTTGTGATCACATTTGAAGGAAGTTTCAATAAACTGCACCATAATTACGTATAAAGCTTACTTCCAAGTAATAAAATATGCTAAAACCTACAAAAAGCAGTCAATACTCCTGGAGATCCTGTTTAGAACTAAGAAGGTCCATGCATATTTTTGACTAGGGTTGGACATCATCAAAATAGCCTTGAGAATAAGTATTTTATTCATTATTTATAGCTTTATTTAGATTTATTATTCAATCATTTTACGTTTATTTATTACACACACACACACACACACACACGAACACGCACTCACACACACATATATGTGTGTACATGCATGAATGATAATAAGAAGCAATTTAATGTAAAATAAATCATCCAGTCGCTTCCAATTCTGAGGCCTTAATCATCATATTCGTCTCATTACAAGTTTTTTCTTCATCATACTAACACTTTCTTTATCATTTCTTCTACAATTTTCTTTATCATCCCTCAATCATCTCCTTCTTACATCATAGTTAACATCAATATTTAAGTCAATAATAAGCTTAACGCCTTGACTTGAATTGTCCCTGTGCAAAGTCTCACTATTTGCAGGACCCTCCAAGAATATTTTCCTAGTCATATATTTATTGCAGTTTTCTTATTTATATAGTGCAAATCAGTTAGTGAAAAAAGTTGTTTAGTTAGGATTAAAATAAATTTTGGATATTTTAGATGACCCATGCTATCCAGTAGTGTAATACAAGTGTAAGGGGTTGAATGACCCAATGACAAAGTACAGGTATATTTTAGCAGATTTCCCTTGAGGGAAATCACCTATTGAGGTCGTACTCATGATGCGAGTTTCGAAAAATTTCTTCAAATGTCCATCGATCCTACCTAGGAGATAACGAAAATGAGGTCCGTTCAAAATTATATATATATATTTGTCTGTTAACGCTCTAGCGGTCGCAATTTTTGTTTGATCGTTACCAAACTCGGAATTTAATCATTTTATGTAAAAAGGAAGATCAAGTTCGTTAATGGCTGAAATCGGGCCAGTGGGAGGGGGGGGTTTAGAGGGGGAAATTTTTGAAAATTCAAAATATCTCCGTTATTATGCGTCGGATCGAAAAATTGTATAAATGAATCTTATTACAAATTCAATTTAATATAAATATTGTTCTATACATTTATTCTGTATCTTGAATATTAACCGAGATATTTGCATTTGTATTCTGCATGTGGGCGGTAGACGTCGGCTATGTTCGGACTTTCCGCCGAGAGCTCTGGCGGCCGTTTCCGTAACTATTCGTCCCTGGTGAATAGGTTTAGAGGTTTTTACTACTACAGTTGTTATTAGGCAGATTTCTCTATTGTAAAACTTCACGTGGGAAATTTGCTTAGTTTACACAGCCCCTGCGAGTCGGACTTTTATTTAGCTGGGCTTAATATAGATATTGTGACAGTAGAACCACCCTTCCGTGGCTCATGTCTCCACATGCTCTCTCCTCTCATCCCCTGGTGCTAGGCTAAACATCTCAATAGCATAGCCAGCCTAAACAAATCTTTATTTATTAGTATTTTGTTGTGAAGGGAAAAATTAAGATACTTTGTGCTTTTAGGAGTATTTTTGAAGATGAATTCTCATGGTCAACATTAAGTAGATTTAGCTTTGTTGTTTTGCCGGACAACCAATCTTCAGAGGATGACATAACTTCCACAGACTATGAAGGTTTTGATTTTTCCAAATATCAAGAATCTTCAATTTCAGCAACCTATCACCATTTAATTCAAAATAATAAAACATGTTTTATTATAAAAATTATAACATTTGCAATAATGAAAACCAATCGAACCTAATTCTTATAATATAAAAGTTTCTGGAATAATGAACTATCAAAATAAGTATAGCTTTTCAAAAAACTCCATCTAATCATTTTCAATTAAGTTTTCAAAACGAAAGGAATGCGTTAAAAATATAGATGTTTTCATGTTCCTATGTAAATAAAGATTTATTCCCAATTTAATCAATAATTGAGCAGGAAGTTGAAGGATTCTTGCCCTGGCTTAGTTATATACAGAGATAAACAGGATATTGTAAAGAAAGAATTACAGATATATTTATTTTAAAATAACCATACAGTCTCAAATATACACAAGGAACAAAAATAAACTTAACAATTTTTGCAGATATTATTAACAAATATAAATTGAAGAAAATAATAAATTCAGGATTAACCAATAATAAAATACAAGACCAAAAATATAAGGTAATACATTATTTACATCTAGTGACAAATAAATAGAAAAAATATTATTTATACAGAAATATTTTAAGGCATTTTTATGGAAAAATAGATGATATTCTTTTTAAGATACCAAACACAGAGTAATCTAGCAAATAAGATATAATAATTTTGCTTCTGTGATGGTTCACAGTCATAATATCTTAGAATAATAACTCAAAAACTTCTTATAAATATAGGGTTAGGATATATAATACTATACAAATCAGGTATTATCACTATTAGTATTTGATTATTTGCTCGGTAACTAATAAAAATACTGCAATCTAAATTAAATTCAGAAAACATAAATATAATAAAACCGTGCAACAGAGTAACAATTATAATATTAAAAAAAAAAGAATATGAGTGAAGTGGAACATTTTAAAAAGTTCTTAAAGTAAATATAGTTGTTTTTTTTTCTTTGAAAATCAAAGAACGTTAATTAAATATTAAAGAACAAATTTAGACCAGGAACTAATGCCTAAAATTTTATAAATAAATAAATAAAAATCTAAAAAATAGAAGATCAATAGTTTCAAAATATTCAAATAATTTCTAAAGACATGAGATGGGATACATAAAATGTTAATTAATTAAAAAATAGTAAAAGACAACATGATCTATAATGGCACTATCAACACTTGAACTCTCATTAGAAAAGAAAAAAATCACTGAAATGGAAAATGATCTCAAAAAATTAAATGGGACATTATTGGTTTGGCCGAAGTGAGAAGGCACACAAGCATTTTTCAAAGACAAAATGGGATGGTTTTATTTCACCCTTCATCTCAGAATGGCCAGGGTGGTGTAGGCTTTATTGTTAACAATAGTATGGGAGCGAACATTGTTGAACTGAAGGAAATAAATAATATAATTTCCCTGTTGACTCTAAATGTTTCTAAAAGCAAGAAAATTAAATTAATTCAAGCATATTGCCTACCAATGAAGCCACAGATCTAGAAAAAAAAATTGTTGTTGGAAAATAGATTCAAACATGAAAAATCTAAATCGTAAATATAATTTTATAGTGGTAATGGGCTATTTTAATGGTTGTATAGGAAAGTGAGTAAATGGAGAACAGGAAATAATGGGAAGGAATACCGGTGGTAGGAGAAATGAAGAAGGTTGCAACCTGATAAACTTTGCCTACAGCCACCACCTTCAAATTTCAAATCCATACTACGGAGTAAGGAAGAAGATAATACTGCCTCCTCAATCATACTGTCAGATGCCTAAAATACTATCAGTTATTTGAAGAAAAATAAAAGTCCAGGGCCTGATTAAATAAAAATTGAAATTTTGAAAGCAGGCTGGGATATTTTAGCTAAAGAACGTTGAGACGTCTTCAACGCAATACTAGCCGAAGAAAAAATACCTGTACAATGAAAACAATCAAAAATTATTTTAATATATAAAAAAAAGTGATTGGGACAATATTGAAAACAACTGACCTATCTCTTTTTTCTTCACAATATAAAAAGATTTTACCAGTATGTTAAAAGAAAGGATTTCATATCAATTAAAGAATGAAACTTCACACAAAGAGGCTGGATTTAGAAAAGGGTTTCACTCACAGACCATCTACAAACAATAAATCAGTTATCTAACAGAAAAATTTATAGAATACTCATTTCCACTTTATCGCTGTTTTGTAGACTTTAAGAAGGCTTTTGATTTGGTTTTCCATGACAGCATTTTGCAAACTTGGAATAGAAGATAAATATATTAAAATAATTAAAGAGCTATATACAGAAAATAAAGCCTTCCTGGAAACCGAGAGAAGAGGACATACATTTCTAATTAAGAGAGGAGTCAGACAGGGGGACTATTCATTGGACTACTGGAGTTTGTACTTTGGCACTGGAACTGCAGAGAAAACGGTATATGTATCAACTAGGGAACCTAGAGTTTGCAGATGAAGATGATGGAAGACTAAAATATTTAATCGCTGTGTCTTGCCAGTTGGGAGCTATGGATGCCAAATCTGGTCACTCACCAAAAAACTCAAAACAAAATTGGCAGTATGGCAGCGCTCAATCAAGAGGTGTGTGACCGAGGCCTGAAGAAGCGATCACATTAGGAACACTGAGCTGAGGAAGCAGGCTGGATTAAAGGATATTGTATGCTTCACAACAGCTGTAAAATGGAAATGGGCAGGTCATGTGGCTAGGTTTGATGACAGCAGGTGGGCATAACTAATCACACAATGGACACCATATGATAGGAAGAGGAAGTGAGGACCATTGCCCCATCAGGGAGGCTTTTACAGCCACTTATTTAAGAAGCTAAAAAAAAAAGACTACATACAAAAAAACATATTCCGAATTAATTTTTTTTTTAGATAATTTTGTTTTATTGATATTATGTTTATTATGATTTTTACTTTATATATGTTTTATTTTATGTTCAGCTGCCAATAAAAAGGCTTTATTATTATATATAATATTTATAATAATAATTATTATATTATATTATTATAAGTTATAATTTTTTTTATTATATAATTATAAATTATAATTATTATATTATTATAAATAATAATTATATATATATATATATATATATTATATACTAATTACACAATTCAAAATTATATAGTTACAAGCCACTACACCCTCACGGGTAGGAATACCTCAAACATTCAGGTTTACATGTCAATTGTGGGGCAGAAACTCCATTGATTAGTTTTAATCTTTGTTTATTTATAGGGACAAGAGTCTCTAGCCCTCCTTGGCATGGGATGTTCAGCAATCTAAGGACATGTTTAAGATTTGCCGTATCAATACCTGTCATAGCCCTGAAACAGATATTTCATACTAAACTCTGAATAATAATAATAATAATAAGATCAAATAAAAATAAGTGGTATTGAAGTAATAAATGTAAAATATCCATCTGTGTGTGTGTGTGTGTGTGTGTGTGTGTGCATGTGCATGGATATGTGTGTCTAAACACACACAATAGGTGTTTCGGGGAACAGTAAAAATATCTAACTAAAAATCTTAATTGAGGATCGTAAACACGAAAACATATTCTTAGAAGGTACATTCATTAACACTTTGATTAAGAGGTATTCTCATACAAGGATCTTCATTGTTATGAATTTTTTATATTATTTATTGGAATGAAATCTAAAAATTAACGTTCATATTAATGTTGTTTAAAACTATAACCTCTTGCTTTAAGACAAGCTCAGAATCTTCCTTGCACAGCAACAGTATACGAATAGCATCTAGATATTTATAACTGTTTTACTAGTTCCGACTTTCCCCCCTCCTCCCCCCCTCTCTCTCTCTCTCTCTCTCTCTCTCTCTCTCTCTCTCTCTCTCTCTCTCTCTCTCTCTCTCTCTCTCTCTCCCTCTCCTCTCCCTCTACCTCTCCCTCTCCCTCTCCCTCTCCCTCTCCCCTCTCCCCTCTCCCTCTCCCTCTCCCCTCCCTCCCTCCCCTCCCTCCCTCCCTCCCTCCCCCTCAATTATTACACCTCGTTTGTGTCTAATGGACTATAAGGTTTATTTCCTTCTGAGGAGGGGCTGTGCAAGGTAAGTAGATTTCCTATTCGCTGGAATGACCCACTACTAGTGTCATCACACCATAAATATATTCTCTATTTCTAAGTCATGAGTATAACCTCTCCCTCTCCCTCTCCCTCTCCCTCTCCCTCAATTATTACACTTCCTTTTGGTCTAATGAACTTACCTTAGCTCCTTGATGGTGGTGTACCCCCTATCTATTTGCAACATAGCCTGTAACACTTCCCATTTCCAGTAAGAATCATACGTTCGTTGTGCTGCATCACTAAGCGGGTCTTCTGGGGGATAATATTCCTTTTCAATTCTTGCCATTTGATAGGAAATTGATATCAATAATTTACCATAACCATTATTTTGATATGGAGGCAAAACCAGTAAACAGCTCAGATTATAGTCTTCTGTTATCTTGCTCTAGAAAGTAAAAACATCTAATTAGGTTCCTTCAAGCATTTTCCCTATATATTCAATCAACAAAGAGTTTAACCTTTAAACGACAAGTCTGTGTCATACATGACACCTATGCCGTAATTTGTACACGCATGAGCTTGTAACAAACAGGACAATAGTGGTATGCTTAATACCCTCCTATTTAATAGTCAAATACATGTTATGGTCATTGCACGATCTGTCCTCCACCTTTTTCGTACTTTTTCGGAGTATTTGTCCCAGTAGGTGTCGTATTTGACACAGCCTTGTTGTTTAACTTCCCTTTTGTAAATCTTCTATGTTACTGAATTGGCTTTTTATCACTGAAGGTGATATTAGAAATGAACTTTTAAGACAAATGGAAGAACGTGATAGTAATTTATAAATAATAAAAATATTAGAAGAGTCTTTGTTGTAAATGCCAAAGAAGTATTTGCGGTGAACACATAGTACACTATGGTTTCCCTGAATGTTTTGCCAATAACGAATCGTCAAGTGAATAGTTTCATGTTGTTTTTTTTTGCATTATTAGCAGATTTCCCTTAAGAGAAATCAGCTATTGAGGTTGTACTCAAGACGGAATATTCGAAATTTTTCTTCAAATGTCCATCGATCCTACCTAGTAGATGACGAAAATGATGTCCGTTCAAAAATGTATATATATATATATATATATATTTCTCTGTTACCGCTCTAGCGGTCGCAATTTTTCTTTGATCGGTACCAAACTCGATATTTAGTCGTTTTATGTAAAAAGAGAGATCAAGTTCGTTAACGGCTGAAATCGGACCAGTGGGAGGGGGGGGTTTAGAGGGGAGGATTTTCGAAAATTCGAAATATCTCCGTTACTATACGTCGGGTCGAAAATTTGTACAGTATGAATCTTATTGCAAATTAAATGTACTATAAATATTGTTATATACATTTATTCTCTATCTTGAATATTAACCGAGATATTTGCTTTTTTATGAAGTCTGTGGTCGGGTATAGTTCGGATTAGGTCGGCCATTTCCGTCAGTACTCGGCTCAGGTGGAAGCTTCTTCTAGCCTTACCTGTCGTTTCTAACCTTACCTTACCTTCGTTACTTTGTGAGATTTATGCAAATACGTTCTGTTCATCCGCCCCCCCCCTTCTTTAGTTCTTGGACTACTAAAATTTGAGTTATTAAAATATAAATTATTTTTAGAAGCCGTTTCAGTTGGGAATTTATTTTAATTAACTGAAAGATTTCTCATTACCGTTTGTATTTAATCACAGTGGTATTGTATTACCAGTATGCAGATTTCCCTATTGTAAAACTTCACATGGGAAATCTGCTTAGTTTACGCAGCCCCTGCGTGACGGACTTTTTTCCTTATAAATGTGTCACAGTCTGGTTGTTTAAAGGTTAATAGTGTTTTAAGGGGTAACATTTAAATAATTCTTAATATTTAACAGAGTTATTGCAGATTAATTATAATTTTGGTTTCCAGATGAATGTCTGCCAATGAATACCAGCCCTTGAACCACACCTAAGTAAAAGTATAACCCAGGGTCTTTCAGTGTTCCATAAGAGAAATATCACAACCACTTCTAAATAATTTCTTAAATTTGAGAAATATTTGGAAATATTTTTCCAGTAATCACAAATATACAACCTACTCCATTTCAATACCTATAAATTTACTTAATTATCACTGCCAGTCCCAACATTTGAAAAATAGGGAGAATTATGAATTTGAGGTGAACTTCCATATCATTAAGCTCTGTTCAGAAGATATATTCCTTAAATTCAATGTAGAAAGAAACAAAAAAAAAAAATTCTGAATAAAAATTTTATCAGTACTAGGGCACGTGTTAATTAGCATATGCGATCACAATTTAAGACAACTTCTTGACAGCACTAATAAACACTTTAAGTACATATTTTTTTATTTTTTATAATGTCGAGGTATTTATTAAAAAGGAACTGCCCTGGGTAATCCTACAACATATACTTTGTGAAAATATAACATATACAAAACCAAGTAACTGTAAGTGCTTACGAAACAGAAATGTTTATAGACACACTAATTCAAGAAATTGTATTAAAAAAAAATTATAATTCTCACAGTGAATTAAAAAGATGTTTAATAAATATTAATGAACACTGAAAACCAAACAATTAAGCCAGATTAAATTATAACTGCTTCCAAATCAAAAAGTTTTTTTTTTTTTAATATTAAAGTAGATTCTGTCAGAAGTTGCAACTAAAATGTGCATTATGTAGATCTTGATGGTGACATGGTGACACCTGGACATGCCAAGAATAAACAACTCAAGCTTGGCAAAAATGTAAAAATAGATCTCATTTAGATTTTTTTTTTGGAAGAGGGGGAGGTAGTGCAACTAACCAAACAACTGAGTTTTAAGTATGCTCTATTTCCAATTTAATATAAAGCTGTCAGAGAAAAAAAAGGAATTATTATTTATTGAAAATTGTGACTTACCTTAGAAAAGTAACCCCTTATATGTATACTGTCTCCAGAGTCAAAGTATAATACATAAAAATAATGACTATTTAAAAAACATGGTGTGGCCTTGGCTTCAATAAATAATTGTCCAATTAAGCAAAGCTTAATACAGTAATCCTGGTTGGTTTCAGGATTTACTTTCCTCACGCATATTTTATCGTCTTCATAAATGGGATTCCCTATTAAAGGGTTCAGGACGCACGTTTTCTACATAAAAAAAAAATGTTAAAAGTGACACTTTTTAATTCATCATAACCTTTAAAATATACACTGTGTATCTTCCTTCAAGATAATTTGCTTAGTACCAACTGTCATCAAATTGTTTGAAAAAAATATTATTTCCATAAGTTTAAAATAATCAACACATAATAAAACATGTGTAAATTTTATTTATGTTTTACTCATGTTTAAACCAGCCTGATTCAGTGATAATTATATATATATATATATATATATATATATATATATATATATATATATATGTATATTGTGTGTGTGTGTGTGTGTAAATCTAATCACCATGCTTAATCCTCATCCTGCGAAAAGAGGAAGCTGTGGGTAAATTCATAGAAGATAAATCACGGGAAATATTGCTATTATATTAACTTGAAAAAAAAATATTGTACACATGATATTCACTGTTTTTCACTTATATATAAGAATAGAATCATTTATATAAAAGAATAGAAATACCTGAATGATGTCAGATCATCAATTGTACAATAGGTTTGAATGAAATGCGATTTTGTCTTATAACAATGAATAAACAAGACTTACTCTAAATACTGTAGAAGGGGTCAACAATTTAAAGGGCATAAAAGACTAAACGGAAGTGTATGTTGGTTAGTATTAATGTCTCCTTGATTATAAGTAGTATTAACATTTTTAGAAACGATCAGGAGTTTGTAAGTAAGGCATAATATGAAAAATCGCCGTAATTTGGGTCCCATTGGTTTTTCTACATATGTGTACAAATATCTACACATTCTCATTAGAAAATTGTTTATGTTGATATTTAATGTAACTTTTGTTAATGCAATTTTGTCAAATAGCGATGAATAAACAAGTGGTTCACTAAACACTATAGAAGGACTTCACAATTTAAAGGGGCCAATGGTTATATGAAACTTAACAAAACTCAGTATCTGAATTAGCTAGAAGTTCAATACATCTCTGTTATTGTGAATCCATCAAAAAATGTTACAAAGCAGCAATTTGTGGCTTTGGTGTCTGTTTGTTTGTTACCTTTTCATGCCTAAACTACTGAATCAGATTTTATGAAACTTGGTATGTACAGATGCCAAATGATAAAAGTCTATCATCCCCCCCCTCTTTCCCCAACCATTAATTAATCAGATTTGCCAGTTTCTTTTAAACGTATTTAATACTTAACTTAAATAAAACAGGAAAATTAATTGAACAAACACTTTTTGTATTGTGAAGATAATGTAATCAGAATCGTTAACATAATTTAATGTATACGGAACTGAGATATTAAATAAGCGGAAGATTTTTAGCAACAGTGAGTGTAGGGAGTGGGGTGTAGGAGACTTTCTGTCTTCTCACTGCTGACCATATATTTCAGTGAATTGTTTAAGCTCTTTACTTTTCCTGGAGATTAACATTACTTCAATATTCTGAGTGTATGTATAAAGCTCTTGGATTTTAATACTTGGAGGATTTGAAGTTAGAAACAATTATTTTAGTGTAACAGGAGATATTAAATAACTAGACGTATTATGGCGGGAATGCACAAATAGATTATAATCACTTCTTGATGAATTATTCACAATTTGCTATTAAAGAAAACCAACTCCCAAGTGTGGAATAGACTATGATTCAATTACACGTTGCATTCTTCATCAGCTAGTGTGTGGTAGAGGGAAACATGAAAGCAACCTACATAGATAATAATCAAATTGCTTTTTACCTTCCTCTCCTATGCCCTAGTAGAAGAAGACAGCCAAGCATATATAAAACGAAAAAAGAAACAAGTTTTCTTCTTGAAAGTTATTTTCTCCTATGGTATAGCTGTTAACTAACAACTTATCTTATGTGTTAAAAGCTATTTTACAAAAAATAGAAAATAAGGAGTAATCCGCTTACCTTGTGCTGAACATAATCAAGAGTGGATGAAAGAGTAACTAGACAGATATCGCAAAAATAAATTCTGTCTTTACTGAAAAACATTGTGGGAAAAAAAACGCCATAATCTCCTACTATTTGATGATTACCTAATGTAATTTCCCTGGTTTCTTTTAAACAATCCACCTTTCTAATGAGTTGTAATAAATTACACTGTATAGAGTTTGTTGTACTAGAATGAAAAAAAAAATCATGTAAATTAGTAAATTAAAATTTCAAGAATGATTATGAAACCAAAAACTTTCAGAAATTTATCAGGAAGAATATAAAACTAAACTAAAATATATAAACATAGTTTAGCATATAAATGAAGAAATTGTTTAGAATATTAAGATGGCACAAATAAAAGAAGAATAAAGGTCAATACTCTCCTTAGGCTCGTGTTGATTGACAAAACCTTCCCCAAGTAGGTGGGAGAGACAAGAAACCAAACTATTTCTCTTACTTAGCTCCTAACTACTGAAGTATGTTAAATTAATGTCTAGGTTTCAACTATGAATTGTCTATAGTTAAAAATCAGTGAGTGAGTGCATACAAACACACATCTATAAATGCATATTCCCATACTCAAACTCTCTCTCTCTCTCTCTCTCTCTCTCTATATATATATATATATATATATATATATATATATATATATATATATATATATATATATATTTGACAGTGCATGTAGCCTTCGATTCTGCGGTCTTTACATAAGTACAATTGTCCAAAAACATATATGGACTTATTCAAAATTATTTAAATAACAGTCACACCAACACGAACAGATACATTGTAACTGGATAAGAAAAGAAAACCTTAGGACAATTCAAGAATCAGTATGTTCTCCACTATTGTGGATATTAATTATTGATGTTCTATTAAAAGTAGAGGAACCCCAAAATTTTCAAATAATTACCTTTGTTGAAGGCAATTAAAATAATGAGTTATCAAACTATTTTCTACAAAGGATCATGTGTGCTAGCGAAAATGATACCAACAACAAACATTCTAACAATAATCAAAATTCGTACTTAACACACTGCACACTTACCAAATTACAAAGAGCTGTTGAATACATTGACATAGATCAAGATGACATTGAAAAGCCAGTCAAAACATTATATTGGAGACACCCAGGATTAAAACTGACAAAACAACTAACTCGATATGGAATATATACAGTCAGCAGTAAGGACACTGACAAAGTGGTTGAACAAATTCAATCTAAAAACAGAATGAACTTACAGACCTAAAAACATTTAGACTTAGGCAACACTGTACTAACAATCAAGCTGAAAAAAATAGCCATTATAACCAACATGAAAACTAACACTACTGTTTAAATACTTATGCAAAATCACTACTAACCATCCCTAATAATTACAAACAGGACTGTATTGTAGACAAAGTTATACTCAACATAATACAAATTCTAAACAAAGAAATAAAATTATACTTTCAATGGATGAAAGCTCTTGAAGGCATATAAAAAAAACAGTAATCACACAAACATACCATTAGCATACACCAAAATTACAAGAACACGTATAAAACATTTCCTATATCCACACATTACACAAATGGCCAGAATAAAAAAAAATTAAATCCAAAGGACAAAATACATTTTGATTATTGCCAAACCTAAAAAAATAAATTGGCAAGGAGTACTTACAGACATAACTCAAATACTAAGTGATCATGGAAAACTGAACTCATATTTCATTTTTATAACCAGTACATTATGTGCAAGTGACGATTTAATGGAACAAGACATAAATTACACTGGCCTGCATGAAAATCGGCACTGACACTTAAAAACGACTCCCTGAATCCAAATACGATCCCATTTACCCTCATCACCCACCATTTTGAGGGGAAGGCCCCCACCTATTTTTATCACTTTTTGATCATTTGGAGGGTTGAAAAGTACTATTTTAGCCTTTTCATTTCTTCTGAGGAGGTACAGAGATGAAAACTCTAAAATATGAGTATGCTTACCAAGGAGGGAGATTGGTGGTAGGTTGCCCCCTTGTATTGTAAAAAATTATTAAAAATGATTGATTTTTCTGGAATTTTAATAATTTTATTTTTTAGGCAAGTTGACTTTACCATCACTAGAAATGCACTAATGAAAGATATCAGTTAACGTCACGGGCCATAGTGGCAAGAGCAATCAAAGTTAAAAATTATCTAAACATGAAAATACGGTGTAATAAGAGCACAAGTGTAGTACAAATAATCATCTTCCTAACTGTTGTTATAAATTTTGTTGTTGTTGATATTATTGTTACTATATATTTTTAATATTTGGTGGTGTTTCGATGAGAGTGATGGGGACTGGAAGCTGGAATATGTGGAAAAGAAGTGAAAAAAATTGATCACTTTTATTGGTTGAAGGGGCAAATCCCCCCCCCCCCAAATTCCACAAAATTCTTTCTCCTTGTGACATATGTCTGTATATATATATATATATGACTTGTTCACTTCTATAGTGCCTCAGAAGAAGTGTTAAGGTTAGTATAACCTTTTCAAGACTACAAATGATCAAAAATTTACTCACATAGTTAGGGGGGTGGGGGGTCCCCAAAAACAGTAGGTGAAGAATCTCCAGAAATGTTGGCGAGGCTTGGAATAATTTTTGTTTTTTCATTGCACACCATTCTTACATGATTTACACATGCAAACTACCAAAGGACTGCAGACAAGAATTACAAAAACACACCAAGTACTGGCCATTGACAGTTCAGTAGCTATACCAAAACTTCCAGTGTAAATTCAAAAAGTGTCATGGTGCCGCATTAAAGGTCTATTCATGATAATCTAAATACAAAAACAGATTTTTTCAAATATAATATAATTATTAATTTTGCTTTTTTTTTTATTTGTCATTGTGAAATTTTGTTTCAAATTTATATTATTTGATGAAAATTAGTTGATTGTATTTGTTGATTACTGAATCTATATACATATAAGATTGTAACCTCTGACATTGATTTTTTCCTTGAAATTTCATGATAGTTTTTCGTTTCACATGTCATAGACACCATAACTGCATTTTGTTTCCTTCGTGTATGTTTGTTTGTTACCTTTTCACGCATAAACGGCTGAACCGAATTTTATGAAACTTGGTATGTATATTACTTCTAACCCAACTTAGACTTTAGGCTATATTAATATTCTCTCAGACAAATAGGAGTGGGGGTTGTAAGAGAGGTCTGAAAATAAAAATAGCGATATTTCGTTTCCTATATGTTTTATGGCAAATATATACAGTATAAAATTTGTTTATTTTGTTATTTAGAGTACCATTTATTACATATACTTTCGTTGTATACCGAAGTATAAATGTGCTATACGCTAAAAATTATAGCGGGGACCGACAATTTTATTTGGCACAAAAGACTCGGCCGAACTAAATAAAACTCGGTATGTGTATTAGCACTACCACCTTCATTATAATAAGCCATACCAACATTTCTAGCGATGGGCAGGAGTGGGGGTTGTAAGGAAGGCCTGAATTTAAAAATAGCGGTATTTTATTTTGTATTGGTATTTCTGCAAATATGCACATGACAAAATTAGTTAATTATTTTTTTTAAAGTAACTTTTGTTATATTCACTTTTGTCGCATAACAAGGTATAAACAAGATATACACTAAAAACTAAAGCGGGAGCCAACAATTTTGTTGGGCACTAATGATTGAACCAAACTTAACAAAACTCAGTATGTGAATTAGCATTAATTCTACCACGATTATAAGCTATATTAAAATTTTTAGGTCCAAAAGGTAGTGGGGGTAATGAGGGATGCCTGAAATGAAAAATTGCGTTATTCCGTTTCCCATTGTTTTTTCAACAGATGCAAGTCACAAAAGTTGTCCAGTGTGTTATTTAAAGTAACTTTTGTTATATATACATTTTTCATATGCCGAAGTATAAATAAGATATACACTAAAACCTATTGCCGAAATCAACAATTTTATTGGGTGCAAAACACCACCTAATTAAACAAAACTTGGTATGTGCATTAGCATCCACTCCTCCATCAAAATTAGCTGTTAGCATTTCTACGGACTAAAGGGGAGGGGGTTATCCAGGAAACCTATTATCCAGAAGATTTTTAGTTTGTTATTTAAAATAACTTTTATTATACACACTTTTGTCGTTTAACAAAGTACAAACTAGATATATGCTAAAACTATAGCAAGAGTAACCAATTGTATTAGTACAACTTAATATCTATTTTATATAGACATAATAATGTTATGTTTTTTAAACTTATATGGTAGTTTTATATACAATTAGGATTAGTGAGGTTATAAATCTCTGCAGCCCCCCCCCCTACCTCCTTTAATATTTATTTTCACTAGGAAATAACGTTATTTATTTCCAATGGAAATTTAAACTATATGAACATTTTCATTATTCAATTCTTATTACGTAATTTTTAAACAAAGTCACGCTAAATTTACACAAGGAGTGATAGCGGAAGTTGTGGGGAATCAAGCTCAGAGCGGGTTTAACAGAAAATATGTGCATACTATTTAATTATAATAAATGACATCCGTGAATATGATTTGAATTATTCACAGTGTGTAAATCAGTAGAGAGGGATTGATTGGGGACTCATTTAAATTTACTCTTTTTAATTCAAATTTCTATTCTATAAGTCCCCTACAGTTACCTGGCCCTTGTGGAAAAATAATAGGCCCAGACGGGAAATATAATTGTTTACATTGAAACCTTGCTATAAAAATAACCTCAATATTCAGCCTCTAATGGTTTCCCAAGCGAAGCCAGGTACCTTAGCTAGTCAAATATATGAAAAATACTCAAAGAGTATTAGGCATGTAGGACAAATAAATGCCTTTCCTGTAGGGGTTTTGCAGACAGGAAATTATGTATATATGTATGTGTGTATATATATATATATATATATATACACACACACACACACACACACACACACATATATATATATATATATATATATATATATATATATATATATATATATATATATATTATCCACATAAAAGTTCTTAATCTTTCAGAAAGATTGGGAACTTTTATAGCCGATACCCAACCATCCTTACCATCATTGAAAAACCAATGACTAACCAACAACTGGTAGATATATATATATTTTGAGTTTTAAAAAGAAAATTTTTGTTACACATTAAAAAGACATAAGCAGGTTAGATACTAATAGGTGGTAATAATTGTCTGAGTAAGTGATGCACACAACTCTTCTCAATATTACAATAGATGTCTTTCTAAGAGCTCACATCAGCACACAAACTGACATATACCTCATGCATGTCTAATTAAATTACACCTAACCTGTGGCATTATCTATTTCTTAATTTCGTTTATTGATTTATTCCAGGTCTCATTTTGTGTGTCGATTTGAGAATGGAAGTGTTTATGTTTGTGTATGAATACTGAAATAATATAACTGTATTACAAGTTCTTGATCGATCGTCTATTAAAATATAAGACATTCTAAAATACAATGAAACAGAGTATGCAGTATGAACTAGGAATGGATTTATGTCTAGGTTCCTCAAAAGTTGGTCATTCAAGGAAATTTGCTACCACAATTATTGAATAATCTTTGATCTGTAATTTTGTGATACTTGCATGAATCCAGGCAGATAACGTGGAACATGATAAATTAATTAAACCAATATAGTGATACAGGTATTTTTTTGAAAGCCTAATAAAATATCTATAAAAGTGGGGGGGGGGAAGTAAAACTCTAAAAAAGCAAAGTTTTTTTTTGGAATAAAAAAAATCTAACTAACCTTTGCCTTTTGAATGTGCTTTAAAAATTGTCCTTTCAAATGAACTATATATATATATATATATATATATATATATATATATATATATATATATATATTCTCCTCTCTAAAGTATGCCTGCAGAAAGGGCATTTATTTGTCCTACATGTCTTATACTCTATGAGTATTTTACAAAGATATAATTCAGCAACTGTTTTAATATTTCTGTTTTGATACCTACTCTATACATACCCAAAAATAAAATTCATCTAGAAACAGGTATTCAGATCAAGCACTTATATGGTTTTAAAATATACCTCGGAACTACTCAACCTTTTTTTGGAGATAGAACACTTAATATTTTCAAATTGTTTAACTAAAAGTAAATATTTAATGTTTTCAAAAAATGAAAATAAACAATATATATAAGATTACCATTGCTCATCTGCAGGACCTGACATCGTGATTTCTACAATTAATATTAAATCAAAGATTTAATTATGAGGCTAAATTACAATCACTACCAATTCCTTTTTATATAATTAGATACTGACCTGAAAGTGAAACAATTGTATTAATCAGAATAATAAATTAATAGAGTAATAATTTTAATTTGCATAGGATGGTGTATACCAGTTCAAATCTATGACAGCTCTTTTTCAGCAATTATACAAATTTGCTGCCCAGTATACATTTGATGCCAACCTAAAAAAGAAAAATAATCTATTAGGCACAATTCTTGACTTTCTATTAAATATGGATATTACTCCTTTGGCGTTTAGTTATTAAACTGCATAAATGATAAAAGAGAAAGATAAAAACCTAACAACTCTCACATCGGACCTATCAAAAACCAGCCCATAAGTCCATAAGGGTGGAATTTTCAGTTTACTTATGCCATTTTTAAGAGTTCTTTGGCTATAGAATATGTTTCTTAAGAATTATTTCATTTTTGAGTAGGTTTATGGTTTTGTTAATATCAATGTATACTCATTAAAAATGCATAGACCCTATTTATTTAATTCAGTTTCATAACCCACTCATTGGTAGGTTATGTAAACATGTGTTGTTAGTATACAGTCAATCCTTAAAACAAGTTTATTCCAACTAAAAATGACCACGATTTTTCTATGGAAATCTCTAATATTTATTGATGACACGTTCATGATACCTTATTTACTTCATATGTAAAAAAAATAATGGGCTTAAGTTTAATTTGACGGCATAACTTGGTTGTTGTTAATGACTAACGAATAAATAAAATAATACGAGTAAACAATTCACCTCAGGGAAGCCTCATTTCCTTCGTTCTTAAATTAATTGAGGAATAACAATTAGAAATGCAATGTATTTACCACATTTGCAATGAACAATGTTTATAAATAAAACGCACTAGCCCTTAATATAGTCCTTCAAAGCTGTACCTCTCACAACATGAAGCTACTGCCATTCGTATAACAGATCATGACTGCCCCCAGTTCGGTTATATTTTTATCTATCCAAGCTTCTGGTGGAATATATTTATTTCCATTAAAATAATATTATTTATTAACGTCCACTTTTTGCAACTCAGGCTAATTGGGTAATAATAATAAATAAAAAAAGAAGAAAAATAAAAGCCCGCCACGCAGGTGCAGAGTAAATTGAATACATTTTCCTAGAGAGCAAATAACTCGCTTATTACGTCATCCCAAATTCTGTTCTCTACAATAACACTCCAATGTTAGCTTTACTTTAAGTAAAAGTAGATTGAGTTGAACTTCAGTTGTTTTTTTTAACTAAGAAGTCGCCCATTCAGAGGCTCCGGTTCATAATAAAAGAGATATTTTGAACTTTTGACATGTCCACAAATGTCCACAAATGTCCAGCGGTCCTACCTAAGAGATGACATAAATGAGGTCCGTTCGAAATTATGCATGTGCACTTATGTAAAGTTTGTTAACGGCTGAAATCGGACCAGTGGAAAGGGGGGGGAGAGATTTCGAAACTTTTATATCTCCATTATTATAAATCGGGCTGAAAAATTGTAGAAACCATTCTTATTGAATCTTAAATCTCCAATTAATATTGTTCTATACTTTTTTTTTTTTCATTTTCCAGTACATTAACTGAGATATTTGCATCTTTATGTTTTCAACCTTCGGTAAACCCCCACACCTATTACTGTCATATTAACAATAATCTGTCACATTATTAACCACTTTATTCTAAGCATAAATACCAAATATTGATTTCAGTGAAAGTTTACTGTGTAGAACATGGTGCAAATAGTTCGCAATCATTTAAGATTAACCGATTCACTTCAGAGAAGGCTCATTTCCATCGTTCATATCGTTTCTATTAATTCACGAATAACAATTAGAATAGCAGTCTATACATGCAGTATAGTACGTATATCTATGAATAAATGCATTAAAGCATGTTCTGTAAATCCCTACTCCTTTAATGCGATCATTTGAGCATCTGAGCCACGACACAACTCATTCCCAGCTTAAATTTCATAAATGGGCTTCTTATTACAGAAAAAAATGGTGAATATGTAGTGTCATATCAACAGCGAGCCAAACACGCGAGAAATCTGCTTAATTTTCAAAGCCCCTACATGGTGGGCTATCACTTTTATTTGATCCATACTATAGCCATTTGTCATAGACATGATATCTTCATTTTGTGGCTTTGGTGTTAGTTTTTTTTATTTATTTGTTACCTTTAGTAACGCCCAAACTACTGAACCGAACTCAACTAAACTCCGTATGTGAGTTTTTATTAATTTATTCTTATTATAAGCTTTAAGGACATTGGTAGGAACGAGAAGGAGTGGGGTTATAGGGGAAGCCTGAAAAGAAGAATAGCGATATTTCGTTCCTATTGATGTCACGTCAAAAAATTACGTAACAAAACTTGTTTATTTTGTTGTTTAAAGTAATTTTTTATATACACTTTCGTCGTATACCCAATTGTTAACAATATATATCCTAATAGCTAGTCAACAACAATTTTAAAGAGCACAAAAGACTGTACCGAACTAAGCAAAGCTTGGTATGTAAATTAGCATTAATTCCTCCATGATTATAAGCTCTACCAACATTTGTAGGGGCAAGCAGAGTGGGTGTTATAACACCAGCCTGAAATGAAATACGGGTGTGGCTATTAAATGACGAGACTGACGCTGTAAAACATTTTATTTTTATTTCATACATTTTTACTTATTATCACCTTCAATATACACCCCTCCTTTATCCCTACAACGCTCCATGCGAACCTTCCATTGTTCGAAACAGTGCTGGAAGTCTTTTTCTGTCAGCTCCTTAAGGACGCGTGCCGCTTTCTCTTTCACAGCTTCAACAGACTCAAATCTTGTTCCTTTTAATGCAGATTTCACCTTAGGAAACAGATAGAAGTCGCACGGCACATGATCCGGCGAATAAGGCGGATGGTCTAACACTGGGATGCTGAATTTGGCTAGAAACCTCTTAACAGACAATGCGGAATGAGCCGGCGCATTGTCTTGGTGGAGAACCCATGACTTGTCCTTCCACAATTCAGGTCATTTTTTCCTTATTCTTTCGCGGAGTTCAGCAAGAACGTGAAGGTAGTAATATTGATTAATCGTTTGACCTTCAGGAACCCAGTGAAGGTTCACAATCCCATGAATATGGAAAAAAACAATCAACATTGCTTTGAATTTTGATTTGCTCATTCGAGCTTTTTTGGTCTCGGTGAAGATGGGCTCTTCCAGTGCATGGATTGGCGCTTTGTTTCAGGATCATACATAAAAAAACCATGATTCGTCACATGTTATTATCCTTTCCAGTAAGTTTGGGTTATTTTCAATGGCATTCAAAGTGTCAGTACAAACATTTTTGCGAGCTTCGAGTTGCTCAAATGTGAGAATTTTAGGCACCATTTTGGCACACACTTTTTGCATGTTAAAATTGTTATGTAATATTTGCCGTACGGTTCCTTTATCAATTCGTTCAGTTTCAGCAATCGTACAAATACTTAACCGACGGTCAGATCGAATCAGATTACCGATTTTTCGATATTGCCATCCGTTTTCGACGTGGAAGGGCGACCCGGGCGTGAATCATCTTGAACGTCTTCTCGGCTGTACTGATTTGTTTATAGAAGCGAGAGGCACTATATTCGAAAGAGGAAGCTACACGATAACAGCTGTTAGTTGCTGGCGTTTGACGCATGCGCACTTCTTCTGTAGCAGCGTCACTCTCGTTATTTAATAGCCACACCCCGTATAGAGATATTTCGATTTCCTATTGGTTTTCGGCAAACATGAACGCAACAAAAGTTTATTTTGATAGTTAGAGTAGCCCTTGTTATATACACTTTTATCGTATATCGAAGTAGGAATGAGATATTCGCTAAAAAGTATAGCAGGAAGCAACAAATATATTAGACACAAGCATTGCTCAAAGACAAAATGAGATGGTTTTATTTCACACTTCATCTCAGAATGGCCTGGGTGGTGTAGGCTTTATTGTTAACAATAGTATGAGGGTGAACATTGTTGATTTTAAGAAAATAAATAATATAATTGCCATATTGACTCTTAATGTTTCTAAAAGCAAGAAAATGGCATTAATTCAAGCATATTGCCCTACCAGTGAAGCCACAGATCTAGAAAAAAAATTGTTTTATGGAAAACTACATGAAAGCATGAGAATCGTAGATCGAAATGAAGAGGATATAGCAAACTTTAGGGAGAATTTCCCCTCCTCAATCTTGATTTTTCCAAAATTTAAACCTCTCTCCTTTTTCTTCTGGAACTCCAGTGTACTGTCCAATCATAAAGACGAACTGACAACACTTCTTCAAGACAAAAACATAGACATTGCACTTCTGACTGAAACACATCTTACGAGCCAACACACATTTTACATTGACGGATTCAAAACTTACAGGACTGATCATCCGGATGGAACTGCTTATGGAGATACAACTGTACTTATCAGGACCAATATCACTCACTACCTGCTTCCTAATCAGTTCCCTCCAAATCCTTTCCAGAGCACTACAATAAGCCTTCAATCTGCATCCCAACTTCCTATCACTGTTTCGGCAGTACAACCTACTTCCCTCAACTCTGGAAATTCTCTGTCATCCATATGATCTCTAAACCTAGACAACCATCACAACTCCCTTCTTCCTATTGTCCCATTGGACTTCTTCCCATAATGGGGAAATCCTTGAAAAACTCATCCTTAAACGCCTATATCCCCTCCTTGACCACATACTTCGTCCCCACGAATTTGGTTTCCGACAATCCCATTCCACAGTTCAGCAAAGCCACAGAATAGTTGACTTTATCGCCTCCTCATTCGAAAACAAGAAGTACTGCGCTGGAGTCTTCCTTGACATTTCCCCAGCTTTTGATAAGGTGTTTTCTGACCAAACTAAAAAATACACTCCCTTTCACCTACCTCCTCATCCTTAAATCATACCTTTTCGACAGACATTTTCAAGTTTCATTTGGTTCCTCAGTTTCTCCCTTATTTTCCCAACTGGCAGGTGTACCACACCTAAGTCCTTTCTTATTCCTTACCTATACTGTCGACATTCCATCAAATCCCGAAACTTCCCTTCTCACGTATGTAAGTGATACTGCAATCTTGACGTCCTACTTAGACCCTTTACAGGAGCACCTAGCTCTGTTAGAATCCTGGTTGACTCAATGGAGGATCAAGGTCAACAGCAACAAATTAAGCAATGTAACATTTACCCTCCGACGTTCCAGTTACACACAGTAGAGCACTGATTCCTCAAAAATCGCAAATTAGGTATCTAGGACGCACATTAGACAGGCGACTAACTTGGAAGTCCCTCATCACATTAAAAAGACAAGAATTGAATCGACGGTACAGACTTCTACTAAGACTACTTGAGAACAGACCTAAACTATCACTACAAAACAAACGACTGATTTATACGACAGTAATCTGACCAATATGGACATACGGACTTGAACTTTGGGGTTCCACTAAACCTTCAAATTCCTACAAAATCCAAACCCTCCAATCGAGAATACTCCGCAATATTACAGATTTCAGAAATTCCACTCTCTCCTTCCGGCACATCCTAATCCTTTAGTCGAATCACTTTCATCTACCCATATTCCAGAAAACCCAAGGCGACATCTGAAGCGTAAGTGGCCGAGATCTTCTCGTGTAGTGATCAGTATAACTCCATATAAAACAACCCATATGTTCCCTCCATTGTGGGTATTGTCAATGGACAACTTCCCACCTCAAGTCAATAATCAATCCATTCTTAGTATAATTCATATCATTGGCTTGTAATATTTAAATGTGTTGTTGCAAATAAACGAATAAATATTGAAAAAAAAATGAGTTCAAAAGGAGAAGATAAATAACCGAAAAAGCTAATAAAACAGAAGAAGACACAGTATTTACTTATACACATCGAAGAGCTCATGGGTGAGCCCGTTGCACATTGTGCCGAAAAAGGACGGGGGAATAAAACCCTGTGGACCGCAAAAAGCATCAAGGTCTATCGAATCATGCAAGGAAGCTACGAGGAAAGCCGTATATTCCTAACGCAGAGTTAGTATTAACTAGCGACGCCAAGAACACCGCGAAGGGTGCAGTGCTCCAGCAGTGGGATGCCGATTCCTGGAAACCTTTGGGATTTTGTCCCCGCAATTTCAACAAAGCTCAACGTGTCTACGCCACTTATAACCGGGAACTTCTCGCCATTACCGGGCAATTAAGCATTTCCGCCCCTACCATAAACCCTTAACCTTTCGGGCTAGCGGCCATTCGCTATATAGAAGGCTGGCAAAAACAAAAACCTCAACCGGGGTAATAAGTCGCGTGTTGAGAAGTGTAGTTCTGAAAATATTTGACCTTACGATTTTTTGCTCGAGTGCTTTATGCTGTTTGTGATAAAATCCCTTGTACATAGTGTATATTATTTTGTCCCCTGTATATACTCGTATTCTCCCCTTGAGATGAGAGTTATTTTAGTTATTCCAAAATATAGGACTATAGTTTTTATCAGGGCTTTTTCTTTACCCAGAGTCCTCGAAAGAGTTTAAAGCAAAATGTATTTGACACAAGTATTAAGGCTTCAACCTCTCAAGCTTTGATTTCCGATCTACCTCTTGCTCCAACAGCTCTTGTCCTATCATCTGATCTTCTTAATCAGTTACCATCTAAACCTAGGCAATTTATTGTAAATTTATGTGATATGAATAATAAATTTAGGTGTGCTTTCGCTAAAAGGCTGTCGAATGAATATATGCATGGAGCTGAGAAAAGAAGTTTCCTTGAACCTTTCTTTGCTAATTCAGAATCACTGTGCATTATGTGGTGCATTTTCTAATTTCCAGTGGTGCAGCTTCTAATTTCCATTATGTTGTTAGGGTTATAGCTGTCAATTACTTTCATTGAGAATGGAAGATGCTACAAAACCTTCCAAAAATATCTGTGTTCCCTTTGAGCAGAGCAGGCCAAAGAGCAGTTAATATACACTTATGAGGTGTATGTGAAATTTCTTCAGCCAAAAAATGTCCATCAATACTGAGCTTACTTTAGCAGTTATGGAAACAATCCTTGCCTCGTTGAATAATAAACCAATGACATTTGATAGTACAATAGGCATAGGTGTCTTGAATCAAGACAAAAAGGATGATGTATCCAGCCACTGAGTCTTTGTCTACTGTCAGCGATCCTATACTGCTGTAGAAGAGAGGATCATTGAACCATTCTTATGAAGACTGAATTAGTGAACACAACTGCTAATCCTTAGATCAAGATGTCCATGTTCCAGATACAGAACTGTATCCTACTCAACCATTTGCTTGTGGTATTACGCCTGCTATCTTTGCTCTAGAATGCATAAAAGTAGGGAACATCGGAAGTAATTTAATATTTTCAATGTGTAAATAGATTTAAATGGATAACAATTAGGAAATGAAATAACATATTTTAACCAATTGTTTTATTATTCTGAATTGATAAATTTTAAAACATCCACAAGTTGATAATTACCTAAAACTAGTCTAAAGAGGCATATACCTATATAAATTTAGCCAGTATTAGTAGTAACAATATTATTTTTAAACCCTTTTATGTTTTGTACTAGGATTATGTGATGGTAAGTTCATAGCTAATAAACTATTAGTTTTCTTCATTGGACTCAGGTTAGCTGTGTGAGTTAAGGATAAACCTACCTAAAGCTAGATTCATGAGTTTGATTTCCACCCGACCAATAGTGTTTTATTTAATTAAAAGCCCGTCCGGGGCCTCCATTAACTAAGCAGAGTTCCTATGTGTATTTGCATTTACCTCAAAACGTGAAAGTTCAATGAAAACAATATTTGGTATTTAAACTTCAAATAAAGTGCTTCATAATATAACAGCTTATTGTTAATATGAAATGAGTCTGAGTGGCGGGTTTACTAAAGATCGAAAACTAAAAAATGCAAATATCTAGGTTAATAATCAAGAAATTTAAAAAAAAAAAAAAAAAAAAAAAGGTTATTATAACATTTATAGACATTACATTGGCAATAAGATTGACTTTATAGAATTTTTTGATCCGACGCATAACAACGGATATATTTTCATTTTCTACATTCTTCCCAGAATAATCTCATTTGCATAGAAAAGATTCGTTGGTCACAATATTTGGAATTTCAGCTTAAAATTAGACGGTTCTAGATATATTGGCTTTTTCTTAAATTACGATAACTGAAGGGTTTGTTTACTGAAGGCTGAAATCTATAAAATACAATATATGGGTTAATATAGAAGATAGAGAAAATATCTATAAGACAGAGGTTGGTTACGGCCCCCGCTATAATTATATCCTGCTAAAGAAGAGTATATAGATAAATTAACTTTCTGTAATGAGCAATCATTTTGTAAAAGAATCTACTTTAAAAATGTCCTAGCGTGGTTTGAGTTAATTTCCATTACGGGAAATCAACTATTGAGATTGTACCCAAGACACAAATTTAAAAGCATTTTTCAAAAGTCCATCGAACCTCCCAGAATATTAAAATTTTACGTCCTAGGCTACATAATCTTTTTATTTGATCAATACCAAAATCATGTTTGATAACTGAAAACCGACCAGAATGGGAGGGGGGACATTTAGTGGGAGTGGAAATAGAAAATCCGAAATACCTAGGACATTTAGTTAGAGTGAAAAATACTGCATATCTTACAAATACAATTTTCTACTGCTTCTATTCTGTACATGTTTTTGCAGGTCGAATAATAATCGAGTTACTCATTTGGTTTCCAGTTTGAATAGCTGAATCACAATCATCTCATGTCCAGCTTTAATTCCAATTCCTGTTTACATAGTCTTCTTACTTTATGAATAGAATAGATAGATTCTATTGTTATTACTGAATTGATAGTGAGGTGAGATCAACAGCATATCATTCTACCTCGTGCGGTGTTTATTATTACTGTTATTAGTTTAACCCTCCAATAGGCGCGTCCTAGTTAATGACACGCTTGGGCGCGTTGGCTAAGGGTGTAGCCATTACTTAAAAATGATTTACATAAGAAAAAATCAAATGTAATGAATTTTAGTTATAAAACAATTTAATGTATACAATTTTTAAGCAATTATATCAGTGAACAAATCGAAATCAGTTTTATTGAAGTGAATAACATTTTTTTTTTTTTTAATGAAATCAACTACATAAGAAAAAAATCCAATGTAATGAATTTTAGTTATAAAAAAATTTAATGTATACAACTTTTAAGCAATTATATCAGTGAACAAATCGAAATCAGTTTTTATTGAAGTGAATAACATTTTTTTTTTTTTTTTAATGAAAACAACTACTAATACTTATTAGTATTAGTAGTATTTGTAGTTGTATTTATTATTAAATAACGCAAAAAACGTAATAGAACTTTATTATATTAAAAATTATTGATGGAAAATAAAATAACATGTACAAAATATAGTAAATACATATACAGCCGCTTTTATAAACAGTCAGGACAAATTTGCCACATATGATATTTACATATATTTTTTTTTACATTTTGCACACATGTTTCTGGATGTTTTCTTTTCTTTGCCAGTCCTTCACAGAAATTGCATCTTCTTATATTGTCTTAGGGATTATAATGGGTTGGGTATGTTCTTCTGGCAAATTCAAGAGTTCCTTCGCTCGTTGCTTCAAATTTGTTGGTAGATCTTCCACCTCAGACTCCTCACCCGATGAAACTTCTCGCAACCATTGAGAAAGAATATCTGGATCACTGGTGCGTTTCACAGAACTTTTTTGGCTCGAGGAAAAAGCCATCTTAACTTAATGAAGTTAAGTTAACAAATGTGTTATGATAACTTTGAAAAAACAACATAAAACGATAAACTGAAATTGCCAATTCTCATAGCAGGACACACCGTTGGGCGCGTTGCCTACACCGGTAACACACTGGGAATTAAAGATGTGCTATAAGGAGAGTCAAGGTCACTTGCATACTGACTAATAGACATATCCTGCCTAGGAAGGTATTAGTCCGCCAAAAGCTATGGAAACAATCCTTGCCTCGTTGAAAAATAAACCAATGACATTTGATAGTACAATAGGCATAGGTGTCTTGAATCAAGACGAAAAGGATGATGTATCCAGCCACTGAGTCTTTGTCTACTGTCAGCGATCCTATACTGCTGTAGAAGAGAGGATCATTGAACCATTCTTATGAAGACTGAATTAGTGAACACAACTGCTAATCCTTAGATCAAGATGTCCATGTTCCAGATACAGAACTGTATCCTACTCAACCATTTGCTTGTGGTATTACGCCTGCTATCTTTGCTCTAGAATGCATAAAAGTAGGGAACATCGGAAGTAATTTAATATTTTCAATGTGTAAATAGATTTAAATGGATAACAATTAGGAAATGAAATAACATATTTTAACCAATTGTTTTATTATTCTGAATTGATAAATTTTAAAACATCCACAAGTTGATAATTAACTAAAACTAGTCTAAAGAGGCATATACCTATATAAATTTAGCCAGTATTAGTAGTAACAATACATCAGTCATTTGCTCTCTTCTATAAAATTGAGGACTGGTAAAGTACTGTACAATTTCTTAAGAAATCCTCAGTTTAAATGTTGACTAGTTCTAAGTAATGTTTATAACAAATACAATTTACAAGAAGAAACAAAGAGCATATATCAGAATAATTACAGTATTAAGGGAATGAGAAATAATTCTTCACAACTTTAAAGCAATAGAATACTTTATAAAACATCTTAACCTAATTAAGATAAATTAAAAACTAAACTTTATAAAATAGCAGTCATGAAAACAATATAAAATATTTTAAAAAAAGTATAAAATACAGATCAAAGTACTTCTATTTATGGACTAAAAATTGTACTGACTGTTTTCCCCTTTTCTCCAGGAAAAGGAAAACCACATAACTACAGTAATTATAAATTAAAAAAAAAACAATAAAATAATAAAACCATTCTTTTATAATTGGACTAACCCAGGAATTCAGCCATTGATATCCAGTTTAAAAAAAAAAGAAGAAAAAAAAGAAAAGAAAAAAAAAAACACTGTGGTAATTGCATTCACCACACCTGAAAATTATTGGAATTATTAATAAAAATCAATGACATTAAAAATAAAAAGAATAATTAAATACAAGGAAAATTACATGAAAGCCAACTTTTGAAGATAACCTGAAATAATTTCAGAATCAATGTTAGAACCAAGAGTAAGAACCTTATTTCCAAAGGAAGTAATTAATATCTTTTTACCGATTCCATAGCCGGAGCTGAAGAGACTAAAGAATGACTGACCATCATGAAATATCTGGTTTTTAAGTGGACATATTAATCTGTAAACACAAGGATCTGGGCAAAACTATGAAAGGCCTGCAACAGTCCCTGGGCGCTACCTTTACTCTGCCACCCGTGGCCTCTTGGAGGAGGTGCTCGGCTTACACTCTCATCTGCCAGACACATTCTATGTCCTGTCACCACTGGCCACTTGCACATCTTCAGTTAGGACTGCTAAAACTCAAAATTTTTAGGGATCGGTGACTGTAGGGATAAGTTGAAAGCAGATGGGGATTACAAACTTTAAATATAAAAATTAAATATTAAAATTTACTAATAAAACTTCAAAATAGATAAAGCCCAGATCCTTTCCTTTAAAAATTAATAACAATTGGCTAAATGAATCTATTGATTAACCACCCATTATATAATTAAATTGATGGTGGATGCTTATCATAAACTAGAGTGTAATATGCCATTGAAAATGTATTTCTCCCATTTGAGTTTCTATCAGTAAAACACAGGGTTTAGTGTGTGATGAAAATGGAGAATGCTTTCATAAAGAAACTGAAGAGGATTAGAAGTGTTATCTAAGTTAGATGGGAACCAGTCAAGCTTACAGACAACTGATAGGGCCTTCAGAAGAAAACACAACTCCTGAGACAAGAGGAAAGCCAATCATTCAAAAATATACGTGATTTAGAATAAAAAAATAAAGGTAAAACTCAATTGAATTGAAGGTTAGGAATCATAATTGCATTCTGTAGACCCATTGAAAAAAATATTAAATTTGTTGCTTAGTATAAATTTAACTAGGGGTGAGCTATACATTCTTCCATTCCATTCTTAACACAGAACCAAATTCCATCATTTTTAACGAAATAGTGTTTAAAGTGACAACAATTCTTAAAAAGTTTAAAATATACAAGTAAAATGCTAATAGAATAACATTAACATTAAAATGTTTTCATGTAATTCATTTAAAATGATATTACTTGAATGTAATAATGACATTGAATTAATACACAAACCATTTAAACAGTTTGGGACCTTATAAGCTTGTTATTTTCATTTTTCATTTTCAGTTTTCTGCGTAAAACTCACTGCTCTGAATTTTTTTTTTTGGTCATGCAAATATAGGATACATTTCTTCAGGAGCACTAAAATTATTACCTGAAAATTAAAATTTCAATTTGAATGAAGTTAAAGATGAATAAAGGAAGTTCAAGCAATGTAAAGTATAATTGATAATTTTGTGGATCCTTTAAATTTTCTGGACACTGAAGTTAGATCACCAATGAGAATACTCTTTTTCAGTTTAGTTACATATAAAAATTGGAACTCTGCATAAGTTATAAAATGCCTGACTTAACAACAGATAATTTTACATTAGTATTCCTTAAAGTGTAAAATCTAAAATGAAGTAAATACGGAATATAAGCTAAATCTATAGCGGGAGTCGACGATTTTATTAGCACTTATGTAAGTGTTTTTAATATAGGCATATTATGACAAATGATGTTATGATTTAGTCTTATCTATTTCGATTATTTAGTTCTAAGTATGATTCGGATTAGCGAGGTTATAAACTCCCCCCCCCTTCTCCTCATTTATTTATTTTTCCAAGAAAATAACTTTGTTATTTATTTCCAATAGAAATTTAAACAATAAGAGCATTTCCAATATTTAATTTGTATTATGTATTATTTAAAAAAAATCATGCTGAATTTTCTCAAGGAGTGATAGCGGAAGTAGTAGGGAATCAAACTCTTTGATTTTGTAATATATTATCTTATTTCCGATATGTTCATGTTATTCAAATAAATATGTACTATCATAACAATTAAACGTTAATGGTAATGCCATTATGACAAAAGACAATATGCGTTTAAACTCGATATGATTGTTTAAAGTATGTATTACTTAGGTTGCAGGGACGGCTACGATCTCTTCCCCTCGACTAGCTTTTAGAATATAAATGAAATTATTTTTAGGGTAACACTATTATTTAATTCCATCAGTTAGAAAAATTATTACAATAATATTTGAATCAATAATTTAAGGAGAAGAATGTTGATAACTCTAATGCGAGAGCGGAAATAGACGGGAGGCTAATAAAGTTAATTGAGTTTACTTATTTCCTGTAAAATGCTGGTATTATGGGAAGTGATTTCCACTGAGATCTACTATTATGAATATAACCTTACGTGCTAAACTATGTTTAAACTATATGTGCTCGGATTGGTTTTTGAATGGAAATATGTTCATTATAGATGATATTTAATTGTAATAAATGCTATTCATGATTATGGTTTGAATTATTCAAAAACGGTGAGTCAAAAAGTGGAGAGGGATAGATTAGGAAAACATTTTTATTTAAAAAAATTTCTATTCTATTAATACCCAAAATTTGCCTTCAGGATTGGCTATTTCGGAGTGAAGTGTATTTGTACACATTGCAGTCTTGCTATAAGAATACCATCATTAGTCAGTCAACAATGATTTCCCGGCCATCGCCCGGATATAGTTCTGATATATTTCAGTAATTGTTTTTCTTTCCGGTGTGAAGCGAGCAGACCCGTTTGTTTACATTTCTAACCTAACCCTTCCGGTCGACAGGTTATTGAAATTGGATGAAACATTTCTTATTTCCGTTTGAATATATATAAAGATTTTTAATCAAATTAATGTTTTTTTGTTAATAAAAAATGTTGTTTGATGCATTAAAACAAAACCCCCTTTTGGGAACATTACAAAAAAATAAATTAAAAATATAAACAAATAACATTAATCTTTTTAGCTATTTCAAAACAATTATATATTTTAAAAAAGTAAATTCATAGTTGCAAGATTTATCATATTGTTTGTCATTATACATGCTTTTACTGTGAAATAATTAAACAAAATTAGGTAAAATTATACTTTTTATGGTTTGAGAATCGTGGCATAGCTGCTACCCGGTTTTACCCTGCGCATAAAGTTTAAATAAAATATAAAACAAACGCTAAAGACAATTACTTAGTTGTAGATAATTAAAACTTGTACTAAGGGAACTACATGCATGTATTCTAATTGGAATAGGAGTGCAGTACAATCAAAAAACTGTTTCCACCAAAATCATAAGTAGGTTCCACGAAAATTGAATTATTGTCACTGACACAAAACAAGCACGACTAACGATTTGGCATAATGCTGCTTCTTATTCAAAGGTGGATTGTATTTCCTCTGTTATCAGCCCAACTGCAGTACACACAACAGCTAAGAGGAGATACCCAGTTTGCTCCCGACTACCTGGTTTTACCCTACTCTCCCCTATATTATCATAAGAAGTAATAATCAGGCATGTGGTAAAAGTCAAGTTTAGTCAATGGAGTTTGTTTGAGTGAACTGTTCATGTAGTGAGTATATTTTGATTGATTTTAAATAAAAGATTTTAAATTTAATGAGATTAGCTCAGAAATATTTGTCCAACTATTAACACTTTAACGACAAGAGCGGGCGTGTACGCCCTGCTGGTATAGTCTACCCCTGGCCACCCCCTCCTTCATGTGTGGGGCAAGAGGGGCCAGATCAGATGCATACGTTCGCTCCCCCACTATCACTACCACCCTCCCAGTGGTTGTCCACACTCGCTACACAATCGGTTTTCCTCATCCACAAGCCTTAGCTAGGGGACCAGACACTCACTAAATAATTGATTTTCTCTTAATAACTGACCAATTTGGGCCCTAGAAAGATTTTAATGAACTTGGGTTATACTTTTTCTCTCTTTTTTTTTTTAATATTGTAAATATAGATACCAGTGGCTATTCTCAATGAAAAACATAATAAATATTCATTTATTTTTAAACAATTAATCATAGCAAAGATATAAGTGAAATAATGTAGAAAACAGTCATCTGACACCTTTCCTATGAATTACTTGAACAAAATAACTTTAAAACTTAAACTTAACATATCAAAAGTAACTTACTAAATGGTATTTAAATGAATTCTCCATCTTCATATACTTTAGGCAAAATTCAAATATGTATAGCATTTCAAGTCTGCTACATTCATCTGGATACAGACTGAAATAACATGTATGAATTTCATACATTAGAAATTGTATGATCTGTATATATTTAATTTTAGTCTATTCCTCATATTCTAGTTCAACATCATCAAGAATGTCAGGTACAACATTTTCCGGAGCCTGTTCCTAAAAAATTATTTAACTTTATTTACAATGGAATAAATGTTATTATAGTACAGTCGAACTCGTTTATAACGAGCTCGGATTTAACGGGAACTTGGATTTACCGAGGGAAGCGACAATATTTGGTTGGTTCAATGTTAAGTCTATGGAACATAAGTCACTTTTAACGAGCAAGACCCGGTTTTAGCGAGCAATATTTTTCTGTCCTGCAATTTTTTTTCTTATCTTTCTAGTGTTTCAATAGGTATGGTTTATTTTAAACAGGGGGGGTGGAGGTGGGAGGGAAAACCCAAATGCACCTGCTAAGTGTAGGGGTCAGATGATCATTCTTTGACCTGAGTTCGTTGAGTAGACATGACAATTTTTATCCTCTCACTATGTCGAAACACAAAGCTTTATCAGTTGACAAAAAAGTAAGAATTTTACGGGAGTTGGGTGACGGTGTTAAAAATGTCGAAATCTGCAAAAGGTATGGATTGTCTTCATCTACTGTTTCCGCACTGCTAAAAAACAAAGGCAAGTTACTGGATGCATACAACCAAAATAAAACAGAATGTAAACGACTGAAGAAGTGTTCGAAACAGGATTTGAAGGAAGCGTTATTGAAGTGGATGAAGGTGCAACGTAGTGTTGATTTTCCAGTGAGTGGGCCTATTCTTAAAGTACAAGCAGAAAAATTTGCTGAACAATTTGGATATTTTGAGTTAGTGTGTTTGAATGGATGGATTGATTGTTTTAAAGTTAGGCATGACATAACTTTTGGAAAAATATGCCATGAAGCCAAATCCGTAAACATGGTAGACATTGCAACATGGTTGAGAGAAAAGTGGCCAGGCATCAGAGAAGGATATGCAGCAGATGACATCTATAACACTGATGAAACAGGGATATTCTACAATGTAACCCCACTTAAAATTTAAAGGTGAAAAATGCATTTGAGGCAAGCTCTCTAAAAATAGAATAACTCTCTCGAAAATTAGTGTGTTCGAACAAGTCTGGCACTGACAAGAAAAAAACTCTTGATTATTGGCAAATCAAAGAACCCTAGACGTTTCACAAATGTGAAAAAGCTACCAGTAGATTATGATCATAGCCGAAAAACTTGGATGACTTCCGACATTTTCACAAAATTCATTTCAAAATGGGAGAGACAACTGCGGAGAGAATTGTAAAATTCTCCTTTTGATAGACAATTGTTCTGCTCATCCCGAAATCACTAGACTTTCATATATCAGAATTGAATTTTTGCCACCAAATTCTACATCTGTTATCCAGCCTATGGACCAAGGAATTATAAGGAGTTTAAAGTGCCACTTTCGTAACCAACTGATTTTGATGATTCTGGACCGAAGAGATAGAAGTGGAACAGCATCATGCAGCAATGTCAACATACTGGAAGCAATACGTTTGATGAACGATGCATGAGAAAATGTCACAACAGCATGCATCATCAAGTGTTTCCATAAGGCTGGATTGGAGAGTTGCCAAGACAGTCAATCGACTGAGGAAGAAGAGGTTGACAATTTCATACAAACTGAAAATTTGGAAATGACCAAAGAAGAATTTCAAAACTATGTTTCCATCGACGACGAACTGATGACATCAGAAGTACCGACCACCGAAGATATTGTAGCTGACGTAGTGCTAGCGAATTCAGCAGGAAAACATAACGAAGGCGATGAGGACACTGATGAATTTGAAAAAAGTGAACCACCCCCAACTTGTTCTATGATTGTTCTTCGATGATGGAGTTTGCTGAAGAAATGCAGACTTTTTTTGATGCGAGGGATGTCAGTGATGATGTTTTCCGGGCGATAAGTATTCTCCGAAGAACAATAGCACAGGAAATACACAGGGAACGAGTTCAGAGTAAGCTAATAAACTATTTCAAATAAGAAGATTAATGAAAAAAATAAATGTTTTGGTAAGAATCTTTTTCTTTACTTTCCTTTCCTTTAAGACTGTAGCGTAACTTTATCATTAAATTACATATCATTAAATTAAGAAAAGTATTTAATTAATGTAATTAAAGTAATTATTAATTAAATTTTAACTAAACTCTATTATTTGACCTCCCAAGCCCCACACCCTTCTGGTTGCACTCCTGCCTTAAGGACCCGTTTATTACGAGCACTTGGATTTAACGAGTAAATGTTACAGACCCTTTGTGCTCGTTATAAACGAGTTCGACTGTACTTTTTATAGATATAAAATTAAAAAAATAAATAATATATATTATAAATCTTAGTTCAGATCTCGAGAGAGGATTTCTCTGTTAATATTCTCCTTGCCTACTATAGGATCAGCTCAATGTTCTCTCATGAGCAACTTTTCATCAATCAGTCTCTGACTTAAATCATTTTATTTTATAGTTTTATACTTTTAAAATATTTAACATGCTGGTTGTAAAGTCAGTACAAAAAATATTCTGTAAAACTATATAAGATGACTGTAAAAAACGTCACAAAAGCTGGGTAAAGATTAATCAAGATGATATAAAATACTTCTCAGCTGAGAACAAACTTGCAACATGATGCAAATGCAGAAGGTTACAATTTCAAATATTAGAGATCCAGATCTGCAAATCATAACTATCTAGGTGATTACTGACTACCAACTTAGCCACTGATTCGAGTGATATTCAATCAAACATTTTTCTGTGTAAGCTAACCTTTCCAAACTGCAGCAGAGGATTGAAGAGGAGGCAAATAATTTCCTTAATGCACACTGCTGTTCAAAAGTTCTGAACCATCTCAATTATTCCAAAAAATATATACGAATGTCACATCACAAAACTAGTCAAAATGAATTCAGGTAGGATCAAAACAGACAATTCTCAACTGAAACCTGAAAACCAAAATTAAGGTAAAAACTTTTTATATTTTCTTTTTACATTTTCTATGAGAATATAACGGGACAAAAGCCCAAAGAGAGAAATAATCCCAAATGGGCGAGGGAGCTGAAAGTGTGTCACACTGATAAGGTTAACACATCGTTTATCATTTTAACTCATATGTATTTGCCACTAGGACACTATAAGCTATTGTTTGGTTTAATGCTTGCAGCTTAAAAAGTAATTAAAAGCTGTATAAATAAATCTTAGTTAAGAATGTTCTGTAGAAAGATTAATTTATGTGATATAATTTGTCGAAGGTTTAAATCAACTTGGTACAAAATTCAAGTATTTATTGCATTTTTACTGTTCTTTTGACACATGCAAGGGGGGAGGGGAGATTTTATGGCAATGAATTCAAAGTGCAAAAAAACGATACCTCATCATATCTCTCTGGAGGCTCCATTTTGATATTTGCTTTTTTCTCAACTTCCACGACTGAATTGTCTGAAGATTCACTACTCCTCTGACCCCCTTTAGACACAGTATTGACATCAGAATCGATTGAGACAATGATTCTAGAAAAAAAAAAGGTTCATTTCATAATAATAATAAATTAGTTCAAGGAAATGAGTATAATATAAAAACAAAATAAATTTTTATACCAGCAGACATGAAAAAATGCTTGAAGGAATGTTTTACCATATTATCACTCCATTCCAGCTAAACAACAGCTGAATATAGTCACCCGCCAATTCAGAATAGATGGTAACATTTCTGTCATCTTTGGATGTTTTATTCTCTGGTTTCAGTTACGTATTTTTCATTTTTAAACACTTGATTTGGAATTTAAATATAATCCTGCCTTATACTTTACTCATTATTAGGACTAACATTTCACACTTTGCTCTTTTGTTTTACTTATACTTATTATTATGTGGAACAAAATTTTGCTGTTTCAATGACCATCTTGTTACTCTTGGTTTTGCCTCTCCATATTATCAGACTTCACTAATGAATTCAGAATAAGTCATAGGCTACACTTGAGGGGGGGGGGAGTCTCTAGATAACAAGATCTGGGTTCTTGAACCAATTCTGTTTTAGTGGTTATACATACAGGCATTTGTTGTTAAAATAGCAGGCCATTGAATTTTACAGAAAATTAATTGTAAAAAATATCAAGAATTTATGGCATAAATGTGGGATTGTTATTATTGTACAGACCACAATTAATATCAGTGAATGTATTCCATCAGGTCCATATGTTATTACTAATATTATTATTTTTGACAAAACAAATTTTTAATATGTTTTCACTACTCCAATATGTTCTAAAAATGTCTTTTCTGACTGTTGTCAAGGAAGTTTTCTAGAGAAAACAAAGATAATAAAAGAAAAAAAAATGGAATACCTAAAGCTGGAAAGTTGAGAAAGAAATGATTAAGCATAGTTAGTAATTTATTGTGAGTAGGAAGAACATTTTAGTGAGTAGAAATAATATTTTCAGTAAAATCGTAATTTAATTTATATTTATTTTATAATAAAGAATAAATAAGTAATTAAAATTTTAAACATGTTATCTGAACCAGTTTCTCTTTTACAGTATAACTGCAATTATTTTGTTACTTAATGAGTTGTGTTATTCCTTAGTAGGTTGATACTGTTATTATATCACTTAATGGGTGGAGGAAGTCTTTATTTTATTTTTTAAAAAAACTATTAAATAACAAAGAGTTTTTAAACCATATGCATTTCGCAATGATTAATGAAAGAAAGGTAACTGGTTCGATATTTGGAAAAGCCACAATTTTGATGCTATACCCGTATCTAACCAGGTTTTAACATTTCCAACAAAGGCTACTTTTAAAGTGAATAATTTTTTTAAGACATTGAATGGTCAAAATAACCACCCCAGAGGCCAAATAAAAAAAATATTCATGGCTACATGTCTTTCCATTGTGCTTTTAAATAGGACTATCTCAACAGGTAGCTGGTGTTATTCAAAGAGGGTTTCTCTTCTTCTTGTATATAGTTTGTATGCTCCCCAGATATTGATTCAAAGAGGGTTTCTCTTCTTCTTGTATATAGTTTGTATGCTCTCCAGATATTGAGAACTCTCGAAATAGTTATTTTTGAGAAAATCTATGGGACGTTTGAAAAATGTATTTTTTTCTATATTAAATAGCGGACTTCATCAAACATTAATTATTAATTACAAACTTAATATCACTTAATTCTGAAGGGAAAAAAATCTAAAGTAAGTGTGCATAATGCTATTCCAGTACAAATACACTTACAAAATGATTCTAACAAAAAAAGTATTTTATCTTTTTGAATGAGTGTGATACTAAACAAAAGAGTCCAAATACAGATCACATAATTACTTTTTCTGTTAAGTTAGGATTGGAAATGTTTAGCACATATATCACATTCCCAATTTTGCTTGGTAGTTTATGTTGATATGCTCTAACAATTTTTCATGTAATCACCTGTGCAGTTTGCTGTTCTGCCTATCTTCATAATTCTTATTGTGATGATGTATCAATAATTTTAGCCTTATCATCATTCTACCTATCGCCTTTGTGCTGCTATAGCTCCCAAACAAACCAATTACGACCAAAATTGTTTGAGGGACCAATGATTTTTTATCAGATTGATAGATAGATATAATTATTTTGGAATAGACATGTTCTCAAACTGAAAATAAACCTTATATACTTTGTAAATGCACAAGCATGTGTATGTGTATATATATATATATATATATATATATATATATATATATAACAAATGAACTTTATTATAAAACATTCCAGCTTGTCAAGCTTCAAACTGAGAAAATAAAATGTTCTGGGCATTTAAAAAGCAACATGGATTCTTTATTTATTTATTTTTTCGTATTCCATTGTAAAAATCAGTGATAAATTATGGTAATGAATTAATATTTTCACAATGATTTATAATTGTTATTTATTCTGACATTATGTAACTCAGTTATTCAACATTAATTCCTTGTAAAATAAACCCATACAAAAAGTTGAAACACGAATGATGTCTACCTAATTATGTGTACACCATATTCGCTTGGCTCATTATTGTTATTTATTAACGTCCACTTTGTGATACTAAGTCTACTTGGGACAGTTTACTTATAGGTTACCACCCTTTCTAGCCAGGATGGGACTAATTGTAAGGATTTAATTTAAAAAGTCCGTCACTAAATAAATTCCTATTCCTCAGTCGAGAATCAAACTCACGAATGTAGATTTATCAAGTGAGATTAAGACAAAGGTGTATAATTATGATCCTTTTAATAATCCCCGTTACTTTGGCAATGGTAGAATATATGACAAAGGTCAAAATACTTTCCATACACTCATAAAACTTCATTGTCCGAGTAGTTTCAAACAAGTGAATAATAAACAATGCAAAATATGAAATTAAAAATTCAGCATTTTTAAATGTGTTTCTCAGAATAAAACTATGCAAAACAGCACAACTGTAGTTCATAATCAACTATATAAACAAATTCCTGTATTACAAAAATAACTAATACACATCTCGATTGTTTATACTTTAAATTAAGGAAGATGGGGTAAATATTCATTCACAAAATACTAATTTAAATACTTGCCAATCCTACAGCTATACATAGTTTTCGAGGTAAAAAATTCTTTAAACAAAATTTATAATCCGTGTCATTTTGTAAATATTATAAAATATATCTAACTCACTCGACTCATTGTTGCTCCTCTGCACCAGATACTTCTTTCCTATTTCAACAACAACTCCTTGATCTGTTAGTCTCTCTTTGCCAGCCTTTTTTCTTAATCCAATTTCTCTGCGATTCATTTTAAGGCAAGACAAACGAATCACAGTTCAAAAAAAGAAATTGAAAATCATAAATACTCTATAGGTTTAGGAATTTTGGCAGAGTTAACCATCAAACACTACTGTATACAGGTTTCTTTTTACAAACATAAAAACGGATTGAAACAAACTACTTGTCTGAACTGGGCATTTAAAAAAAAAAAAAAAAAAAACCTCCCTTTCCCCAAACAAGCCCGCGGTTGAGAAAAAACAATATTCATTTATGGTTTTGGAGCAGGACATTAATCGAAAGTTACTCCTCTGTAACACATTTTAAAGGACGTTTAAGTAAATAAATACTAGAACTTTAAAAGCGGGCGAATAAGAATATAAAATTATTTCTATAATACATAGAAGTACTGTATCCAATGTACAAGTCGTGCACAACAGTAGGGCATTCAAACCTAAAGTGAAGGAGGTGCACATGCATTCACGAGGAGCAATTTCTACACATTATGTAATTCCACAATAATTTACCTATTTATTATTTAAAAATTCAAATAATAATAGTAGTAACTGCGTAACATCATATTCAGTTGAAAAGATGAAAGATACATTGTTATATAGTATACAAGAAAACGGATTAATCAAATTGAAGGACTTTAAAAAAAGTAACAAGTGTACATGACTGTGTGTACTTATTAATGAGTACATAAATAAGGAATGAGTTGATTAACCCTAGAACGGTAGTGATATTATTTCCCACTTAATTGTATTGATACGTAAATTTTACGTGTGCAACTGGTAATTGGTGAAATTATTCAAAATTTGTTAATGTTTGTGACTATTTTTTTATTTTATTAAAACATACACTTTTCTTTAACTTATATCAACGTTAATATCTAATAATGTTCACGGCATTCCTTTCAGGCGCTATGTTCGAAACACGTTCCGGAGGTGTGTTCTATTGATATCCATTCTTACGAAGCACAACCCCACCTTCTACATTTATTGTGACTGATCTGTCAATATTGTGCGGTTGAGAGGTTTTAGGTTTTTTTGCTTCTGTGTTTCTTCTATTTCTTCGATTGCATTGATTTTTTCTAAAATGTTCTCACTCTCATCGCTATCTAGTCTACTCTGTGTTGCAATCATTTCCGAAGGCTCAACCTACTCATCACTTGGAGAATACTCCGGATAATCATCGCTGTCGTATCCATCTATTTCATAATTGTCATTTTCCCCATCTGACTCATCGGAGAGTTATTTCAACAAATTTCTGATTTCTTCATCCGTCGAATATTTTGACTCCACTTTTCCAAAACTATAAACAGATTATTATTGTTATTTATATTCTTTCTATACATCTTTGTCTTTTTTATATTCAAAAATAAAAGTTAAAATCATTAAGAGAAAATTAATTACAATATAAAAATAAATTGAAAGAAAATAAATTGAGAATAATATTAACTAAGTTATGGCATAAAAACCGGTTATTAGTAGCGATACGTAAATTTTACGTGCCAAAAAGTTGCGTTAATAGTATTGATACGTAAATATTACGTGTCGTTTTTATTTCAAAAAATAGTATTGGATGAGTGGGAAGGTTCACTTAGCTGCATTTGGCGGAGGTCAAGGCCGAATGTCTGGAGGGCTCATAGCTGAAGGATGGGAGTGGTGGGGTCGTTAACAACCGTTTGATAACAGTTCAAACCAGAGCATACGTAATTTTTACGTTCACTACCATTCTAAGGTTAATATTCTATCAGTTTTAAAAATACGAACGAGCTCAGTCGCGGGTGCTACTAAATAAATTAATAAAATTAAAGTAGAACCTAAAAACCTGGAAACACGAATAATGTCTATCTAATTATGTGTACACCATATTCGCTTCGCTCATAATTGATATTTATTAACGTCCACTTTGTGATGCTAAGTCTACTTGGGACAATTTGCTTATAGGTTACCTACCTTTCTAGCCAGGGTGGGACTAAGGATTTTATTTAAAAAGTTCATCATAAATAAATTCCTATTCCTCAGTTGAGAATCGAACTCACGAATGCAGTTTTACGAAGTGAGATTAAGACTAAAGTGTCAACTCAAATGGGGAACGCATCACTCGTATAATGATCTATAACATTGATCCTTTCAAGAATCTCCGTTACTCTGGCAATGGTAGAATAAACGACAAAGGTCAAAATAATTTCCATACACTCGTATAATGGAAAATATTTAGAATTAGTAATGGATTTTGGAAATAGAGGAAAGGGGACACGTTTTTTACAGTCAGTTCTGAGGTATTATTTGGCGTATGGGAACTATTTTTTCTTTTTTGAAGTTAAGTATTTTAGCGGATTACCCATTAGGGAAATACAGTGGGGGGAAAAGTATTTGCACATCCGTTTTTTCTTTAAATAATCAATTGAAAATTGAAAGCAATTCACTTGAGGTAACCCATTAATATGTACAACTAAAACTTGTTAAATATCAGTAAACATTCAATTGCAAGTCCTGGTCATAATAAAAAATATATTTTAAAATAAAATAAACCCCAGGAAAAAAGTATTTGCACACCTTCTTTGATTGTACGTAAGTACAAAGGCCTGTTTGTTTTCTTGTTGTTTTGTACTTCCTAGAGTATAATCCTATTATTTTTGCCAGTATTATAAAATATTTCAATCGCGTAAGATCAGTATTTTTAACTGCTTAATAATACGGATAACAAGTGAACTCAGTGCTGCCACTCGCGAAAAAATGATTTTTTTTTGCGCAACCAACAAAAATCGTGTCGTGAAATATTAGATTTATTGGGTCTTTATTTTTCTAAAGTAGGTTAGGTAATTAAGAGATATGAAGAATAAGGTTCAACTGCAAATAACCGACGAAAAGGTGATCCCAGGATATTAATTGATAGAATGGAGAGTGAGATAAAGTATTGAACCTTTTAAAAATCCAGCTGTAAGTGCAGGTGCTCTAGCGAATACGGTCCAATCAACTTCTGGGGCATATGTCAGCACGAAAACGGTAAGGAATGTTTTGAATTCTAAAGGTCTTTATGGTAGGGTCTCGAGAAAAAAAACAAAAAAACTTGTATTAGTGAGACCAATCGCAAAATAATACTTTCTTTTGCTAGATAATACATTAACAAGCCCATCAATTCTTGGGGAAATGTGTTGTTCTCTGATGAGAGTAAGTTATATTTGAATGGACAAAAGCCTATTTGGCGTAGGAGAAACGTGGAACTGAAAAAGCAAACCGTTACGGTTATTGTGAAACATGGGGGTGGCAATGCAATGGGTTTGGGATGCATAGCTTATAACGTAAATGGAAATTTTGTACCTATTGTAGGTATTTTAAATGCAGACGGTTATATGAGAATTTTGCGGTGCAACCTCTTAGCAAATGCAGCTAAATTGGGAATCCATGATCAGTTAATATTCCAGAAGGACAATGGTCCGACACATAGGACCAATTAAACTAAAGAATAAGCCAATAAAACTAAAGGATCGTAGACATTTAATGTTCGCCAACAACTGCACAACTCTCCACACTCACCAGGCTTGAATATAAATGAAAATTTATGCCACACGTTTGACCAAAATGTACCAAAACCCCAAATAACTGTATGGCATCACCTCAAGAATCCTTTCGTACAAAAATGGGAACAAATCAATCCAGATTTAATTAAAATCCATGTACATTCAACGCCTAGATGTTCACAAGGTGTAATTAATGCTAACTGACTACATACAAAATATTACATTTTAAAAAATGAAGAAGAAGTGTGATGTGCAAATACTTTTTTCCCGTAATTTTTTGTAAGTATTAAGTTTTATTTTACTATGGAAGAGGTTTTTCATTTGAATTATATATGAATTAATGCTGTATTAAATTACTTCTTATTTATTAAGCTGGACATTTTTTTATTCCCTAAGTTCATAATTTAATAAAAAAAAAAAAAAACCTGGTGTGCAAATACTTTTTTACCCCAATGTATATATACTAGCTAAGGTACCCGCCTTTGCTCGGAAAATCATTAGAGGCACCAGATTTTCAAGTTTCAAATAAAGTGTTTCATTATATAACACAGTCTTCAGTGAGAGTTTATGTGACATAAGTTGGAGTGGTGGTTGACTGAAGGCTGAAAACTAAATAAAGCAAATATCTTAGTTAATATTGAAGTTAGAGAATAAATGTACAAAATTTATAGGAAATTACGTTTTCAATAAGATAGGTTCTATACAATTTTTCAATCTGGCTCATAATGATAGGGATATTTTGGATTTTCAAAATTCTCCCCCTCTAAAACCCACTCCCCATGGCCCTATCGCGACATGAGTACAACCTCAATAGCTGATTTCCCTTAAGGAAAATAATAATTATGATTTTATGGCCTATGGTGTTTGAATGATGATCACCCATGATTATGATTTATATCGTAAACAGTATTTCGAACAGTGGAGAGGGATTGATCAAGAACTCATTTTGTCTTCGCTTTTTTTTATTCTCTGAAATTAAAACATTATTATATAGTTACTAGGATAAATAGTAAGCTTATTGAGGGCAGTTGGAGACAAACCCACACCTAAACATGTATGGCCACCGGTGTCTCAAACATACATACAGTGGGGGAAAAAAGTATTTGCACACCAGAGTTTTTTTTTAATAAATTATGAATTTAGGTAATAAAAAAATGTATAATGTAATAAATAAGAAGTATATTTAAAACGGAATTAATACATATATAATTCAAATGACAAACTTTTTCCATAGTAAAATAAAACTTAAATCTTGCATAAATTCCGTAGAAAAAAGTATTTGCACACTACACATTTTCTTCATTTTTTTTAAATTTAATATTTTTTATGTACTCTGTTAGTGTTAATTACCGCTTGTAAACATCAAGGCGTTGAGTATAGAAAGTTTTTAAATAAATCTGGATTGATTTGTTCCCCTTCTTGTACTAAAGGATTCTTGGTGTGGTGCCTACCAGTTATGTGGTGTTTTGTAACATTTTGGTCTAAAGCACGGCATAAATTTTCAATTATATTCAACTCTGGTGACTGTGGAGGGGTGTGCAGTTATTGACAAACATTAAATATTAACTATTCTATAGTTTTATTGACTGTATTCTTTAGTTTCATTGGCTGCATGTGTAGGATCATTGTCCATCTAGAATATTAATTGATACTAGATTCCCAAGTTAGCTGCATTAGCTGAGAGGTGCAAAATATTCATATAACCTTCAGCATTTAATATACCTTCAATAGGTTCAAGATTTCCATCTCCATTATAAGCTATGCATCCCCAAACCATGGCATCGTCACCCCCATGTTTCACAGTAACTGCAACGTTTTGCTTTTTCAGTTCCAGTTTTCAAATAAGCTTCCATCGGTTCCAATCAAATTAATCTTACTCTCATTCGAGAACAGCACATTTCCCCAAAAACCGATGGGCTTGTTAATGTATTCTCTAGCAAAAGAAAGTCTTTTTTTTTTGCGATTGTCTCACTTATATAAAGTTTTCTATCGGTGCCCTGCCACAAAGACCTTTAAAATTCAAAACATTCCTTACCGTTTTCATACTGACATATGCCCCAGAAGTTGATTAGACCGTATTAGCTAGGGCACCTGCACTTAGAGATGAATTTTTAAGAGTTTCAATTTTTATTATGCTCTCCATTCTTTCAATTAGTATCCTGTGACGACCTTTATGCCAACTATTTGCAGTTGAACCTCATTCTTTGCATCTCTCAATTACTTATCTTACTTTAGAAAAATGAAGAACCAAGAAATCAGATATTTAAAGATACAATTTTTGTTGGTTGCGAAATGAAATCACTTTTTCGGGAGAGGCAGACTCAGTTCACTTGTTTTTGGGTATTTAAAAATATGTAGATCTTACATGATTGAAATATTTTAGAATACTGACAAAAAAGAACAGGATTATACTCTATGAAGTAAAAAAACGACAAGTAAACAAACAGACCTTTGTACTTATGCACAAAGAAAGAAAGTGTGTAAATACTTTTTTCCTGGCGTTTATCTTATTTTAAAATATTTATTATATTATGATCAAGGCTTTCAATTGAATGTTTACTGTTATTTAACAAGTTTTAGTTGTACTTATTATTGGGTAAAGTAAAATGAATTGCTTTCAATTTTCAATTTATAATTTAAAGAAAAAACGGGGTGTGCAAATACTTTTCCCCCCACTGTATTCCACACACGCATACATACACGCGTCTGTGTCCTTTAAAAAGAGAGAATAAAAAGTCCGTCACGCAGGGCCTGCGTAAACTAAGCAGATTTCCATCGTGATGCAACAATAGATAAATCTACATACTTGTGACACAATAGTACCGTTAACATCAAGTGAATAGATACAAACGATAATAAGAAACCTCGAGACCGGAAGCACCTGAAACGTAAACAAACAGGTGTGCCAACTTCTCATAGGAAAGAAAAACAATTACGGAAATATATCAGTATATAACATATTAATTTAATTGAAAACTATTTACTATACCTAGTACTGTAATTTATAATGGATCAAAATAATGTTTATCTCAATCAATCACGTTTTCGTATTTTCGAAAATCGCGCCATGTGTACGACCTCAATAGCAGATTTCCTTTAAGGGAAATCTGCTAATAGTAAAAACTGACTGTGGTATGCTTTAATTAAACTTACTTCTCGCTTTCATCCTTGTCAATGGTATCGCCTTACGTCGCCTTATCTCTTTGGATGGAATCCCACATTGTATTCCTTTGGCTTGTTTAGTTGAAACTGAGTAACCGTCCATTTGTTTTGAACTATGTAAACTTTATTTGTTGTCCCCTTTTTAGTTTTATATATTTCCCATATTTATTTATTTTAGTGCTTTTTATTGAACTCAGAGCAATAAGGACATATCGACAATGACTCAAGAATGTTATTTAACCATATTAAGGTGAGTTTTCATACAAATGGGCGTCAACCTTCGTATACTGTTCGGCATTTCATATTGACATTGTTTGTCATTAGTTAGTTCATTTGAAGTTTCAGAGATACATATTATTAAATATGGCATCTGTATTTTTTTTAATTCCTGTATTTTGTTTTTAAAATAAATGCTTTAGTTCGTTGTTGTTTACAACCTTTTCGGTGACTAATGGTACTTATTCCCCTAACTACCTCAATGAGCTTGTTAAGGTATAGCTTTCGCTTTTAATTACCTTTTCAAGAATTTTCATTTAATCACAATTTTTTGAATATTTTTAAAAAAGTGAAATCTATTGTATATTATTATTGTGGTCACATATATCCAATATTATTAGTATATACCTATTAAATTTATAATTTTTTTGAAGTAGTTGTAAACTGCAGAATTACTATGATGAGGTCTGTGCAACGGATTTTCACTTTAGGTAGCTCAGTCACATTAGTGAACACATAGATTAATATATCTCATGTCCAGCTTACGTTTTAATTCCTGTTTACATAGGCTTCTTACTACTGAAAAAAGAAAAGAAAAGAGGATTGATAGTGAGATGAGATCATCAGTATGTAGGAGATGTGTTTAGTTTATGCAGCACCTCTGTGACCGACGTTTGTGCTTATAACCCATAGGTTATGGGTAGGCTCTTGGCAATTTTTTATTCTGGTAGCCACTTTATGTTCATGCCCCTCTGGTGATAGATTGGTCTATGCTTCTGTTCTCTTACTATTCTTTTCATATTCTTCAGACATTTTCTTTATTCGAGGAAGGCAAATATGAGTTCTAAAAATAAGAATTGTTCAAAGATATATGGAGTTTTTCTGCTTTGTTTTATAAATTTTAATGAATACTTATTTTATCAAAAAAAATCCTTATATTATTAACGTATTTTTTAAATATTTATTTTCTGTACACTCTCTTGTATGTACAGTATACTCTTTACATTCCTTCGATCTGCTCTATTCCAAATTTGGTTTTCAATGTGAAATTTCCAAATGCCTAGTCTATTATCGTCTATTAGTAAAATATTAGGCCCGACCATTTCACAAAATGCAATTAACTATGAAGAGTCTTTAAAATTTATAAATTTTCATTATAAACTGGTATAGAAAAATATATGAATTCTATCTTTTTTCTAATTAATATTTAGATTTCAAAAGAGGGTATAAATAAATGTTTATGCATAACAAATTTGTGTTATTAATTGAAGTTGTTAAAAATTAATAATAAGAACAACTTCTATGATTGCTCATGATTCAAAGAGTTCAGTTTTTAGCAAAAAATGATTGGTCCTAACAATGCCCTAGCAAGTATAGTACTCCGTTTATGAAAGAATGCGTTTTGTAAATATTTTCATAATGCACTTTCTTTCTGATCTATGTGAAGACTCATTTTAGTGGAAACTAGAAATAAGATGTGCTCGAGTTATAATAATGTTTGCACATAATAAAAATTGGTTTAAACAACATAAGAGAAGCTTATAATTATATTCGGAATTTAAAAAAGGGATATTTTTAGTATATTGGATAAGAACCTTTTTATCCTGAAAAAGGATCAAATGACCAAGAATGGTCTGACACAAAATAGAGATGTTAATGAGGGGATAGCTATTGTATCACAATAATAAGTAAAATGTTGGATAGTGGATTGTTTTGATTCATTTTGATATCTAATTGCTATGTTTTTATTTTCAGAGCATTTTTATTAGCTTTAACTTTGCTTGATACTACTTCTTGTCAAGATAATAATATACCTTATGAGGATCCTCGGAATTGGAATCAAAGGAATTCCTTTACATTGGCTAATAACCAGCAGGACAATGTTATTATTAAAGAGCCGTAAGTCCTATAATTCTTTATGTTTAATTAGATTATTATTTTACTATAACTCCATTAATTAGAGTATTTTATTTTTTAAAAGATGTTACTATTGAAATCTCAGCCCTTAATTTTTAAGGGTTTGTGTAAGTACCAAATAATGCAATGCACAATGTTTAACTGCTAGGAGTAATAACAGTTAATACATAAGATAAATTAAATTATAGTAAATTTAATTTTTAATTGGTTTATTAGAATCTACTGAAGTTATTGCCCTTAAAGTATCTTTTAATGGTCTGAACTCACTTGGAAAGCCACTTTATTTAACTCTCCTGTTAGATATTATAAACAATATGCTTCAAACTATTGCAAAAATAGTTTATAAATTAACCTGCCAATAATTTTAAAACAAAAGCATACATAAATCCCTAGTATGAATTATTTGATCAGAACTCTGTTAAAACCACCAACCCTTAATAATAACTCAATTAGCTCATAGCTCTCTTGATTTGAAAATAAAAAATAAATGAAAATGCAAATTAACTAAATTGAATTAATTAAAATGCATTAATGCAAAGGGCTAAGGTCTAAATGAAGAGCCAAAAAGTATTCACCTTATGTTTTGTATAATATTTTTGATACTAATATTAATTGTGGATTTAAAATTATAACCGTTAATAAATAAAGCTATGTAACCTTTTTTATATTATGAATATGTGTCATGAATTAACTGCCACTTGATGTAACCTCCATTACGACTGATTGGTTTGGGTTATATATAAGTTACTTCTCTTTGCCAGAGTGGGACTAAAGATTTTATTTAACCTTCTGAATACAGGTGGGCCTTTGGAAAGCAGTTTTCAATTTCCAATCATGTTCTAATGGTTGATAAGTGGCGAAGGTTAGCTTTTATAGCTTCTATCTTTGACTGAAATGCTTTCAGTACCCTTTTAGCTTTCAAGGGGTATATTTGGTTTTCAAATCAGCGGGCTTCTAATCCAGTTTGAGGCGGTTCTCAATTTTATTATTAGTAATACAAATTAATTCAAAAATGGAATAAACTATTAGTTATTTTATTATTACTAAAAGAGTTATAAGGTATTTTCTATAATATATTATTTATGAATTATATAATCATACACGGGTATGATACATAAAAATTCTATTTTTATTTTTATAAATTAAATGAAAATACACATTGTTCATTAGTAAATAAATAAATTTGTCAGCGAATTAATAGAAGTAGAAAGATTAAATTAATTTAAAAATTAAGTGCTGTTTTAAGAATGTTTATATTTAAAAACAAATTCTGTAGAACTGTATTTATATTCCTCTTATGTAATAGATATTTAAATACTAATATATATACTGGCTAAGGTGCCTGGCTTCGCCCGGGAATTCAATTGAGCTTGAATGAAGATGGTATTTTTTTTTTGGCAAGGCTTTACTTTCCACAATATTTTGACATTTCCCCGTCACAGTCTTTAGGGTTCATACCCGTCGTTGCTGTGGATTTGTTCATAATAAAATTATTTGTTATTTAAGACTTCCCTCTCCTCAATATTTTTTATATTTCCCATTTGCTGTGCATGTCGTTTTTTTTTTTATAACAGTTTATTGAACAGTATAATTCATAATCGTAGAAAGTATTCTATCTTCCAAAGCATGTATGAATAAAAATTCCTTTCCCTTGATGCGGTACAGAGCATAATGGTGACAGCTGTTTTAGGTAAGTCATAACCACTATTAACACTCTTTTGTAAGTCTCGATTGTAAACTGTATATTTTTATTGGTATTTAGTAAAGTATATCATACATTAACGGAGCAGAGTTAATAAATACCAGAAATAACTGGGTGCACATCCCTAGCGTTCATCCTTTTAAATTATTTATTTATGATTATTAAACAAATTCACATTCTTGAGAATAACACTACACTGCTAAAAGTGTAAGCATCAATTATCATGTAAACATAGACCAATATGAGGTCGGCAGAACTGATAGGACAAAGGAAGTAGCTAGACACCTCCCTAGCCTCAGTGCTGCCAACTCCTTTAGGATATCAATTCTGTAATACTTTAAATTATATTAAAAAATCAGATTACATTATCTTCACAATACAAAAACTGTTTGTTCAAATATTTTTCACGTTCTAATTAAATAATGTATTAAATACACTTAGAGAATACCGGTGTTTCTCATGAATTAATGTTTGGGATAAGAGAAGGGGGGGGGACAGTGTACTTTATTTGGTGCAAACTGTTACTGGCGTTAAAAAATAACATAGTTTTGAATTATTAAGGATAAAATTCTAACATGGATTTGAATTAACTTATCCAGGTGAGGTACCGGGTAGTTCATATTGGAATGAATTGTTGAGCATATCAATATTTCTACACAAATTACTTGCTTCATAACTTACTTTACAAAAAAAAAATTATAAAACAAAATTTAATCTAATTATATAATAAAATATAATATAATAAAAAGTAAACAGCTTTTGTTATGTGCACGATTGCCGAAAAATAAGTAGAAGATGAAATATCGCGAATTTTTATTTCAGGCCTCCCTTATAACCCACACTCCCGTCTGAACCTAAAAATTTTAATATAGCTTATAATCTTGGGAGAATTAATGCTAATTCACATACCGAGTTTTGTTAAGTTTGGTTCAATCGTTAGTGCCCAATAAAATAGTTGGCGTTTATACGTAGTTATAAAACAAAAGAGAATATAACAAAAGTTACTTGAAATAACAAAATAAACAACTTTTGTCATGTGCATATTGGCAGAAAACCCAATAGAAAACGAAATACCGCTATTTTTTATTTCAGACCTCCCTTACAACCCCCACTCCTGCCCGTCCTTAGAAATGTTGGTATGGCTTGTTATAATGAAGGCATTAGTCCTAATACACGTACTGAGTTTTATTTAGTTCGGTTGAGTTTTTTGTGCCAAATAAAATTGTTGACTTCCGCAGTAGTTTTTAACGTATAACTCATGTATACTTAGGTATACGACAAAAGTGTATATAACAAAAGTTACTCCAAATAACACAATAAACAACTTTTGTTATGTGCATAATTGCCGAAAATGCAATAGGAAACGGAATATTGCTATTTTTAATTTCAGCCCTTCCTTATAACCCCCACTCCTGTTCGTCTCAGAGAATATTAGTATAGCCTAAAGTTTAAGTTGGGTTAGTAGTAATATACATACCAAGTTTCATAAAATTCGGTTCAGCCGTTTATGCGTGAAAAGGTAACAAACAAACAGACACGAAAGAAACAAAATGCAGTTATGGTGTCTATGACATGTGAAACGAAAAGTTATTGTGAAATTTTGCGAAAAAAATCAGTGTACAGACAGAGGTTACAATTTTATATATATATATATATATATATATATATATATATATATATATATATATATATCAGCAGATATTTTAATAATATTTTTAAAAGGTTTTATTTAATTTTACCAATTTATTTGGTATTATTTTATTTTACAATTCATAAAGATATTTAAAATTTTCTAGCTCTAGACATAATATTCAACTCAAGACGTTCAGGCAAACTTAACAACAATTTTTTTTAGATGAACGCTTGAGAAATGTGTTCTCTCACTTTAACAGAATTGGTTTTTCATTAGGTACTAAACACTAAAAAAATTTCGTTCAAATCGGTAGGGGGGAAGGCCGTGCAATAAATTAATACACTTCCCAGCATATGACGAGCTTATTTATTTTACCAGGAAAGAAATTTGGATCACTGGAAAAAATTATATCCCCGAAAGCATTTTAAATATCATGCTGGTATTGTAAGTTTTTCTCATAAAATTTGTTCAAGATGGTTGAAAAAGTTGAAGTCAGTAGGTATAAGTGAGTGGAATAGGGTATCTGTTAAAAGATTGTGTAGTTGCAACTCTTGCATTCATCATAATATTGGTTATGCAATGTGTGGCCAGGCATTATCATTGGAAAGGATTGACCCCTTCAAATTAACCAATTCTGGATAAATATATTGCAACTTCAATGCATGATATCAATTTTCGAGAATACTTTTCAGCAGTGATATAGTCTTGTCATGGCTGAAAAAACTAAGTGGACAATCTTAACAGTTGTCCACCATTGTAATTCAACTAGTTTTGGGTGCAAATCAGGCTTTGTAAAATATGTCAAAATTTACTTTTTGACTACTTCTTTTCAAAGGCATTAAATTGGTAGGACAAAATAATTTTATTGTTTGAATTTTGCGAAAAAGAAGATATAGAATGACGTTTATTATTATATTATATAAGGAATTAACATTACAAATTTGTTTTGTTTATATAGGGAAGACTGAACTAGGCATTATTTTTACATTAAATCAAATATATATATTTCTTTTACTGCTTTAGTGGGTACAATTTTTATTTTATCGATACCAAACTCAATATTTAACTGTTTCCTGAAAAACTAAATATCAAATGAAAGGCTAAAATCAGACTAGGAGAAGTGAAGGTTTAAAGACCAAGCAAAATACAAAATCAAAATATCTCTGTTATAATATGTTCTATTGAAAATTATCGGATAACTTAACGAATTACTGAAGTTGTATACTATGTTGTTGTTCTATACTTTTCGCTGTAACTGAAGCTATGCATGTATTATTGTTTTCATCCTTCATTAAATCTTTATCCAGCCTATATATATTCTACTCATGTGATTTTATATTAAGCTTAAATGTCACTTAACTTCTCATGGCCCAGCTAAATTTCATGTTTTGTTTCCATAGTGTTATTATTCTAAATAAGGGAGGAATAGAGAATAGAATGTTAGTTAATGTATTATTTGTGCCATTCCATTAGGGAAATCTGTTTACTTTAGCCCTATGTAATACTTTTTTTTTTACTGTTATCATACCTTTCGGTGAAGACTGTAGTCACTAGCTTATGTTTGAGTATAGCTGGCAAGTGCTTTCGATGCGATGACACCATCTTTAAGCCCATCAAAAGTTGTACTGAGTTAGTTGTCCGTTAGTCAGTAAGTTTTATGCGTCTGTTATCCGTATTGGGTTGTTAACATAAACCTTTTTTTTTATCTTGTACTTAGGTGCATGATTATTACTAATGTTATTAAAATATGCATCCCTTTCCATTATTTCATTGAAGGCTTTAATTTATTTTATGAATGTTTTAAGGAATTATAGAAATTTATAAATATTGAAAAACTACAACAATTCATTATTCAAGAAATGTTATTTTACTATTAGAATGCCAACATTTTTTTATTTGATTACTTTTCAGTTTTACATACACAATTCTCATTGTGTTCAGCTATCCCATTTATAATTTTTCCATTTTCAGGAGCTACTTCATTGTTGCCAGTAAAATGGTGAGACCTGGTCAAGTTTATAGGTTATCTGCTCTTATTCTTCAAGCAAAAACACCTTTGTCTTTGAGAGCTTCCATTCAGTGTAATGGAGTTGAAATAGGTGCTGCTTTCAGTAAAATGAAAGTTGGAATATTAGAAAATCTTATGATTAAAGTAAGTATCCAAATAAATGTAATAATTTGATGATATTGATTAACTAACAATTATTAACCCTTTCCTTAGGCAAAGCCACTATAGTGGCTTTGCGTAAGGAAAGGGTTAATATGTGTTACATTAACATTTTTAATTTTAGTAATGATCTAGTAATCTTTTATCTTCTTTTAATCTTGGTGAAGATAATCATAAGGAAATAGAAGAAATGCATTAAAAAAAATAAAAACCATTTCTCAAAATTTTTTAAAATTCAGTTTTAAACTATAATAGGGGTATTCATGCAATTTGCTAACTTGCTATATGCCATGTGCTAGTGTTATGGTAAGGTTATATTTGTATGATGAGTTTATCCTTGTTTTTATTATCCTTATATTTTTTGGAATTAAAATTCCTTTTTTTTTTTTTTTAAATATACCTACAGAATAGGTACAAGCCAATGTAAATATTACAAAATAGACCAAAAACCAAACTAGAGCTTAACAACTATGTTGTCTGTATAAAAAATGGATACCTAGCCTGACTAAGTATAGCAAGTATTCATGAGATAGCTTAGGTTGTGCTTGACTCGAGTTACTATATGGTTTAATATAGCAAGAAAAATTACAAAGTATAGATAGAATACCCCAATGTTTTTTGGAAAAATATCACTTTTCAGGCATTATTGAATATAGTACTTTTATTCCCAAGCTGTAATACAGACTCATAATCTTATTGGTTAAATAATTTTATTTTTGGTTTAGTAAGCTCAATTATAATTTTAATTAAATAAATAAATGTTGAAAAAATGGTTTATAGTCACATTTCTTTTCTTCCACTTTACCTTTAGCTTAGCACAAATCTGTCTAAGCGCAAGTTTATAAAAATTAAAAATCAATTTCTCTATGAATGTTAAATTAACAAAATACAAATTTCATTAAATATCAGAAAATTAAGGAATTACAGTGGAATTTCATTATGTCACAGCTAATTACAACATATCTTTTGATATACCACTGGTTTATCCAAGGTCCCAGACTCCGATTAATCTAAAAGTAAAACCACAAATCATTATAACTTTTTGTTTCTCACACTCTAAAATGAGAAATAATTTAAGGAATTACGTACATTGGTGATTCTGGTTGTAAATATTCACTCAATTCAGTCAAAATGGCCTTGTGATCAGTGATACATACTCACCTTCAGCCACTATGTACCAAATTTGAAGGTTTCTAGAAAACATTTTTAAACATTACTAGGTGTGTAAATATGAAACCAGATTTTTTGTGTAGAAAATACATGTATGTGAACATGTATGAAAGTGAAACAAAATATTCTATTTGAAATGTTATCCATCTCCAATTGCAATTTGTTTCCATCCCTTTCACAATTTATAAATGCCATGTTGTGTTCCTCTGATCTGTTGCTCTTTTCAGGCAAATAAAGAAGACATTTCATAATAAGTGAAGTACTGTTCCCATACCTTATATACATTTACAGATCTGGTTTATAAAAATTTTTATATAAAAATGAATAGTAAGCATTCATCATCATTGTCATAAGTAAAGTGAAAAAAAAAAGATAAATTAACTGATATTTTTGAGTGATTTTACAGAAATTAGAAAATACGAGTATGTATTCGAAAGAGAGATTTTGTTATTCCATGATGTTTTAATTATGACTTTTTATTATTGATGTTTAACTTGTTGTTTTTTAAGGTGTTATTTTATTCACATGCACACACAAGTTCATGCACTCACGCACGCACACACACACACACACACACACACACACACACACACACATGTATATATATATATATATATATTTGTTTAAATATGTCTAGTTATTCTAGTTATTCTTTCTATTGTCAGAGAATTCCTATAGCACTGGTGATTTCATTTCCTCCTGACCCCGCTAAAGGCTACTCTACCATGATCTTAAGAAAATAATTAACCTTTGTAATTATTGAATTATTTTTTTAAGTTTAGCCCCTGAAGTGGTGCCAAAAAGGGCACAGAACACATCGGGCACATTAAAACATTTCAGAAGAAGGAAGTTGTTTTGATTGTTATTAATCTTAACCATAAAACTACTTGATTAGTTAAATCGTCAAGGTCAATTCTCACTTTGGATAATTATGTTTCTGTTTTAGATACCTACAACTAGTATAAGAGGACATTATAGACTGCATATCGAAGGCCAGTATGCTGCTGTTCTGGGTGGCTATGCTTTCGTAAATGAAACTAAATTGACTTTTTCCCAACGATCAATGACAATTTTTATTCAAACAGACAAGCCAGTATACATGCAAGGGCAAACAGGTTTGTTAATTTATGCTTAACATTGTTTACTTTTTTAGTAAGTATTATAATTGAATACCAGATTTCATGTTTTGTTTGCAACATTTGTAAATTCTATTAATTAAATATCTTTATGGTAAGGTTTTATTTCATAAATTTTGCCATATATATTTGAAGGGTTATATTTGTATATTTGACCGTAGTTTTATATTAAAATGTTATTTTCAATATATATATATATATATATATATATATATATATAAAATAATGTAAGCTACAATTAAGTTATTAAAGAGGCGGTAGAGATTGAGTGGGTAACACCCTCAGCTGCTGTTCAAGAGGTATTGTTTATTGAGCACTAAATTTTATTTAGCTATGAAGTGACAAACAAAAACAAAAGTCGTGTGCACTTTTAACTAATTTCTCATTTTAGTCGCACTAATCAAAATCATTGCTCCAATGAGTTTCTACTTTTAGTAAGCTGATTATTCGAAACAGATTAGTTTGATTTTCATTCACATGTGATACAACTTGTCAAAAACAAGTATTCTTTTGGTTTATAAATTAAAAACTTGGATAGTACAATTCACTAATATTTGAGTTATTAAAAAAATAATTTAAATTTTAAACATTTAATTCACTCTCCATTTCACTTTGTTTAATAATTTAAATATTTGATACACTCTCCATTTCACTTTACTTTTCTCGTTTTGCATGTATTAATATCCATCCTATAATTCTTAATAACGATATTCAGGGGATTCCATTATTAGGTTTAATTTGTGGACAGTCGTAATTTGTTGTTTAAAAATAACTTACTTTTAATGCCTAATGGTCAGGTAAACGTCTAACTGTTTGATGCTCATACAATTTTATTTATTTATTTTTATTCCTCTAACTGAATATAATATAGACTACTAACTAGATAACTAATATTATTATATTAAATAACATTTTGTTACCTCTGAAATTTTTATTTTGCTACTTAGTTCTTCTTTTTTCAAAATATTTACAAAAGTTTCTTATTGCAGTTCACTTTCGCATTATTCCAATCAATACAGAGTTGCAAGCCTTTGACAATACAATTGATGTATACATGTTGGACCCCAAAAGGTATATTATGCGGCGGTGGCTCTCTAGACAAGTATGTGCTAGTTTATATAATAATTTTAAGATATTTTACATATAAACTTTGTCACTGATTTTGTAAATTCATTATTTCCAAATAATTAATATACTTTGTTTTGCTAGCTTTCTTAAGAGATTCAGTTCTAATTTAAAAAAAGAAAGAACACATAAAAAAAGGTATGTTATATTGTAAATGGATGTGAATTCCTCAGAAGACATCCATAATATGTTTTATGCACCACATACAGTAGGACCTCCATATAACAAAATTGGAGGTTCCAACGTAAAAGTTCGTTATATAGAATCTTCGTTATATAGAAACCGTTTTTTATACAATTTAAAATACCATTACAACTGTGTAAACCTTGTTAATATAGTATAATATAGCTTATGAGGTTAGAAATAAATGAAAATACTCAGACAAAACACAATTTATTTATCAATATCAAATATGTATGCATGTAAATAATAAAATCAAAAAACATTTTAATAACTTATATTAATGTACACATTACTAAACAATTTATGAAACAATAGGAACACAGATAACAGTTTACACTTATTAATATCTAATTTATTTATCAAGAATGGAAAAATATTTTCTAATATCTTGCTGTACAGGTGTTAGAAGTTTTTCATACAAATGTTCACACTCGTTTAACATTTGGAAAAAAATTATCAGGCACTTCTTCAGTACACTGAAAACCATGTCTTATGGTTTCAAAAGCGGTCAGCATTTCTGCCTTCGATGGTTTGGGTCTTTGAGCTTCATCTGTGTCATCCGTTTCGTCGTCCTCTTGCTGTTCATGATCTTTCACCGATTCTACTATTGCATCATCAGTAGGGTATTCAGTTACAATCAAGTCCTCGTCTACTGTTAAATAGTCCATCATGATGATGTTTTCATTTATTGCTCCAATTGATTGCAGTTCATTCCAGCAGGCGTTGATGTCTGGTAAATCGTCCGTCGCTTCCTCTGTTGGTTCTTTTGCAAAACCAGCTTTGATGAAGCAATTTTTTATCGTAGTGTCCGTAACATAAGTTTGCCAAACCTTGGCTAACTCTGTGACGCAAACACGTAAGTCAATAACCTTATCCAGGGATTGATTATTTTTAATGCGTTAATCATCCTTCTCAGAATTTGTTCCGATAATGTACCTTCATATTTTTAATTATACCCTGATCCATTGGTTGTAGTTTTGATGTCGTATTAGGTGGAAAAAATTTAAGTTTGACATTCGTCAGTTTCAAGTGATGAGGATGTGCAGGGCAATTGTCTAAGAAGAGGAGCACTTTTCTTTTTTGTCGTATCATCTTCTTGTCAAAATTCCTAATCCACTTCTCAAATATTTCACTTGTCATCCATGATTTCTTGTTGTAGTCATAGTCCACTTCTAAAGATTTTATTCCTTTGAAGCATCTTGGTTGCTTGCTTTTTCCTATAACTAAAACTTTTTGTTTTTCCGAACCAGTCATGTTAGCACAAAGAACGACAGTTATTCTTTCTTTACTATTTTCCCCCCCAAAACATTTATCATTTTTAAAAGTTAAAGTCTTATTGGGAAGACATTTATAAAAAAGTCCACATTCATCGATATTAAAAATGTCATTTGGTTGATAATCTTTTAATATTAAATGTAACTTCGGCTTCCACTGTTCACAAGTCGTTCCTGATACGCTCGAACTTTCCCCTGATACAACCTTTTCTGTTATTCCGTGGCGTTTTTTAAATTTGTCCAACCACCCTGAACTTGCTTGAAAGTCATCAATACCTAACATTTCGGCAGATGTAATTGCTTTCTCTTTTATAAGTGGTCCCGAGAGAGGCAAATTTTGGCTCCGCACCATTGTCACCCACTTCAGAACTGCTTCATCTACAGAATTAAACTTGCATTGTTTTAACTTTCTTCTTTCTTCTCCTCCTCCAGCTTCCTGGCATTTCAGAATTGCATCCCAATTTATATCACTGTCGAGAGAGTGCTTGAAGGAATCTTGTACTTCTGTGCTACAAGTTTCTTCTGCATGCCACTCTCGACATCGTTTAAAATCCTAATATTATCGGCCACAGTTAAAGCCTTCCGTTTTGACATCGTGAGTAGGTACAGTAGGCGCGGTGACAGCTCAGTTTATACTGAAGAGGAGCATCCGATAAGTGCGGAGCTACTTGATATCTGTGATTCACATCAATTTTGACAGCTGGCTGTGATTCACATTAATTTGCTGATAGCTCGCGTTCTTTTATTGTGCATTTCCTTGTCATCATTACGTAATTTTCATAATAAAAAATTACTTTCAGGATTTTTTTAGAAAATTTTAGTTCGTTATATGGAATATTTTTTTCGTTACATAGAAACATTTAATAAAGGAATTTCGTGTGTTTTCCCCAAAACGTTCGTTATAGGGAAAATTCGTTATATAGAAGTTCGTTATATAGAGGTCCTACTGTATTTATTTTTTTTTGTATACCAAACAATAAATTTTGTGGTAAATGTTAGGAAAAGAAATGTAAAAATTAGCTAGGATGTCAAGTAGTAAAGTCCAAACAAAAAATAGATCTGTTTTCATTCAGTTTAAATTAAAATACAGTGCAATCTCCACTCCGAACACTCTTCTAATCCAAACTGGCCAAGAGAGAAAAAAATTACGTCATTTTAGTTATAAACAGTAGAATGTAATGTTTAAAATGGAAAAAGAGGTGTGCAAGAGGAAATTCTCTGAAGAACACACAGCTGTATAGTTGGAGTTCCATGAATGGGTTTTGTCTATACTCATTCTAATTTCCCCACCACCACCTTCTTCTTCTTCAATAAGAGGAATAAAAGTCAAGATTTAGTCAATATTCATGTTTCTTTCCAAGTGGTTAGTACATATTGTTGTGCAATGGGTGATAAAAGGAAGCATGAACTATTGTGATTGAGTGATAAGTGCACCATCCTATCACGCCTCAACCATGGAGAAACTTCCTTTAATCTGGCTCGTGAGTTTAATGTCGATGAATCATCGATCTCTGACTTTAAAAAAAATCATGTGAAAATTCTTTCGTATGAACCTACTGAGAAGAAAGGTTCTGGAAAGAGGCAGACAATGCGCCCATGTAATTATCCACCTCTTGAAGATGCAGTTTATGAGTGGATTTACAAGAACGATCTCGTCACACGCTTCTTTCAGACCCTATTTTGAAAGAAAAAACCAAATTTTTCCAAACAAACAAAACCTATCCCTATGTAACTTTTTTCAAAGCGAGTGATGGCTGGCTTGATAAATTCCAAAAAAGACACGGTATTCGTTACCTTACCATAACAGGAAAGAAATTATCTTGTAGCAGCGTTACTGGACTCTCCAGCAATGAAAAAGAAAGGCAAGTTGAGGAACAAAAACAGTAAAGCACGAAGAAGCGGTGTCCCATTTCAATGATTGAAATGGGCAACAGAGAACGATATATGCTGCAGCATCAAATCCTGCACTTAGAATGTCTGAGAAAAGAAGCTCAACAAGTGCCTGCTAAAGTTTCTATCTATGAGAATGCATCTATCAGCTTATTTCGTTTGGTATGAGTTCTTGGATAAAACAAATAACAAAGCAATGACTTGTTTTCAGCCTTCATTTAACCCCCACTGTTTCACTAGTGATTTTCACTTAATGTAATATAAATTAAATTTCAAGTCCTTTTTATATAGATTATGTAATTATGGGAGAATAGGAGAATATAATCTTTAATTATATATACAGATTGTCATTCTAATGTTTCTTAAATCTGCTTAGTTTATGCAACACATGTTTGATAGACTTTATGACTTTTGGAAATATTGGAAATAATTATTTTAACCTCTCAAAGGATAAGAATATCCTAATACGAAGCCAGTTCCATCTCTCCTTAATATATCTGAAGACACCTTAAGATATTGGGTATTTGAATTAGTTTGTATCATTTTCTCACCGATGGCACTACTAGTGGAGTTTTCCAATTGAAGGTGTGACTTCTCTTCTGCATAATCCTACTGTCATTGGGCTTTATTTTTAGTGTAAGTCATTCAGTTAATAACTAATCGTTTTACTTTATCAAATATTTCTTGGCAGGCAGTTCTTCATATTTATGTTAACGTAAAGAAAAGTGCTGCTAAAAGCCACCAATTAGTGGACATTTATGGAGGGTATGCTCTAGCTGAGCAAACGTGTCGGAAGTGGTTTGCTCAGTTTAAAACTGGCGATTTTCAGCTGGAAGAAAAGGAATTACCAGGCCACTCAAAAAACATTTGATGATGAAGAAACGCCAAGCCAAACGCTTCATGATTTGACTGAGAACACCTGAAAATCATGGGAATAATCCAAAAGCAGGAAAATCGGGTCCCATACAAATTGAAACCAAGAAACGTATGAAGGTGTTTTTCATCTGTGAACAGCTTCTTGGATGACAGAAAAAGAGGGATTTTTGCATCAAATTGTGACTGTGGGCCCATTACAACTATAACAAATGGAGAAAGTCATGGGTTAAGCCTAGCCAACCATCAATATCAATGGCAAAATCAAGCTTATGCTCTATATTTGGTGAGATCAGCATAGTGTGATACATTATGAGCTACTCAGAACAATGAATCAATCATGGGGGAGTGTTACCGTGATAATAATAACGCATTTAACCCATGCATTAATTGGAAAATGGCCGGAATATGGTGATAGGCACAAAAATATCATTTCCTCCATAACACTGCTCGTCCACACGTCCCAAAACCTTTCAAAATGTAATTTGAAATGACCAAGTGGGAGGTCTACCCCACCCTCCATATTCTTCAGACATTGCTCTATTTGATTAGGCCTGTTTCAATCAATGACCCATGGCCTGTTTGAGCAAAGCTTCACTTGTTATGAAGATTGCAAAAAATTAGTCAATTCTTGGATTACCTCTAAAGACGAATCATTCTTCCATTGTGGGATCTGCAAGCTGCCAGAATGATAGGAAAATGTAAGGGCTGATGGACAATATCTGAAATGAAATGTGTTTATTTCTATTATATGTTAATATAACTTTGAATAATATATTTAAAACCATTTTTGTAAAATAAAACCTCAATATTGGTTAACTATTAACTTGACATCTTGGGAGGCTACTCCAATTTAGATTTTTTTTTTGGGGGGGGGGCAGTGGTGTAGTGAATAATGAACTATGCTCCATGCTAAAGGTGGTGCCAGGTTCAAAAACTGGGAAGTCACTATAAATTTTATTTGGCTGTATGGCTTTAAAGTTAAGCTTCTATCCATTCTCCAGGTACCTGCATCATGACCCTCCCACCATTGGTCCTTCATGGGTTGTTAAGCCAGTTTTTTTTAAAGATTGTTTTTGTTGTTCTAAATTCTTCCAAAGGTCTAATCAAGGTATACTATAGAACTCTTGTCAGAAACCACCTGGAAATTGATGGAAAGAAGAACTCAGATCATAATTATAAAATGTTTCTATCGTTGAACAATATGAGTTTAACATTTCTTGTTTTTGGGAGAGCTCATTAAGGGGTCACAGTGTGTACTCATTTTCCATCACTATACCCATCCAGGGATGAGGAGGGTCCCTTAATTATTTACTCAATCTTCCAAACATAATTTATATCTTATTCACCTAATAATCCATATTAGGGATTTCCTATTGAAAAAATTGCCTAAATGAAAGGTTTTTTATTTATATATAAAATTATTGAATTTTAATTTGTTGTTGTATAATTTTAGTCAAATTTGGGAACTGTCAGCTTAAATTATCAGCTATCAGATCAGCCAAAATTTGGAGAATGGACTATACAGGTAACTGCTCAAGGCCAAGTTGAGGAATATAAATTTTTAGTTGAGGAGTATTATCAGACTCGATTCGAGGCAAGTACATTATCAATATACCAATGTAATTAGTTCTTTAAGAGTAATTTTTCTTAGTATGTAAATCCTAATGTTAACATTCTCTGATTCCTCATATTTTACCAAAGACATAATAGGATATTTCAGTTTGCAACAACATTTTTAGTGAAAAAATAAATAAAAAAGCTTTAGCAAACCTTAAGACTTTTGTACTCAACTATAATGAACAAGAAATCTTTTCCTCTTATTTTGTTTGTATTCACATAATTCTAGGACAGACCATACTCCTTTTGCTAAACTCCAATATAGAGCTACAGGCAAAATTATCTGTAATGTGGGTCTTTATTGGTTATCGGAGGGCACCCGATTAAAGACAATTATTAAATCACATTAAAAAGAAAACACTATTATTTAAAATAACACTTCTTGAATATATTTGAATGACAAAATGGGATTATAAATTAAAGTTAGCCCAAAATTGGACGAGAAAGAAAAGAAAAGATTAAGTTCATTAACAGCTTAAATCAGACCATCAGGAGGGTAGGGTTTAGAGGGGGGGGGGGTTAAAATTCAAATCATCACTGTCATGATTTAGATCAAAAATGTTATTTTATTAAACAATGTTATTGGAAATTGAATTTCCTAAAATTGTTATTAGTTGAAGTTAATATATATATATTATAACTCTAATATTGAATCTTTTAGTTTTCACCCTTCAGCAAACTCCTACTTCTTCTTATTTCACAATAACAATAAACCAGTATATCATAACTTCTTCAACTTTAAATAACGCATATTTTTTCTATTGGCCAAGGAGGTGGGGGTTTAGAGAAACAGTAAAATAAAAAACATTGAAAACTCTGTGTCATAAAAATTTTACCTAAGTAATTGTATAACAAATTTCATTTTTCTAAAAATTTTCTTCCAACGTATATTCTGTAACTTGAATGGCAACCCCCCCCCCCATTCCTAACAATGTGATTTTCATTTTGAGTACCTGGGCCACTTAACATCCCATTTGCAGTTTAACTTTCAAAGCTTATATTGACTTCTTATTAACACGTTCAGTACGGCACGGGGTCAATTGACCCTGTACGTAACTGTCTCCCAGGACGGGTCGGTTTTGAAGATAAATGTTCAAAAAATACTTTGACGGTTTTTGCTTTGTACTAGTAAATATAATTAAAAATAGTACGTTTATGTATTTCAAATCCAAAAAATACGTCGTATATCATTGAAAAATGCACGGGGCTTTATGACCCCGTGCCGGCCTGGAGAGTGGTATTTGGGCTCTAGTCCGGCATGGGCCCGTATGGCCCCGTGTTATATCCCCTGCTTTTCCCGAGAAGGCTTGTTCTGTTATTTACGTAGCTTGTGTAAATGAAAGAACGCATCCCTCCCATTTCAGTTTACTTTTTGTTGTCGTTTCGAAACATTAATCTGTATAATGAGCAAATCACGTGGCCGACAATTAGTGGATTTAGCTTTATTAAAAAAGTGTTTCGGGTGTTACGAAAAATTAAGAAAAACATTGTCCTCTAAAGAAGCAGACAAAAAAGTTAGAACGTATTGTGAAGAGTGCAACATGAAGTCACTTTGTCTACAATGCTTCAACAACTGCCATAAATCTATGTCCTAACCATTGTAATAATGAAGAATTGTTAATTACATAATAATTATTTGTTTATTCATATTATTTCTTTATTATGTTTATTTTCCAATTATTTGTTTAAACTAAACTCCTAGTTCCTAGTTTGTTTTTCTCGTTTTCTAATTTTATCTTTATAAACTAATAAATTTTGATTGTAATGTGTCGTAATTTAAAGTTAATTCATATTCACCCATTTTAATGTATAACAAAAATTAAAATCCTTTATTGATCACCAAAATTATCACACAAAGGCAGAAAAAAAGTTCCCGACAAGGTGAAAAATGTAAGGTAAATATTCATTTCTAAGTCACGTAACAATAAATTGTTGAAAACACGGCCTGCGACTGCCATATATTTTTTGATGTCCAAAGAGTAAAAAAATGTTTGAATATAGCAATTTAGTTAATTTTTTGAGTGGTAGTAGCACATTAAAAGGGGACATAAGTACGGGGTCAATTGACCCCGTGCCGTACTTGTGTATAGGTGCACCACGGGATCAATTGACCCCGTGCCGTACTAGTGGATAGACCACATTTTTGAAGTCCGTCCTGAACGTGTTAAAATAAAAATAAAGAATAGGTGGTGTCAGGTTCGTAACAAGTCCAGTATGTGTGGAAATCTGTTTAGTCCTCCTCCATGATGGACTATTTTATTTCATATTTGTGTAACAGTCTTTGCAATTAATTTTTTACATTGCACTGAGCGTGCACAGTGAAGTAAACAAGAAGTGAGGGACATGAAGTCAGTTTTTGTTGTGGAACATGATAATTCATTTTTGGAACAACGAGGGTTATATTAGTTTTTCAAGTTATTAGTTAAGTTATAGTGATATTTTTATAATAAATGCTTAGCTTTTTTTTTTTTTTTTTTTTTTTTTTTTTTTTGTTAATGTGACAATGCCTGCTTTCTTTTTTACAAGTGAAAAATATATAACAGGGACAGTAATGGCTAATTATACCAGTGGAGCACCTGTTCGTGGTAACTTGACTTTAAAAGCTACAATTAGGCCGATTGACAGAAATAAGAAAGATCAAGTGGATTATCAGAATTACCATGAAAAATATTTTAAATTTGTAAGCATATTTTCAGTTTTTAATATTTTATGGGTTTCTGTTTTGATTTTGATTTGTAATTGTTGTTTTCTTTTTAGGATGAAGTTTTCCCCTTTTGGATATCATCTCTTTACTTAAATTCCAATGAAATACCATACTTGAGATTTGTAAGTAATACGTTCCTGAAGTTTTTATTTATTTAAAATTTTGAATTCTACTTTAAACCAGGATGCAAAAGGTCTTTGCAGTTTTAGCAGATTTCCCTTCAGGGAAATAAGCTATTGAGGTCGTGCTCATGACGCATTTTTCGAAAAATTTCTTAAGATATCCATCGATCCTACCATGCCAAATGGGTGTAATCTTCACTTTGAAGTATATATATTTTGTCTGTTAACGCTCTAGTCATCTTAATTTTTGTTTGACCGTTACCAAACTCGATATTTAATCGTTTTATGTAAAAAGAAAGTTTTAGTTTGTTATTAGCTGGCATCGGACTTGTGGGAGGGGGGGTGGTTTAGATGGGGGATTTTTGAAGATTCAAAATATCTCTGTTACTATACGTTGGATCGAAAAATTGCACAGAACCAATCTTATTCCAAATTAAATGTACTATAAAATTGTTATATACATTAGTTCTCTATCTGGAATGTTAACCGAGATATTTGCATTTTTCTGTTTTCAGCATTCAGCAAACCCCACTTCTACTCATGTTTCATAAACAATACTCAGTTATATAATGAACCATATTATTCGAAGCTTAAATACCAAATATTGTTTTCAAGAGATCTTTATTATTCAAGGTACATCCAAATATGTTCTGTTCCCTCGCCCCTCCCTGTCTTTAGTTCTTGGACTACTAAAATTTGATTCAGATAAAAATTATTTTCATTATAAATTACACTACTAGATATAGTAAATAGTTTTCAATAAAATTAATATGAAATATTTTATTATATTTCAGTAATTGATTTTCTTTCCTGTAAGAGGTTGGCAGACCTGATTGTTTAAATTTCAGACGCTTGGGAGGTCATTAAAATTGACTGAAAGATTTCTTATTACTGTTTGTATTTATTTACTTAATATTCATGGTGGTGTTGTGTTACCAGTATGTATTTTTTTTATTGTTAAACTTCACGAGGGAAATCTGCTTAGTTTATGGAGCCCCCGCGTGACGGACTTTATTCTGTTTTCAGTTCCTAAGAAATAAATTATATTAGTATTTTGCTAGTGTGTGGAGGGGGGGGGGCTGCTATGACATCGTATTTTTCAAGCTTTTATCTTTGAACCAAATGATCAATACTGAAGTTCACTGTTGTTAATATAGCAGTTTGAATGAAGTGAACTAGCTGAATCATTCAGAACTTTTAATCATAGAGAGTCACCACAACAAAGTGAGACAACATATGAGTTTGATCACCCCTCAGAAAATATTGGAGTTTGGATAGGATGTTCTGCCACACCCAGCATAATTGATTAATTATCACTCTTTCTATAAAACATAAATCTTTGAAACTGAGAACAATGTATCATAACTTTTCCACCAACTCAATATTATAAGCTGCTAAAGCCTAGTGAAATTAGTAATACTAAATGTAGCCAACAACAAATGACTGATTTAAATCAAGCTTGAGCATTTTTGTGGAAAAAAAAAACACATTTAAAACGGCAACCCAAAGTGACTTTACTACGTGATAATGTACTATCACTGACAGCAAAACCAGTTAAGGATACAATTGCAGCATTCGATTAGGTAATATTTTTGCACACAAGTTAATTACTAAGACATGGTTCCATCCACCAACCTTTTTTTTTTGCACTTGCTATCTATGCTTCACTTCTTAAGAAAATGTACAATAATGACTCTATGACTGGTTCACCTCTAAAGAGCCACTGTTTCTTTGACATTCATAAATTGCCAGAGGGAAGAAGGAAAATACACACAAATAATAAAATATTTCGAATAAAATTTTATTAATCATTTTCATACAAAACAATTTGTATTTCCTTTTATAAAATTTGATATCATATTTACACATTTCATATAAGGTGAATATGGAGTTCAAAGTTGAAATTCAACTATGCATAAAAAATCAGCTATTAATGCAAGCATGCGCATACAGACATACACATGCATTCACAAACACATACTCTCAGGTATCTGGTAACTCACTTTACTTTTTTAAGCCGGAAAATAGTAGTTTATAGTACAGTTTTAATTTAGTGTTTTTCATTTTGATTTTGGTGCATATTTTAGCATTAAAAATATCTAACTAATATAGTGGCTTCCATTTCTTTTTTCATATCAAATCCATAACAGAGCTCTTTTAGTAGCAAAATAATACACATTATCTTAAATGTTCGATACCATGAATGATAATAAGAATTTCTTGGTAATGTTCATATTAATCTCTGATATCGTTAATTAAGTTTCCCCATTTAGTGATGCCTAAAATTGTTTAACAGTGCATACTAATAATAAAAATATAACATACTAAAAATTTCACAATTTAACATGTTTATTTTTTCTCCCATATGACACATACTTTCAAATAGGTAAAAAAATTGTTATTGTTTTACATCAGTAACAGCTTTTTTTATGTTATTGAATTTGAATAATAATAATAATAAGTTTTTTTTTAAATTTATTCTGCATTAAAAAATCAAATTTGGTTGGTAGTTTTTATCTATGCTCTTATATATTTATTCATTTGCAGAGATTTCAATAAAAAAAAATAAATAAAAAAAAATGCAATGTACTCTTTCATATTAAGAATGACAGTAAATGAAGACTGACTTGTTTTGTCATATTCAACTCCCCTATTACTAATGAGTTGCCAATTATACTATTAATTTATTGTTTATAATACTTTTTATCTTTCAGATTAGTTTATACTCTGAATAAGTCTTTCCTTCTTTAGTTTTAATTAAATCTTTTTATCCTGTTTCAGTTTAATGGAGTTTACCATTTCCGATACCCAATGTCTGAATTAGAACAGTTTGTCCCCACTTTAGAAGAAATGGAAATTACAGTGACGGCTACTGTAGGTGAAAGGTTCTTGGATGAAGTTATATCTGCATACTCTACAGCAAGAGTTTTTAATTCATCAGTGCGAATTGATTTTCTTGGAGGTTCTCCACAAGTTTTTAAACCTATGATGCCGTTCACTACATATGTCAGTATTCACAGCTTATTCTAATTTTAAAGTAATATTCTATCATTACTAGTTATAATACTTGTTGAGGAATAAAATCATTATATATAATGTTAGAAAAAAAAATAGAAATAAAAAAAGATAGATAAATTCAGGATAAATATAAATGGAGGTTTTTGGTTAGCTGTATTTGATTGAGTTTTACTATTTAAAAGTATATACATTTTGCTCGACAGCTCATGAAGAGAAAATGTCTTGCCTTCTGAGGTTTTACTAGTTATGTTTTTATTACTTATTAAAATTTGGTATTCTTTTTATAGATTATAGCTTCCTTTCACGATGGCTCACCTTTACCACACAAACAACTAGAAGCTGGAAGGATGGAAGTATCTGCTGAGGTTTCATCAAGAACTTTTTCATCCAGGTCAATTGGACCTTATGTATTAAACATGACTTCTGGTTTTGAAGGAACATGGGGTGTATGGGAAATGAAAGTTGATTTAGAAGATTTCTTAGGTATTATATGCACTATAATTATCATTGAATCTTTTTAAGTTATCCTAGATGTCTCACTTTTTCCTTTATCCTGATGATTTCAGGCTTAAAAAAATGTATGTCTGCCTAATCTTATTTATATTATCTGGCACAAAGGTATTTTTTTAGGTGTTGTTCAAATCTAAATTTTTGTTGTATAGTATCTTCTTCTTTATTGAATAAAGTCCTAAAGAAATGTATCTGGAATGGAAAGGACTTCTTTATTTTTTAGTGATTTGAGCAATTAATTTTCCCACATACCTGGCTCTGTCTAGGTATCCAGATTCACTTATTATGAAAATGGCTTGACTACTGGTTTGCCTAAAAGAAAGGGTTTTTTGATGTGTTATTCATAAATTTTCAGAGATGAACTTTTATAGCTAGCAATGGGTGTTATTTTGAATAAAATGATTCTATTTTATTTTATTATTTTCATACAATAAATGTATATTTTATTAATCCATAAATTATATTTATTGATGCATATTCTTCAAGGCATTCTGATCTCTTGGTCTTTATCATGGGATTTCTATTTCTTTTAATGACCACTTATTGGTGCTAAAATGGCATATTCCGAAAGATTTAATAAAGTATCATTTGGCTTAAATGAAAATATGTGCTCAATTAGTTTTGTATGTGCAAGTCATTACCTAAGAAGAACCCAAATTACTTTAGGCACTTGGCTCTTCATTAAATATGAAATGGCACACAACCAAATTTCTATGTATTTGTTAAATTTATGTAATGACTACAAATAGTTTGAGATTTCTTATCAGTTTGAAAAGAAGGTATACATGACAGATGAGGTGGAGAGGGGGTTAATAATTTTATCAGTTTGATAAATTTATTTATTAGAACATTGCAATAATTTACTTATTAGAGTCTAATTAAAGTAATGAATCCTATGCTATTGTTATTCTCTATATTAAATTTTGGTTCTAACCTAGAGGTTAGTTTTATCATATTTATTTTAATTGGGACTTCTCATCTTAAACTGCTTCTTAACTATCCAAGTTTATTTATTTATTTTTAAATGTGATCTTGTATTTTATCCTTTATTTGCAGTATTCTTGATTAGTTGATATTTTATTTCAGGTCTTGAAGGTCAAGATAATGCTCACGAAGTGATTGGTGGAATTGAGTCAATGAGAATTCATGCATCGTATCAAGATGGTAATGGGCAGAGGGCAGAAACAGATTTGCTTCTCATTGCCCATTTTTCTCCAACTAACAGGCATATTAAAGTTAGTACATCAACAAAAGATGCCAAGGTAATTGTTTGTTTCCCATTTCAAATGGTTTCATGACTTAATATTAAAATTATTAGTTTAAGGTTTAAAAAGTAAATATCTCAAAAATATTTAATTTTCAGTTGAAAAAATGTATATATTTATAAAATCTTTCATAAATGAAAGACACATTCTATAAAATAATTAAATGTATTGTGTTGCAAGCACACAGGCGAATAATTAAAATACAGTAAATAGAAATAAATCATAACTACTATTTGTGTTTAGTAAAAAAAAAAAGTTACTAAGCTTAAAAACTAATTGGTTTACTAATACAGTTTTCACTAACCATGCACATGGAATAAAATGAATATGAAATCATATGGTAAAGGTTCTTTGAAAACCACTTTGGATATTAAAGCTAGGAAAAAGACTTTCATGATTTATGAGCTTATTGTTAATGTGAGGCGAGTAGAAGTGGCGAGTTTACTGAAGGTTGGAAACTAAAAAATGCAAATATCTTGCTTAATATTTGACATAAAAATGTTCATAACAAAGTTTATAGAAAATTATATGTGCAACAAAGTTAATTCTATCCAATTTTTCGATCCGATTCATAACAGAGATATTTAGAATTTTTGATTTTCCTTCCCCCTTATCTGATTTCAGCCATGAATAAACTTAATGCTAAGTTTAACTTGAAACGCTTGATTATAGAGTTTGGTAACGATCAAACAAAAATAACAATAGCCAGAGCAGTAAAAGACAAGTACATATATAATTTTAAATGTAACTGATGTGCTTTTGAAGAAATTTTTCGAAAATGGCCTCATGAGTACACCCTCAATTGCTGATTTCTCTTAAGAGCAGATTCCTATCAAATTAGTGGGAGCTCTTACTTCCTAATTGTAGCACATTCAAGAGCCTGGGGAAGATAGTTACGCAGAGCAATAGTGTAGAAGCAGATATAAAAGTTTGAATGATCACAGGAGCCTAATGTGTCTATGCCGTGCAAAAAACTCTCTTCTTTAAAACTTTCTCCAGGAAAGCAGGGATACAGATATATAAAATTGTTAAATGATGGCAATGAAATGTGGTAATCTCTACTTGCCCTTGGAGAGAAGAACTCTGAGAAACATATTTGGAGTTGTGAGAGTGAAACACAAATGGATAGCAGAAGCAATGTCAAATGAATGGACTTATGTGGTACGCAATTAGGTAGAGCAAAATGCACTAACTTAAGTTTATTATGTTACTAATAGTTATTATTTCCTTCCAGTAGTTAGGAACAGATGCCCTTGATGTAGCAACACTATTTTTTTCATTAATCTAGATTTATTATTAGAATTAATCTATTACAAATTTATCAACATGGGCTTTCTTATTAAACCATTTTTTGTTCTTTTTATCATTCAATAATTTTTTTTGTTACTAACAAATCACAAATACTGATCAAAGCTTAAATATTTCTCACAATTCTCATAGTTTTGGGAATCTTAATTTAGTATTTTGTATTTTAGGTTGGAGAATATATGATTTTTCATGTGCAGAGCAATTTTTTTATGGAATCATTTGAATATTTGGTTATGGCTAAAGGAACTATTATACATGCAAGTCAGGAAATCATGACATCTACCATACGGACATTTGCTGTTACCTTATCTGCTGAAATGGCCCCTGTTGCTACAATTGTTGTTTATCACATTGGTCGACATGGCGATATAGCTGCAGATAGTCTGACATTTCCTGTTAATGGAATTTCAAGAAATAATGTAAGTTTCAACTATTTTAAGAAAATGTTATTACTGAACAATTTGATTTGGCTTATTTTAAAGAAATACATTTTATTTGCAAGCATTTTATTGATGTTCTTAGCTTTAAGTTCAGTTTTCAATTGAACTATCCAATGTATTTAAATATTTTTGTCTGAAGGAAATAATGAGTAATTCAATTTTAATTTAAAAGAAATTAAAGTAGTACATAAACTATAAGGTTTATATATCAACAGTTGTTTCAGAATAAACTGTTTTTTGGTGCAGCTGAATTTTAATTTTTTTTTTAAATCACTACTGTTTGTGATTATTATATTACAAAGATGTACAGATATTCCATTTTTATATTATAATATTCCATTAGGTCCTTATTGGTTTAGATTTTATTACAATACAAAATTAATGCTGCATATTTAAAAAAAAACCTACACTATTTTGAGTAAATTATATTACTTTGTTTCAGTTTACTGTTTTTATCAATAACAGAAAGGCTCGAACGGGTAAAAAAGTTGAAGTTGCTATTTATGGACAGCCTGGGGCATATGTTGGTCTTTCTGGTATTGACAAAGCATTTTACTCTATGCAAGCTGGAAACGAGTTATCTTATGCTAAGGTAATCCATTTTGTCTCATTTTATATATTTTCTATCCCATTAGATTTATTGTTATTTAAAGTTATCAGGCTATGGCTGCCAAACCTGTTTGCCTGATTTACAAAAGTCTATCACAATATTTCTGTGTCAATCCTTATGTCATGGAATATTTTATTGTTATAAATTTTTTAATTTGGCAATGTGTTTTTCATAGTATGTAATGTATGAAAAGGGTAATACAATTTATCTTAATTATAAATTAATAAATACATCATTGTTATATCAAATAAAGGGTTGGTACTGTAGTATAAATGATATTGTTGTCATGCTTATCGGTGACGACGATCTTCACTGATAGGCATGACAACAAATAAATCTTTATCTTAACAGCTATGAAGGGCCAGAGCCTGTGCCACATGGTTTTGGCGGGAGATCAAAGGGGCAATTTGATGCAGACCCAATATTGCTATTTCTTTATTCTGGTTGCAACGAATATTGTTTATTCTTGCTCATGATGTTGACTAGACTCCAGGGGAACAGATAACCGCTCAACTAAATAAAATGTAGGATACAATCTCTGGGTTTGAATCTGGCACTTTTAGTACAGCAGTATCTCACTTGAATACTGCTACCCTTAAAAATTAATTTCATTGAATATTTTGTTTTTATTAATTTATTTCCTATCTATTGTTCTTAATATTTCTCATTAGTTTCCTACTTATTTTTGATTTTTTTTTTTTTATTGCCTCCAAATATTTTTATTAATCATTGTGTATTAATATTTTGATATTAAATTTCATACTGCTGTAGCCCATGATGCATCTCTAGCTCTTTTAGATCAAGTGAACCATGGACTTTGCAGGATGTTCTTATGGTGTTCTCAAAAGCTTGCATTTGCTTCTCAGCTGTATTCGCTTCTTGCTAGGGATGGCTACCATTCTGTTCTCTTGTGAATCCCCTGCTTTCTCAGCATATCTTTTTTAAGTTCATATTTCAATGAGTTTTCCCCTCATCTTGTGTTTCTGGTTTATCCCTTTATAGGGCAATGCCTGTGAACATGGCCTCTTCCTGACCTCATTCAAACTCGTACTGAGAGGACTCTGAATAGTTACAATGAAGTCTGCTAGATGTCAAGAGAAAATGAGAAATTATTTCTGAATGTTTGGTTGTCTGTAGCCAAGACCCCCTACTTGGCCCCTTGTGCCTGTTCAAGGTACCAATATTTATGCAAAAATATTTGCTCAAACCACTCAGTTGTAGAGTTGTAGAGATTCAAGGGACAGGAACAAGTAATGAACCGAACCCTTTCCCGTCTGGGCGAGAGAGACAAATAGAATTCTGACTTCCTCCTTCGGGTAGTCCTGGTAATCCTCAGGTAGGCTGACCTCCTTAACTGGCAAGGTCCGCAATCGTGGCTTCTTGGAGAATTTTTTTTTTACTATTCGGTTACTATTAGTAGTCATTTATAGACTCCCTAACACCGTTTTTAGGCAAATGTCATTTTTTTTATAGCCAGCGAAATGTACACTATAAAAGCGTAACCTCTTGTATTACAATCACTGAATTCATACCTTTATTTAAGTCATTTTTGAATACTTAAACCTCCTATCTGTATTTTAAATTTAAAAACAGTTGAATTAATTGAAATTTAAATATTTCATATTTTTAGTAATAATATATTTGTGTTAAACATTTTAGGTCATAGAAAAAATGGCTCATTTTGATGAAGATACCAATGGAACTTACTCAAAAACTTGGTATTCTCATGAAGGCGATCCTGAAGACTTTGTCTATTTTCCTTCTTCAACTTACGGTATAGATGCAAACAGGACCTTTGAGTAAGTACCATTGTTGTTATTTTTTTTTATTTTAACACTTTATTGACAGGTTGTGGATGTTACTGCCACTCAGTAAGGGCTGGCTTAGTCCTGTTAACAAACCAGTAAATCCCACTGTATGAAACCTGTTGATTGCTAAAAGCCGATTAATAGGCTATTACTTGATAAGCATTGGCAGTTGAAAAGCCAATTAATAGTCTATTAGTTGTTAAACATTGGCAGTTGAAAAGCCAATTAATAGGCTAGTGGTCGATAAAGTCTTAATACTCGTTACATTTATATTGTATACCACTCATGTTCAATATGGTGATTTGTTTTTCTGTATTCATAATTGTTTTTATATAATAATGTGAAATGTATGCAAAATTATTTGTTTACTGACTTTTGGGCAGTGAGGTCCTTGAAACACATGTGACATCTCCTCCAATCCAGTGATTTTATTTTTCACCATCTTATACCATTCAACCTTTGTTTTATTTTTCACATCATCCAGTCAGCATATTTCCTGTTTTAAGTACCTCCTAGTCTTCTATTCAGAAAGTACCTGATTCTCCAACAGTCTTTCTACATGGTCCAGCTTAAATGGCCATTCTTCATAATAGTGACTGAGTCTAGTTGTCGATTGTCCTGAGTTTGGCACTCTTTCTCATTCGTTCATTCCTATCTTCATTAATTGGCCCATCTATTCTGTGGAGTCCTTTCCTTTAATATATAGTGGAAATATAATGATTGTTCAAACTCCTAAAATTAAAGTGGGAAATGATTTATTTTACAATATGAAGAAGCAGAGGTATACCTGATAAAATCATGGATTGAAAAATATACGTTAAAAAAAAAATTAAATATTAAACATCATCTCTTCTAAAATAATTTTCAATTCTATTATTTTTACTTTTATACTTATTTATTTTAATGTATTTGTTTTAATTAGTGACAACAATGGCTTTAGGATTCTACTTTGGGAAATAGTTTATCCATAAAATTTGAATTGAAGAAGAGAATTGCTTTCAAATTTGTTTACCTTATTAAACAATGTGCCAAATTTGTTATATCAAATTTAGAGTGCATTCTCTTTTTTATAAGTATTAATTATAGCTAAAAAATTAAAACTGATCTCTGTTAACAATATGAATCCTAGATTATTCATTAAAAATTGAAACTACGTTAAAACCTAAAATTGATAGACTAAATTTTTGAATGGTATATTATTCTGTATGAATCAATCACAACTAACCCTTTTTTTTAGGGGTCGGGTTAGCCATGCGAGTTAAAGCGTTGACCTTAATCTCACATGGTAAACCTAGAGTGGCGAGTTTGATTCTCGCCTGGGCAAAGGAAATTATTTAGTGACAAAATTCATTAAATAGCATCCTAAGTCCCACCCTGGCTAGAAAAGGGTAGTAACCTGTAGATAACCCGTCCCAATTAGCCTGAGTTCAAAAAGTGGACGTTAATAAATGATAATAATAATAATAAACCTCTTTTTTGTTTTGTTACTCTATGAGGGGAATGGTTATTTTACAAAGTCCTGTAATTTAAACACAACTAATTTTCCTCTGTGAGGACCAAGTGTTGCTCACATAGGAGAGGCAGTAGAACTGTTTTATATATCAACAGTCTGACTTAAAGGGGAGTATGGGTGTTTCAAGCTGCTATTCCCATGACATCTTTCCTAATTTTCTTTTCCTCTGTGCTCACAAATCCTTGGTACATTTTAAAAAAAATAATTGGGCTCCTTAACATGAGCATATGTTTTGCTTAATCAATATTAACCTGCAAACACATTGGCTCAGCTGTTTTCTGAAATTCTACTAGGACTTGAGACAATGGTGCTTTAGCCTTGACCATCAACAGAATATTTTTCACATAAGCTTCTGCTGGGTTAACTGAATACCTGTTGTGCTGCTAGTATTTTTCATTTCTAACAGCTTTTGTACCTTTCTAAAGAGTAAAGTTAAAAATGCCTGGTGTTAGGGGTCCTTTCTGAATCAAATGCCACCACTCTTTGGACTTTTCCACTTCTGCAGTTTGCTATGTTTTGATTATAAATTATCTTTATTAGAAAGTGGTATACGGGTATGTTGAAATATGCTCTTCTATTGTTGCAGGTTTTGAGGGTGTCTGCCCCTTCTGCTATTAGTACATGTTTTATTTGACTAATATTAAATATTGGGTGGGATTCATGTTTCTTTAAATTGTTTTGTGCACAAAAAAATGTCGAGCATTTTTTTTCCATCATGAAATCTATAACACCTAAATTTATTATAATTTGACACCTTGTGTTTTCTTTGGTGGCCTATAGCTTGTCTAAATATTTATGTTCTTCCTACTCTTGCATTAAAATCTCATACGACTATTTTATGAGTGTAGAGTATCATATTTTTTAATGTTGTAGTGGGGTAGCTCAAGTCAAGTGATGCAAACCATAAGACCACAAGTTCTCGTTTACTCAGTCCTTTTCAATCCTACTCTCACCTGCACTGGACAAGGCAAGCAAGCCTTCTTGAGAATGGATTGGTTACCTCAACCTTGAGGTAGAGATAATCAATCCCTTAGGAGGAAGGGGGGGGGTCTGTCAATTGACAAGAGATGAGGTTCTAGACATGGCTTTCTAGAGGTTAGATGGACTTATATTCTTAGGATGGTGAAGACTGGCATCAGGGCTTACTGCTAGGGTTTTGGTGGACTAATCATGCACCAGTAATTTGTGAATTATTATAACCTGATTATAATAGCATATTTTGTTGCTAAATAATTATTTACATTATAATTATTTCTTAATGTCATTCTTGTCATTTATGATTACACTATTCTAAAAGGAAATATGAAGTAATTCAATTAGTTTTAATGTGTTTCAATAAAAAATATATTTCATGCAAGTTATATTTGTGAACATCAAAAATAAGTTTATTTATTATTATTAAGTAACAAGCTAATATAAGCTATAAGTTGATTGATTAACTTAATAAATATGTATAATTGATTGTGATTATCAAATTGTTAGTTGTTAATTTAGTTATAACTGTAATTTTTTTTCCCATTTCTTGACCCTCCATTCTTTGAAAGTTACATTTTGATTGGGTTTCGACAGTATTAATTAAGTTTTTTTAGATGATCATATGTAAATAAAGTATATGAATTTTTTTTTGTTTATAGGTATTCCGGATTAATCGTATTTACTGACGTGGAAGTACCTAGAAAAAGTGAGTTTTGTAATCGTTCCATGGGCTTAACAGACTGTTTGAATGGCCAGTGCTATAGATTTGAAGAAAGATGTAATGGAATTCGAGATTGTGAAGATGGGTCTGATGAAACTAATTGTATGTTTTTCATGGAATATTATTTTATAAATCTTTTTTGGTGTATTTACTTATTTTTTATGAGGATCAAAATAAATCATCCACAGCAATAAGACTATTTAGATTGTATTAAAAATTTGTTTTAGTTTTGATGTATAAGAACAATGATTAAATTAAAAATAGTGGAAAAATAATGATTGTTCAAACTGGTAAAATTAAAGTGGGAAATGATTTATTTTACAATATGAAGAAGCAGAGGTATGCCTGATAAAATCATGGATTAAAAAATATACTTATTTACTTTAATGCATTTTTTTAAACCTGTAACATCAATGGCTATAGGATTCTACTTTGGGAAATAGGTTATTCATAAAATTTGAATTAAAGAAGAGAATTGCTTTCAAATTTATTATACCAAATTTAGAGTGCATTCTTTTTTTTTTTTATAAGTATTAATTATAGTTAACAAATTAAAACTGATCTCTGTTAACAATATGAATACTAGATTTTTCATTAAAAATTGAAACTACGTTAAAACCTAAAATTGACAAACTAAATTTTTGAATGGTATATTATTCTGTATGAATCAATCACAACTATTCCTCTTTTTTGTTTTGTTACTCTATGAGGGAATGGTTACGAGTATTTTACAATGGCCCTTTGTATTTAATTCATTCCATTTGAGCATAAAATTATTTTTGAGGCTTAAATTTTATGATGTTCATATCTAATTAAAGTATATTACCTTGGTAATATCATGAATTCTTTAGTTAAGAACAATTTGTGATTATGTTAATAGTCGACTACAGAGTTCAAGGAAGTTACTTATAAGTTTTTGTAATATTAATCAACAAAATCTTTTTTATGACCAGATATGCATCATAGTCTCATTATATGAATCATAACTTTATCAAATGTTGAAATTCAGATAGTCTTACTAAGTTCATTAGCAACTACATAACTATACTTCAGAAATTATGCAAATAATTGCTAATGCCTTCTTATAACCAATAATTTACAAACAGTTAGTGTCAATTTCATGAGTGACTGAAATTAGTCATGAGTGGACTCCCAGAACCATTTTCAATAATTTAATAATATTTTAGTTAAATAAATTTGGGATATTGATACTGAATTTACAAAATGAACTATACTTTTGTTTTGAGAAATATTATTGATTTATTAATAATCCCTCTGGGCAATTCCGACGTGCTCTGAAATAAATGAATATAAAAATATTTATTTATTTTATGATAATATTACTTAATTAGAATATAAATTATTTATATATGTTAATGGTGGCAGCTTTTTGGGCAATTTACATTCAGAAATGTTTATGTGTTTTGCCAAAAAGTTATTAGTAAAGATCTGTTTCGTTCATTTTAGAAGTCAATGTATATTATTGTAGATGTATAAAGATAAGATTGCTTTTGATGAGGATTTATGTTTCATTTTTGTTTTAGGTTATAGGAAAAATCTTACTGATTTGGCTGAATTTAGAAAGTTTAGGTTTAGTAAAATTCAGAGGCACTATGAGAATGTTTGGCTTTGGAGAGACATAAATATTGGCCCACACGGTCGCTACATATTTGAAATAGATGTTCCACAGAGACCTGCTCATTGGATGGTCTCAGCTTTTGGTATGAGTCCTAATTTGGGTTTCGGCATGTTGCAACGCCCCATTGAAGTAAGCTATTTTTATTAAACTCTTATTTATAATAAATTATGTTAGATATCTGAACTGCCTGATGAAATCTTTGGTTTTCCTGATATTCGTAGTCAACATCCAAGTAGTTAAAAGGATATAGTTTTGTATTCACAAGCAAAGTAGCTCAATCATGAATTCATACAAATTTTATGGGAATTATTTATGGAATTATTATGTGTCAGAACAAGATGAAGAAATTCAGAAATAGGTGAAATCGCTTTCTTCTGAAGTAAACTAAATGAGAATTCTCAATTCAACAATTTCTGATACAAGAAGCTGTAAAACAGGAGAGAGGATTTGGAGGGGGTATTACATGCTGGATGTACTTTAACCATGTTAACATTCTCGAAGTGGACACAACTTTTTGAAAATGCCTCACTGCGGGGTGCAATTATTTTAAAAATATGTCATATTAACGTTTTCAAAAATTATATTATACAATTTTTGATAGTTTGGCAAAAAAAAAAAAAAAAAAAAAAATTAACTTGAAACCAGCTGAGGTCATTTCGACAGCAAGGAAGTTTACCTGCTAGGGATTAATTATGCTAACCCTCTAACACTAAAATGTTTTCCAGTTTTTGATCTATTTTCTCAGAAATAACAAAACACTTAAGGATTTAGTTTATAAAATTGCAACAAGTAAACATCAATCGTAACTTTTCTATTAAAATTTAATTCTTTTCAGAAAGTGGTATAAAGAAAAAAAATATGTGAAACTATCTTTTCTTTAGAGTTTTGTTTTGCTGTTTCTTATTGTTAACATTTTTTTTTTAATATTTGATTGAAAAACCTCAATGGAAATTTGAAACATATAACACCATCATCTGCCATTTGTTATCTCAATATTTGAAATATAGAACTTTATGGGAGAGGGAAATTTTCTCTGGGCTTATTATATAACTAATTGGTCTGAGCCTCTAATATTTTGTGAAAAATAATTATGGAAATGAAGCTTAATATAACTAGAAATAATTTAAATGGACAGTAACTGTCATTTAAACACATTATGTTTAGCAGGTATAATTTAAATATAAAGTTGAAACTTAAATATAAAAGCTTTTATTTAGAACTTTTAAGACTTGCAATCAATTCCCATGATGACCCCAAACACCCTCAATTTTTAAAAATAGAGACTTAAAGAAATAAAAAAATAATAGTACATAGTTTTACATGTTTTATTGATTGAAATAATACATACAATTTACTCAAATGTTGAGCATTATGTATTCTAATATATGAAAGTTAGGTTCAGTAAGTTAGATATTACTATGAATTAGTAAAGTTGGGCTATGCTGAGAGTTTGGTAGTAAAGGGTGACAGATCTATGGTTTGTTGCTTATGAACATTGTAGAGGAGCTGTTTAAAATAAATAAAAGTCTACAGACTTCCCATGTGCTGTAATGACACGCTGATGATCTCAACTCGAAACTCGTTCGTCTATTTCTCCCATCATAAGCAGTCCATGTAAACACATCTTCAAATTGAAATTGGACATTAGATGATTAGGGACACAATCGCTAAGTGAAAATCCTATAAGTATAAGTGGGGGTTAGCCCAAGGCCGAAAACAAAAAAAAAAATCCAAATAGCACAACACAATAAATAGTGTTGTGTCGTTTGGGATGGGGATGAATAGTTGGTGGATTGGGAAGACTGGGGATGGGGGCTGCCCACAATGTGTTATGCACTGAAGTGTATTTTCATAAGGAGTGACGATGGACTTTTATTTACAACCTTGGAACTGTTTTAATTTTTGTTGGTCATGTGCCTTCTTAACAATACATAAATATTATTGTTGGAGTCACAATCACATCATTTATAATTTATGTTTCCATAATTGAGGCAATGATACTGCTTTACTTACTAGTGACAAAATTTTAATGAAAGTGAAATTTTTGTAAGCTAATAAATTTATGGAAGAGAGCACAGGAGCTCTGTGCTTGACATTGCCATAATTAAGACCTTGACATATGTCTGTTATTAAGACCCTGCTATTAGTGCAAGTGTATTTCTTCTTGAATTAATGTGCATTGTTTTATTTGTTACTGTTACCCGGGGAGTCCCCTTTTTAATTACGCAGCATGTGACAGGCGGGAACTGTTTCTCTAAGACAGTATGTCATGCCCGCAGGATGTAATTTAATATTTTTATTTATGCTTGAAATAAATATGAACTATATATTTTTTTGTAAGCAGAAAGGAAAATAGAAAATTACATAGAAGAATATAAACAAAAAAATTGAAACTTCAAATTCAAAATTTCTTAAGTAAAATTGATTTCCTCTGTGTCTTAAATTCATGTCGAGACATTCATGGATTATTAATATCTTTGTTTTTTGGCAATTTTCCAGGGAGAAACATATATTTTATGAAAGTATTCAAATGTTCTACCCATACCTGATATTGTTTACGTGTGTTGCGATCTGGCTACGCCGATAAGCATTGGAAGCTGAAAATGATGAAAAATCCCATAACCAAACCACTAACAAGAATTTAGGAAGGGCCCACCAACAATCGATTCAAGTCAAAATTCAAATATATATAAATTTATTTCAAAAATCAACAATCAAAAATTAAAGTTTTTAGTCCTCTTTTTTTTAGAAAGAAAAAAAAATTCATATTAATAACACAATTAAAAGATTCTAAGTAATGAAATATTCTATTAATCATTAGAGGACTTATAAAAACCTAAGGTGCCTTCTCAGAAAATTAGACTCATATATAAGAGTCTCTGAGAAATTAACAACAAAGTGATTGTTGGTTGACCCTGTGTTAAGGAACATACATGCTATTAAACATAAATAACCAAAAATAAATAAATAATGCATGCAACAAAAAAAAAATTAACACTTGAGAGAAAAATAAATAAAATAATATTATTATACCAATAATTCCTGAAAAAAAAAACTTCTTTTATTAACATCTGAAAAAAATTCATTAGCTTTCTCCGGGTCATAGGCATTTACTCTTCCTTCTGAGGAAGAATTTCTGCAGTTTACCCACTTGCTTAGGAGCGTTGCCACTTGTAGCGATCTTTTTGAGACCAAATGTAAGATTTGAATAGTTCCAATCGTCCTTCCACATTCTCCCTGCATAGATGGTGGCCCGTTCAGCTGAAGGTCCCACTGAAGTGTAGAGGTGTATTTTGTTCTCTCCCTGAGAATAGTGTTGCTGGAGAAAATTTAGTGGAGGCATGCTTGAAGGAACTAGTGGCTAGATTTATATAATAATAAATTATTGCCCATAATATATTTATCAATTCTCTAATTTGCATTTGCCCATATAATATTTATTAATTCTCAAAATTAGTTTTGCCCGTATAAAATATTTTAATAATTTCAAGCCCATAAAATATTTCATCAATATGTAGCTAATGCCTTATAATATTCAATGATAATTTTACTGACTCCTTATTGAGTCTCAAATTTATATACATACTCAAATTCATATACATAGCCCTTTAAATATATATAAAATATATTTAAATGACTTACATAGAGTCTAATATAATTGCTAGCCCCAAGAAAACATTTTTCAACAATGTTTCCACTAACTCATTTTGTATGAGTAGCTAAATTTTTATTACAGCCCTTAAATATTTATCATATAATTAATTTCTCATCAATAAATGGGCATTATTTGATGCAGTTTATATCCTCTTGCTCAGAAGGCAATAATGGGCTAATACATAATTATAAGTAATTAATAGGGCTATTTGGGGCTAGACTCAGGACTATCAGTCAGATATCCTGAAGATCGGAGGTTTTAGCTCATTCCTAGGAGAAAATTATATTTTTCAATAAAAGGGCTAATATAAATCAATAAGGCTCTGTTTTCATAGGTAGGAAGTTTAACCTCGTTCCCAGGAGGGTCTATATTTTATTATAAGGCTATCCTGATATTACAACTATATAAAATTTTAGTTATTAGATGCCCCCTTGGGCTTGACAGTTGATGCCTTCTCTTCAAATTGGGTTGGCTGTCTAGATACACTAGGAAGGGCATTATCATGGGGAACATTTGTTGGTGCCTCAAATATTTTGGAAAAGGTCCCCACACACTCCAGCATGCCTCCTAAACACTCCGTAAGCCTGGCAAAATAAGAATGAAATTCTGATTTGAAATCTAAAAGCTTTTTTTCAAGTTGTAATTCCACTAATTTTTCTATACCTTCAGCACTGATACTAGAGTCGTTGATTGGGTGGTGTTGATCCTGTGCAGTCATATTTTGTTGTTCGGCATCCATGATGAAAAAGAAAAGGAGACGGTGGACACAACAACAAGACAACAAAAATTAAAATTTTTTAACCTTCCTAAACCCCAATTACTTTAAATTGGGTAAAAAATTAATTTATGAAAAATTCAATATAAAATATAATTTTAGCGATGTATACGCTAATCGGCAGAGGCTAGATAAATTAGTAGCGCATAATAAAAAAAAGTATGCCGATAAAAAAGGTTCAGCTACAGTTAGTAGTGAGACCAACAATTATTGTGGCTTCTCAAAAAATGTTGAGAACCACGCTCTGCTACCACTTGTTGCGATCTGGCTGCGGCGATAAGCAGTAGAAGCTGAAAGTGATGAAAAATCCCACAACCAAACCACTAACTATTTAGGAACGGCTACTAAGAATTTAGGAAGGGCCCACCAACAATCGACTTAAGTCAAAATTCAAATATATATAAATTTATTTATAATAAAAATATTCACCAATAATTATCATTTATCAAAATGAAAATGAAGATTCACCTTTAAAAATATAATGAGGGACACTTAATTCTACTTATAATATATTAAAATTAAAACACTTCGCTGTTTCTAATGTAAGTGCCGACTTCGTCGTGAGAGATAGTACAGGTGAGAAGTAGGCTGGCTCAGGCAGGCTGGATCTGGCAAAAGGATTAGCAATGTCTCACCAACAAGGGTCTCCCCTCCAGAGAATGCCGAATATGACTGATGTTAATCCGTCCTGTCGGGGTCCTTATTTAGGCCTAGTCCAGCGGTGAACTTTGAACTGCCGATCGAAATACGCTCAAAAAGTGCATTTAACGGGAATTTATTATCGAAATTCATCCATATTATTACTTAGTGTACCGACGTTAAGAGATGTGAATGTTATTATAAAAATCCATCGGCGTTATCTATGAAAATGCTAGAGCACATGGTGACTTCACTCCAAATTGGATATAACACTTATTTAAAGGTAAAAATACATTTAAGCATTCATAAACAATAATCTTAATGTGCTCTGTGCTGGGCATACTCAGAATATAAAATATATAGTCATTTATAATGGGCTTATGTAATGCAATGCCAATTTCATTACAAGTGAACATATGTATATATCCTACTCGGTTAACAGGTTTAATAACTATCTACATACTATTAAATAATATTGTAATTGATCTTTTCAGTACATTGGTATTCTACCATTTTACATCAATGTTGAAATGCCGGAAACATGTTACCAAGGAGAGCAAGTTGGTGTTCGAGTTACTGTTTTTAACTATATGACTAATGATATTGAAGCTGTAGTTGTCCTTGCTGGGTCTCAAGATTACAAATTCGTTCATGTTGAAATGAATGGAATCGTAAGTTATATTGATTTTAATGCATTTACTTTATTATTTATCGTGCTTTACATTTTCATTCTCAGTGAATTAAACTACTTATACATTGTTTGTTTTTAATTCTGTAACCCCAGTGAATAAGTGGTTAAATCGGCCAGTGAGTAAGTGGACTTAACCACTTATTCACTGGTACAACAGAATTTTTCACTTCTTTTTAATAAATAGTTTAGGGTTGTTTTTTAGGAGCCTTCCAGTTTATTTTTTATTTTTGATGTAATTGTTTATTTAGATGATATAGGTTTAACTTTCCTAGAATTAGCAAAGGGTTTTAGGTTTTTTTAAATGAAATAAAAAATAAATGGCTATGATAAGGACTCATACTGGATCAAGGAAAGTAGTTCCTAAAGGAAAGTACATTTACTCTATGTTAAAGAGACCATCAGCATTCCATTGTTTACATGAATTAATTTTTTTCTGGTAGAGAGCATACATTTCCAGTTATGTACTGACATTGTTATGGCATGCTCTTGGTCATGTGTTGACATCATAGTGTGAAGAAGTTGTCATGATTCCTTAAATAAAATTGATCTCTATGTTTGATAAAGATACTTTATTACATTCAAAGAAAAACTAAGACAGCTTCTTGTATTGGCCCTAATATCCAGTATGATAGAAGTCAAGTTCATCAAAAATAAGTGATTTTTTTTAATGATCTATTACTTTTAGGTTCGCTCATATAATCCTCGTACATCATTTGGAGAGCATCAGTTTTTTATTTATATTAAAGCTCAAGATGCTGCTGTGGTTTACTTACCTATTGTGCCAACTCGCCTTGGTGATATTCAAGTTAAAGTAATGGCATCAACCCTCATTGGGAAAGATATTATTACCAGAAAACTCCATGTAATGGTAAGTATCCACATATTCTTGAAAAGTGATTTTACTTACAATTATTAATGGGCAATAGTTGTGTAGAGCCATATTTGCCATTCATTATGAACTAACATTTCCAACTTTAAGAAAATTTATCCCAGAAAAAGTTTTGTTTGATATTTTTATTTATATAAACTTAACCTCTGACATCCAGGGATAACCGTCCACAAGCTTGAGCACAAGGATGGATGTTCATTATGCTACTTTTTTATGGTCTTGGCATTTGACAATCCTTACTATGTCAGCTATTTTATTCAGGTAGCTTTTCAACTATCTCACACAAATCTGAGTGGTCACTAAGGAAGTGGATAATTGCCTGATAATTGAACTGCCAAACTTATCATTAGTGCCCTATTTAGAATTCTAATTCAGTTCTTCCAAACTCATTTTCATCTCTAAGCATTAATTTAATTTATATCCTTGAACAGTTCCATAATATATATATATATATATATATATATATCCTACATCCAGAATATACTTATAGTAATCAAAATCTTGTTAAGGAAGTTCTAGCTTTCAATTAAATTATAAAATGACGTTTTTAATTAACAATGGTGAAATGGAAATGATTCGAATAAAATCTTTAAGTAATTTATAATAGTAGTAAAAGAGAAAACATTAATATATTTCAGGAATTCATATGTTGATTAATGTTTAGTATAGTAATTTAGTTGTGTCTATCATTCCAACTCATTTTCATTTACTACTGGGTACTTACATAATTTTTTTTGAAAACTAAAATTTGTTCTTGTAAATGATGCCTGGTACTCTGTGAAATTCTTTGTTTAAAGCTTCCTTGCATGTGGAGGGGGGGTCCCTGTCATCTACACAATCTTATTCAGTTTCAAACTCCAGTGGAGTTTGCATGAATAATGAATAAGCTTCTATATGTTTTGTTGATGCATTGAATTTTTTACAGATTTTAGATGAATATTTTTTAATCTTCAAGATTTTGATTAGGCTACATTTGTTATCATTTTAATTTTCGTACTTGTGTTCATATTAGCTAAAATAAAAGGATCCTAGATCAAGATAATTACAAATGCCAATTAAATTTTATTATTTTAAAATTGTTTTTTTTTCCTTTTCAGGCTGATGGGCTTCCTCAATACAGGCATCAATCTATATTGCTTGATTTGAGCAATCGAGCTTATATTTTCCAGTACATGCATGTCAATGTAACAGATACACCAATTATTCCATACAATGAAGATAGGTACTATATTTTTGGTTCAAATAAAGCATTTGTTAGTGTTGTTGGTGATGTTGTAGGCCCAGTTTTCCCAACAATGCCTGTGAATGCCAGTTCTCTTCTTCATTTGCCTATGGTAAATTATATACTGTATTTCAATCTATGTACTTTTCCTTATTATACTTGTGAATTCTTTTATTTATAAATTTATCTGTATTTTGCAGGATTGTGCCGAACAAACTATATTTAGCTTTGCTGCTAATATGTACACTACAATTTTAATGAGACTAATAAACCAAAGAAACAGAACACTTGAAAAACATTCTTTTTACCATATGAATATTGGATACCAGAGGGCTCTTTCATTTATGAATGAAGACGGCTCATTCAGTTTCTTCAGAACAGACTGGTAATATTTGAAATACAAAAAATTATTTTCTTTACTTACTAATATGTGTAAAGATGGTGTGGGGATTACATTTCAAATAGATTAACTAAAATGTAATAATATTTATCTCGTTGAGGTCATCTAATGTCTAAAGAGATTATATGGTTGGAAACTGCTATTTAAAACATTCGCTGTAAAATGAATAAAATATAGTTAGGCAAGAGTAAAACTTGCTCATTTTATTGCTGAGGAAAGGTATTTTATATAAATATAAAACTGAAACATAATCTGAACTAAAATGTAGCAGAATAATACATGCCTCCCCTCTAATTGACCCTACCGTGTTCCTTGGCAGGCTTTTATTTGATTTTCTTAATTAAATAAAATTTTCCCAACAATGCTTGCATAAAAGATACATTTCTATGATTTTAGATTATTGGCTTGGATTGACTTAGACTGTATAGATTATTAATCCAGGCATAACCTTAAATTATGGGTGTTCTCTGCTCAGGAGTGTAGGGCACATATTGTAGTTTTAGGTGATCTCAGTTCAGGATATATGGAGTACTTCCATTCTTTTTGGAATAATGGGATTTCTAATTATATTTGGAATTAGCCATTATCTCAAAATGTCCTAAATAGTTGGTCTTCAATGCCATTTTAGTATATTAATACATATTCTAATTTGTGGTGCATATATTTTACACACATATCTTATTTAATTGGTAAACTATGATTTATTGATCATTTTTGTTCTAGGAATCATTCGTCACCCAGTGTGTGGCTTACTGCTTATGCAGCTAGAATTTTCCAAGAAGCAAGCTTCTATGAGTGGGAAAATTATATCTATATTGATCCTAGAGTAAGTTCTCTATTCTTTTTTCATAAATTTATTATTTTAAATTCAGATTAAAATATACATTTAAATACAGTTTTTTACTATGTGCTTGAGGCACAGTCTTTGCTCTTTAGTCTTAAATGTATATATGCTTTTATTTGAACACATATATGCTTCAACGTTTATATATTAGTTCTTATGATACTTTTTTACTAAAAAAAATTGTCTTAAGAATGTTTTATAAGGAGACACTCACACTTACGAAGTCCATATTTAAAACATGAAATTATTTAAAATTCCATTTCCCAACAAAGACATTTTCTTTCCTTTACTTGTATTTTTTCTTTGTTTATAGAGGCTGGCTTTCATATATCTTCTGAGTTTTATATTTATTCATTATATTTTTAGGTAATTTCAAAGGCTGTATCTTGGGTACTTAAGCATCAGACTTATGAAGGAGCATTTTATGAAATAACTTGGTTGCCTGATAGAAAGGTCAACAGTTCATTATCTTGGCGTGGAGGAATTACTGAGTTCAGAAATATTTCACTTACAGCACATGTTCTTATTATGTTAGATACTGTAAAAGATCTTACTGGAGTAAGAGAAATTTAATTATACTTCTCATTTATTTATTTTATCAAGCCCAATATTTTTAATTTATTATGTTAATAAATTCTGTTTTGTAGGGCCTTGGATCTGATGTTGCTTTGGCTCAAGGGCGTGCTGTAAAGTGGTTGGACAGAAACTTAAAACTCCTTGAAGACCATGGAACGGATCCATATGAAATTGCTATTGTTGCTTATGCATTAATGTTAAGCAAAGCACCGACTGCAGAAACTGCATTTGGAATTTTGAATAGACATGCTCGCCGTGAAGGTAATAAAGCAGGAACATTTATATATAGTTAGATATCTATCTTAGATAAAATCCTTATTTTGTTTCTTTCAATAATATATTTAGGAATTATTGATAAATTAAATGTCTCTTATTGTGAAGAGAAATAAAGAGGGTGAATTAAAAATTATAAAAAATCCTATAGTTAGGAAATGAAGAAAATATAGTCTGATCTTTGACAAACTTTCTGATATTTAGTTACACATTATTCTTTTAAATTGATGTGTTGTTACTGTTTTATTAGATTTCTGGTTTTTAAAATTTTTTATTATTATTTATTTTATTTTATATTTATAGCTAAAACCTTACTTTCAAACAAAAATAAAAATCTATTTTTATATTATATTTAAAAACTTACTCTATGAAATAGATATTCATTTATTTATATATAATAGGTAAAAATATGTGTTTCTATCTTAGCTGTTAGCAGAAACCATTAAATTAAACATATTTTGCTTTAAATCAATTTAAAATATTGGACTTTTTTTTCTTTATAGCTTCTGGTTGACAATTCCTTTATACCTTGCTATATAAATCCATCTTATGAGATCACAGTAATGAAATGTGTGTTTTCTGAGTTTCTTCAGAATTTTCCGAGTTGATTCTACAGTTCATCAAAAATATATCATATCTGTGGATTTGGTTAGCCATATTTTTATTGTTATTTATTCAATGTTTTCTCTATAGGTGGTTATACTTATTGGGGGAAGGAAAAAGTGCCTCTTCCCCCTTTTAAAATGGAAAACCAGAAACCATTTTTGCTTCCTCGGTTACCATACAAGTATGATGCGTCTAATATTGAAGCTACAGCATATGCTCTTCTAGTTTATGTTGCAAGGCAGGAACTACTAGAGACAGAATCAATAATGAAGTGGTTGAATTCTCAGAGATTGACAGATGGTGGTTGGGCATCTACTCAGGTAAGGTTAATTTTCATATTTTCCAAGAATGTTAAAATTTCAACTAATAAGATGCCCATTATATTTAAATAATTTTTTCACAGGATACAGCATGGGCAATGAAAGCATTGATTGAATACACAAATAGAAACAGGCTGCGAGACGTTTCTGGATTAACTGTTACAATTGAAGCTACTGCTTTACCTGGCAAGACCAAAATTCTTCATGTTCAGCATAACAATATTGCTCAATTGCAAAAAATTGAAGTGAGTTTTTTTTAAGTTATAAATTTAGGTTTTTAAATATTTTATTAATATTACTTTATTGAAATTAGAATATTTCTGGTTAGCTATTTATCATAATATGGCAAACAGTAAATTTCAACTGTGATTCCAATTGGTATTTGGTTAGTGTGTAAAAGGGGTTGGGAAATTGTTATATATTTGAGTTGCGCTTATAATAGATTTGAACTAAAATTTAAGTCTACACTCCTTACAATTTGGTGCAGAGACTCATTGGCTTATGTAGGATCTTGGATTCCACCATGATAAGTCAGATATCTTATGTTCAACAAATCTCCTTTCACATCTTTCCATTAATTGGGGACTTCTACTTGAAAGGAATAGAGTTTTCAATTCCATAAAAGTTGTGAACCTGTAATTGCAGTCTACCAAATCTTCTGATACTTCCCTTGGCCAAATCCTTACAGACTTAGGGCAGTTGCAGCCTTTCTTAAGGTATACTGAATATACAGTTATCCAAGTCTTTACTATCAATGTTATGCATCAGATGCTGAGCTGAGGGAGATGCATACTACCATGAATAATAATGCTTCACAGTTAATGAATAAATTTTGATCTATCACCAAGGAGAGAGAGAAAATGTTCCCTCTTGCCTAATACAGTCAGATTTTTTAATAGATGTGAATTACAACTCATTCTTTAAATTTTTTTAATTTGTCTTTTTGGAGTTCCAGCAAGAGTGAAAAACGTTTCTCACATAAAAAAATAAATAAATTATTAATATCTCATTGTTATTGATATGGCTATTTATTTTAGTTTCATCTGTAATTTGTTTTATTTTTAAATCTTTACATAATGTATATTTTATTAAATTGAAGTCAATTGATAATGTATTTAGAATAATTAATTTTTATTTTTTTTTTAGATCCCCCATGCTTGGGGAACTGTAAAGGTTCAGGCAAAAGGGGCTGGTTTTGCAATACTCCAAATGTCTGTTCAATATAATGTTGATATTCCAAAATTTCAAACTCAGCCTCCAGTAAAAGCATTTAGTCTACAAACTCAAGCTATATTCCATGGAAGAAATCAGTCACACATTTTGTACAACAGTTGTCAGAAGTAAGTTGTGAATAATTATTTTCTTTTTCTTTCTAAAATTTAGAGGACTTATCACTTTATGAAAAGTTTACAACCGAAAGAATGAGAGATTAAAGAAAATCTCCTCATCTATTGTCTGAATGGAAGTAAAGTTAGAATTCCAAATTTTTAGTAAATGAGATTTAAATTTTGTTGTTTTTTATGTGCTTACATATCACAGTTAGAAAATGGCAGTTACTTTAGTCCTTTCCATACATTTACAAGTTTTTGAAGGTAAACAAACTTGATCCAGGCTTTTTGTACTGAATTTTTTTCTTTACAAAGAAGTATCACAACCAGTTTAAATTTGACAAGGAAAGGATCTTAAGAGTGATCGTATTCTTTCTATTTCTCTTCCATAAGATTCATGTTTCCCTCCTAGACTTTGTGAATCATAGCCAAGTATTGATGATTGTTGTCCATTGTTTAACCTGGATTCTCAGGAATTATTAAATATTTAATAATTTATATCACAATAATGAGATAGATAATTTCTAAAAAAAACATTTGTTATTATTTAAAGAAACCACTAATATTATTTTAATATAAATGCAAAAAAGAATTATATTCAAATAAATCCTTAGAAACTGTATACATTTTTCCATGTTACTATCTAAAATATATATTTTTCTTTTTGTCTTTCTTTTTGATGTTATATTATATATATATATATATATATATATATATATATATATATATATATATATATATATATATATATGTCCATTATCTCATTTTAAATAAGTATACATTTTTTTTTAACTAACTAGATGGATTTACTCAGAAGAGTCAACTAGGTCTGGAATGGCAGTTTTAGATGTCACAATTCCTACAGGTTATATAATACAGCAGCAAAAATTGGATCAATACATTTTAGCAAGGAATGTTAGAAACCTCAAACGTGCAAGATTTACTGGAAGAAAAGTTTTATTTTACTTTGATTATGTAAGTTAACATTTTTTTTTATAACCTTAAGGATTTCTATACTGTGGGCTTTCTTTAATATATTAATCAATTGGTTTATCAATAACATATGTTTTAATATTTGGAATCAAAATTCTTTTAAAAAATATTAACTATCAGAGATGTTTAGACAGATTTAAATTGTGGTTGGATTGCACTGCAACTATGCCATTTATTTCTTATGAGTTTTTTTTTTCCAGCTTGATGCAAATGACATTTGTGTAAATTTTACTGTTGAAAGATGGCACCCAGTAGCTAACATGTCTCGTTACCTTCCAATACGTATCTATGATTATTACGCTCCAGGTAATTAATTTACAAATATATGCCATGTTGTTTTATTTCAATTTATAATTTTATATATTGTTCAAATCTTAGAACCTCTCAAAAAACGTTGTATGAACTGTGGATTTAGAACATTTATCAGATCACAGATTTTCTATTGTTGTGTCATTAATTTTTTTTTTTTTTAAATTGGTTGTGTTAAGTGCACACATATTTAAGATGGAAGGTCTATTGTACTAACATACCAAAAATGGGTGACATAAACAGATAATGTCACCACAGCTTGTTCACAATGTTTTGTTATCATAAAACAAAAATATTTGTGTAAGTGCTGACACTAAGAGGAGAGTGCACATCACCTATTGATCGCTAATGTTTGGTACCACTCTTTATAATTATCCTCCCATCTTTATAATTAAAGAAAAAAATTTTTTTTTTCTTTCTAAACTACTACAAAATGAATTATAGTTCCTTATACGTTTAATTTACTACCAAATTGACTTAAAATTGAGATTATATATTCTAAGAACATGGAGAAACTTGCAAACAGATTAACTTAATAATGAAACCAAACTTTAGATGTAATATACTTATGGTGATAATATTAACTGTGAAATATCCTAAAAATTGTGTCTGCTAGGCAGAAGTAGAAGGGTGTTGGTACAAGATTTTTTTCATAAGTACTAAATGAGAGTTTTCTGTCAATCTGTTAAGGGTATGTGAATCATCGATAAAAAGTTTCCAAACTCTTTCATATGAAGGCACAGATTCAATCCATTTTTAAGTGAGTTTATGTTTAGTTGTGAATAAAGTGTAACATACTGACGAACAGAAACATTTTTGAGATTATAAGAGCCCTTGTTAAAAAAAGTGAGGTGCTCTAAAGCAGGGGTGAGCAACCTTTTTAATCAATGGGCCAATTTAAATTTTAAATTTTTTTGGCGGGCCGCACATAAAGTGACACTTATTAATAATTTACAAAATTTATTTATTATAAACATTAGAATGGAAAAATATAAAAATTTTAAAAAGTAAAGATTTCATATACAAATTTTAATGCAAAATAAAAAAAAAACAATAAAATAACAGAAAAAAGAATTTACTTGAAATTTTTAACTAATGTTTTTTCGTTAAAAGATAATCAATATCTGCCGGAATTGATGAAGTAGCTACACGTATGCAGCTTTCTAATGTCAATCAATCAGTCTTGATAGGTGGTCATTTTTGATTAATTTCATGGTAGAAAATAATTGTTCCTAAACACACGTACTTCCAAACAGAGACATTTGCTTTGCATTTTTCGTCAAAAGCGGAAATTTCTCAGGGCTCACATACGATTTATAAAAGTTTTTGATGTTTACTGAGAAAAATACATTTTTTAAATCGGTATTATTATGCAATCACTTGCATTTGAAAGTCTTCAGGAACTGTATCCACATCGATATTAAATGGCGAGGAAAACATTTTCATTGAAACCAATGTCTATATATTGTGCGTATTTTTAAGAAGTAGTAACGTTTTCTTTTTCTAAATGTGGAAAGTGAGACACATTATTCTGCAAAAAAATGCTGTTTCCACAATTTTAATTTGCTCTCAAAGCCCTGAATTGTATCATGCATATTGTAAATAAACTGTCCTTTGCCTTGAAGTTCCTCATTAAGATCATTGAGATTCTGAGTCAAGTCGATAAGAAACCCAAAACCGCACATCCATTCTTTTTTACCAATATAAGGAAAGGCATATCCTTTCATATCCAAGAATAATTGTATTTTGCTTTTTAAGTTGTATACTCTTTTTAGCATTGCACCTCTACTAAGCCAACGTACTTCGGTGTTGAAAACCACGTCGCTATATTTAGTTTCTAAATCTTTCAGGAATTCTTTAAATTCACGGTGATTTAGCACGCACGACTTTATAAAAATGAATAGTTTAATTATTAGTACTGTTGGAAACTCAATCTATTCGCACACACATTTTCCTGGTGAATTATGCAGTGGTTAACTTATGATTCCCTTTTTGTAGCCTTCTTAATGTCTTGAAATATCCTTCCCGATCCTTCTATCACAATGCTTGACATTGGGAAGGCTTGTGCTCTGTCGATATACTGTCGATAAATTGAAAAGTTTTCCAAAAAAGACTTTAGTTCATCATACCGGTCTTTGCCGGTTGTAGTCCCTTGCATTGGAATCAGTGAACACAATTCTTTTATAATATTAAATTTAGTGTCAATACCACGTAACAATATAGCCAGTTGTGCTGTATCACTAATATCGCAACTCTCGTCAAATGCCGAATAACAGTATTCGAATTTTGCAATGTGCTCACGAAGCGTTGCTATGTTCTCGGACAAGTCTTCAATTCTCCTTGCAGTGGTAAATCTCGATAAACTAATGCTTGAAATAATATTTACGTATTTTATCAGGGAATGCTATTTCTGCAATAGCACTCAGACATTCTTTTATCATCTCTCTATCCGCAAAGGGTTTAATTTTTTTTTTACCAGTATTTGACTGACAAAACCAGCCTTAACTGCTATATTTGATAAATTAGCTTGATTTTTAAAAATAATCTGTTGTTTCCCCAAGTTTTTCTTCATTTGATTAAACTTATCTATCCGGAGTTGTCCGGTTAAGTTTTTATATTGTTTTTCATGTTTTGTATCCTAATGCCTTTGTATGTTATATTCTTTTAATGTCGACACAGTCTCTGATCATATTAAGCATATAGCTTTATCTTTGAGGATAGTGAAAAAATAATCAAATTTCCACATTTTCTTGGTAATGCCTGTGCTCATCCGCAACCTTCTGTTTTTTTTTTCATTGCTTTTACAACATGATATTATGGATTAAAAATTTGAAAGTTAAAATAATATGTAGGAAAAATTAATTTTGAACCAAAAAACTCTAATATTACCTTTTCGACATTAATATTGCACACACGCCTTTCAAGAAACACATGAATTTCTCAAGAGGAAGCTAGTTAACAGCTTACCAGACTGATTATGTGACAGAAGCAAACACAAACAAGCATAGACGCGTTCTTATTTAATGTTTGAACAAGTCGCCGACAAGTAAGTAACTCGTCACAAAAAATTGTTTCGGTTTAGTATGTACTACCGTTAAATTATAATTAATTTTTTACAATATATTGATGGAAGAAAGTCGTTAAAAAAAATTCAATTTTAGAAATGCTTGGCGGGCCGCATAAATATGTGTTGGGGGGCCACGTGTTGCTCATCCCTGCTCTAAAGTGTCCTCATATAGTTGATAGTTATTCGGTATTCATAATTGAAATTTAGGAAAAAATTCTTTCAATTTTTATTGCTGATACCTGTTTCACTAGATAATGGTTTTATTTGGGGAGAGGAATTATAGATCACAGTGGTTATATAGTGTGTTTTTGAAGACCCCAAGTTAAAATCTTTTAGTGAGATGCTAAATGCTTTATAGCTGTGACATTAGTTCACTTAATTCTTTGATCTTTACCTGTTTTATGTTTCTCACCTAGTGTTGTGAGACTATTGATAAGTTACTTGAATGGTAAGGTACTCTTAAGAATTTCTCATACAAACAATGCAGAGGTGCAATATGAAGACCCATCATCTCCTCAAAAATCCATATGTGACTGACCTCTTCATGGGTTGCAATGCCTCAATATGTGGAGTTTGGATTTTTATTTTCTTAGACTGTGCTATTGTATTTTTTTTTTAATGACCCATTTACCATTGATTGTAATTATATTTTTTTTTGTTTTACAGAGCGTTTTAATGAGACAATATTTGATTCTCTTCCTACATACGTCCTAAATATATGTGAAGTCTGTGGAAGTAGCCAGTGTCCTTACTGTCCAATATATAATCTAGCATCATTTCTTATGGGACCATCAATTGTGTTTCTATTTTCTTGCCTTTTTGTTTTATTTGTGGTGAATAAATACCAACAGAATCACAAGTTATAGTATTTTCTTTTCTTCTTTGACTATCAGTATTTAGTAGTATTTTAATTGAAGCTAAAGTCACTTCATATATTTAACAATTGTTTTGTTTTACTTTTAGTTTATTTTTATCTGAAAGAAAAAATTGTGTGGAAATTTAGATTGTTTTACCTCCATTTAACATTGACTTATATTTTTTTTTTGGTTTGTATTAATATTGGTGTGTTTTCATATTATTGGTGTGTTACAGAGATGACCCCTTATTTAAATTTAATTTATTTTATTCCCTTTTTGAAAATTATTTTTTTTACCAGCTGGAAAATTGATTTGCATCAAACAATTAATGGCTGCATTTTTAATTACCTCTAGTGATTTTTTATTTTAAATGCTGTGAATTATTTCTTTAACATTCGTAAATTTGTTACTCTTTTAACACTGACTGATATATTCCCTCTTATTCAATAGTTTAACAATTGTTAGTTCTAAATTTTATTTTTCCTAGATGGTAAATATTTTTAGATACCCCTGATCGGGATTCGTGGCCAGAGTTTTTATGTAGTGAGTGATCAACTCGACTTACAACCCCCTTTAGCCAAATAGGATCAGGAATGAATTGTCTCCAGGAGACTGGCAGGCCTCACATTATACCCAGCAAAAGGGGGGAGGGGAACTATGCACAGATGATGATCAGTGACCAGCTTGTTTTTAGATGGAATCTAAGAGAATCAAAGCCCTTGGTCATATCGATGGCACTGCCAGACCAGTTTACTCCTACTGCCCCAATATGTTAGCAGAACTGGTTAACTAAATGTTTCCATGGGGCCATCCGTTCATGTACTGGTCATGCTGAATTGCTTGTTTTTGATGATCTGCAATTGGATGGTCTATCACTGTGCTTTCAACGCACTCGATTCTATAAATATATATATATATATATATATATATATATATATATATATATATATATAAATAGGTTTTAATATCCTTAATTAACTCTCTATTTTCCACACAATATATGTTTGTCCATGGCACTAATTTGACAAGGAACAATTGGCTATCAAGTTATTTTCAAGCTAGTTGGATTAGATCAAAACTAGAAAAAAAAAACAATTTATTTGTTATATGAAATGCTTTTTGGCTCAGTTACTTGATACATTTGATTGAATGAGTGTGATGTTATTGCAAAAGGAAATATCACATCATTGTATGTACAAAATATAATTAAGAAATATGATTGAACTTGTGACTTATTGAAATTTAAGTAGATAGTTAGTGACATTGTCTATTTTGATAAAGATCTGCTTCATACATTTTCATGAGCTTTAATATTTCTTTAGTGATTAGAATTGAGTACAAAAATAAAGTAATTCATTTCACCTCTAAATGAATTCTCCAGAATTCTTAATCTCAATGCAAATCAATTGTAATTATACAATTTCCTCTTAGAATTTTATGCTTCTAAAGATTTTACCATTAAGACTGGATCTTACTGTAGTTATCTTAATTCCATTGCATTTTTAATATTCTTTGTTAATACAATAATTGACGGCAAGGAGAGGAAAAGGTGAAAATGTACAGTTTTATGCATTTTGATTAAACTTATGTTTATCACCTCAAAAATAATTAAATTTATTATTTAGGCATGATGAAATATTATTAGTATTATAATAAATGAAAATCTCGCACAAATATTATAATAAAATATGTATGTATCATTTTTAAATTCATTAAATATCAAATTTAAGGTGGTTTTGTGTGCTAATGGCATCAATTTTGAGTGATTGGAATCCTTTCCTTTTTTACAAAATTGTCAGACATGAGTATTGTCAAAGTTACATCCCAGGAGTCAGTTTTGAAGGATGATCCATTTTGTATTGATTTACCTGTCCAAATTCATTACATTTTACATTAATGTAAAAATATATAAACATTTTCATCTGCTCTATAAAAAACTTTATACAATTTACTTCTTTACATTTTATTTGCATTTACATTATTTAGTACTTAAAATGATACAACTATGAATAACTTGGTTACATATAAAAGTTGTTTTTTTTTTTTTTTTTTTTAAATTATTGTCTTGTAATTTGGAATTATTTATTATTTTTCTTCCCTTGAGATTAGTGAAAATTTTAATATTTTTCAGTTAAACAAAGAAATCTCCTTTTATTATACTTATATTGAATATGCATTTACTTATGTGTGAAAGTTTTTAGTGTGAGTTTTTGTATTTCTTATGTGTTGGAAGTTTTCTTATAGATCTGTTTAATATCAATTGCTAACGTTTATAAGGAGCGTTTGTCATCATTTGTTGTTAGTTCCAGAATATTATGAGGATTTCACAACTATTTCAAGTGATAAAAGAATTAATAATGTTGCTACCAGTTAAGTGTACACACATATCTCATGCGCACACGCATATGTGCTTACATTTACATAGCTGATTTTGATTACCCTTTTAAAAGTACCTTTTTATTTATGTAATAAGACTACCTTCATTTTATAAAAGGAAGATTGTAGCCATTAAATAAGTCTCTTGGAATAAGATCAATTCATGTATATGGATTTGTATAGTATTCAGCATTAGCAGAACACTTATGTAAATATGTAAATAATTAAAAGCCCCAAAACTTAGATTAATTTATGCTATTCATCTAATTTTGAAACTTGAATAACTCTTTCTTATTATCATTTACTTTTTATCACAATAAAATGATTTCAAAATGATTGTTCCAAGAGGTTTTCAGTGAAATCTACTTAATATGGATAAAATGATTAAATGTATATAATGAAAAGAATAATTATGAATTTTCAAGTCTGAAAAAGTGATTTAGTTGTAATTTATGAAGTGATATTTCAAAACTATAACATACCCAGCATTTTAGACATTATTCATAACTTTTTTGTAGAAAGTAAATATTTAGTAACACATAAAAATTATCCAAGCTTTGAATATTTAGCCCTCCACGTGAAATTTTACAGGAATGAATATCATTAAAATGTTCTTAACTCCCAAAGAGAGATCGAGTTGTGTGTAAAAACACTCCACTGCTGTACTAAAGTTGTCATGTTTGAAACTGGGAGCTCACACTAAATTTTTCTTAGAATTATTTTGACCCAATTATATAACTATTTTCATTAAATTTTGGTGACAGGGTCAGTTAATTAGACATATTGATAAATAATAGTCATCTTTTAAATCAAGTTGTCTTATAACCTGAGCCAGCCACCAAGATTTGATGTATATAATGTCATTTTATTTTTGCTGTGCTGATAACTGGCTATAAGGGGTGGACTTACATTCCCCTCAAAGCCTACTCTGCAATGGTGAAACCACACCTCCACAATTCAGCAGGTAATATGTCAAGCTGACCACTTGACCTCCCATCAAAGCTGTATATTGGCCACTGGCCTGTCATAGGCTGTTGAGCTGAAGATTTTCTTTTTCAGCACTCAAAACTATTTTCAGAAGGTTACTATCCTTAATTATGCTGGGTTTGTCATTATTTTGATATACAAAACTGCTTCCAAAAGTCCGTCCAAATGTTTTAATAGTATTATACAATTTATTTATTTTGAACACTTGAGATTATATAGTTTGTTATATTTATGAAAAAAAATAAAGTGATTATAAGGTGCGATAGATAGATACACAATGCTAAGGAAAGTTTATTTGATTGCATGTCGCATGTTGGAGAAAAAAATAATTTGGATAATTATATTCGTTTATCATTTTAACCACCGAATGATTATAGAAATGTGTATAAAACTCAATTATCACTAAGTATTTCCTGTCTACTATTAAAAAACTTTGAAGATTTTAATATCTTAAAACCCGTATTTTTCTTCAACATTTGGCATGCAATGGTATATGTGATCATATGTGTACAAGTATAATTAGTTTATTAGGAGAGATTATTAATTCACTCATTCAAATATATTTTTCATTCGTAGATTATATTTTCAATTTGTACAGTAGTTTTGATATTATAAAAATAGATTGTTTAAATGATGAATCTCTTTCTTTCACTTAACACTAAAGATTTTTTTTAACTAATCCCTTTGTTACTTTGGTTTTCTCTATTTATTAAAAAAAAAAATACATAGTTTCTTAGATTTTGTGTATATAAGTTGTTGTTTTAAAGTGTGGTTTTAGAAATGTGAAACAATGAGTTCATTTATAAAAATATTTTTATAATTTTATATATATATATTTTCCTGCTATGCAATATTGTTTTAAATAAAACTTTATACTTTTCTACCATATTTTTTTACATTATTGAATCCCATTTTCCTATTAGATTTAAAATATTCACAAAATAAATTAAATAATCTTTAAATCCAATATGATTACACAAATCTATTTGATGTTATAAACGTTTTGAATAACAAAAATACAGACTAGAACATTGGAAATTAAAATAAATGTTATTGTTTTTGATATATCAAAAGTATTAGTCATGAAGAAATATAACTTTAGGGGCTCGGGTTGGCCGTGCGAGTTAGGGCGTTGGTCCTAATCTCGCATGGCAGACCTAGAGTGGCGGGTTCGAATCCCGCCCAGGGCAGTAGAAATTTATTTAATGACGGACTCATTAAATAAACTCCTTAGGCCCACCCTGGCTAGAAAAGGATGGTAACCTGTAGATAACCCATCCCGATTAGCCTAGTAGCATAAAGTGGATGTAAAATATATATATATATATATATATATATATATATATAAAACTTACATAAGTCAGTCTTCCATTAGAGTTGTATTTAATTATTACAACTCTTCCGCTATAGGTTTTAGCAAATATCTTGTTTATAATTCGGTATACAAAAAAAGTGTATATAACAAAAGTTACTCTAAATAACAAAGTAAACAACTTTTGTTATGTTCATATTTGCCGAAAAACCAATTGGAAACGAAATATAGCTATTTTTAATTTCAGGCTTCCCTTATAACCCCCACTCCTGTATTTCTCAGAGAATATTAATATAGTCTAAAGTCCAAGTTGAGTAGTAGTAATATACATACCAAGTTTCCTAAAATTCGGTTCAGCCGTTTATGCATGAAAACCTCTGTCTGTACATAGATATTTTCTCGAAATTTCACGATACCTTTTTGTTTCACATGTCATAGACACCATAACTGCATTTTGTTTCTTTGGTGTCTGTTTGTTGTTTGTTACCTTTTCAGGCAAAAACGGCTTAACCGAATTTAAAAATAGCAATATTTTGTTTCCTATTGGTTTTTCGGCAAATATTCACATAACAAAAGTTCATTATTTTGTTATTTAGAGCAACTTTTTTATATAATCTTTCTCGGGTACCGAAGTGTAAATGCGTTATATGCTCAAAATTTTAGCGGGAGTCAACCATATTATTTAACACAAAAGAAACTGAACTAAATAAAACTCGGTATGTGTATTAGCACTGACGTCTTAATTATCATAAGCTATACCAACATTTCTATGAACGGGCAGGAGTGGGGTTGTAAGGGAAGCCTGAAATTAAAAATAGCAATATTTCGTTTTCTACTGTATTTTCTGCAGTTATGCACATGACAAAAGTTGTTTATTTTGTTATTTAAAGTAACTTTTGTTATATTCACTTTTGCCGTATAACAAATGATAAATGAGATATAAATTAAAAACTAAAGCGGAAGCTAACTATTTTTTTGGGCACTATTGATTGAACCAAACTTAACAAAACTCGGTATGTGTATTAGCATTACTTTGTCTATGATTATAAGCTATTTTAAAATTTTTAGGTGCAAAAGGGAATGGGGGTTATGAGGGAGGTCTGAAATGAAAAATTCGCGATATTTCATTTTCTATTTGTTTTTTGGCTATCATGCACATAGCAAAAGCTGTTTACTTTTTCATTTAGAGTAACTTTTGTTTTATAATTTTTTTTGTAAAATAAGGTATGGCGCAAGTAATTTTCGTAGACATATTGACATGTTCAACAATTCTTTCCAATATGAGCTAACCAGGTACGTCACCTGTATAAATTACTTCAAATCCATTTTAAAATTTTATCCTTAATAATTCAAATGTATGTTATTTTTTCTCTTCTCCCAATCATTAATTCATGAGAAACGCCAGTTAGCCCTTAAGTGTATTTAATGCTTATTTAATTAAAACATCAAAATTATTTGAAAAACATTTTTAGTATTGTGAAGATAATGTAATCAGATTTGTTAATATAATTTAATGTATTACAGCTTTGAAATCCTAAATGAGTTGGCACCACTGAGCATAGGGAGGTGTAGAGTGGGGATTACTTCCTTTGTCCTATCTGTTCTGCCGCTTCTCTGCCTACACCATATTAGTCTATGTTTACATGATAATGATGCTTATACTTTTAGCAATGTAGTGTTATTCTCAGGAATGTGAATTTGCTTAATAATTATAAATAAATAATTTAAAAGGATGAACGCTGGGGAGGTACACCCAGTTATTTCTGGTATTTATTAACCCTGCTCTGTTAATATATGATGTATTTACTAAACACGCTATGTACAAATATGAATATACAGTTTACAATCGAGACTTACAAAAGAGTATTTTTAATGGCGGTTATGACGTACTTAAAACAGCTGTCACCGTTCGGCTTTGTACCGCAAGGGAAAAGAAATTTTATTCACAGGGCCACTTTCTATGATTATGAATTATATGGTCCATTACGTTATAAAAAAAAATTACATGTATAAGAAACGGGAAATATAAAAATATTGAAGACAGTGAAGCCTTACAGAACAAATAATTTTATTATTAACAAATCCTCAGCAACGAGGGGTATCAATCCTAAACACTGGGACGGGGAATGTCAAAATATTGTGCAAAGTAAGGCCTTAACAAAAAAATACCATCTTCATTCAGCCTCAAATAAATTCCCGGGCGAAGCCGGGTACCTTAGCTCGTTGTATATAAGTCTATGGTGGAAAAATTGTAATTACTATTTCGCTACTTCTACTGTTATATTGAAACAATTAAATGGAGAAAAAAAGTGTGGTATTCCAGGAAAACGTAGTCTTAAACAAGACTGGTTTCAAAAGTAATATGATGTTGATGAAGGTTATAAGTAAAAATCGATCGCCTTATTCCTCTCATCAAATTTGTTTATCAGATGGTTAGTCCCCTGGAAGAATCACTTTTTGAGGTTTCTCTAAAATTACAGCTTCGCGACTGAGCCAGCACATCTGAAATTTTCAACGAAAATCAATTTTTTCGTGCACAACACTCTGACGCTCGACATCACATTAAATACTTTGACGACCTCACATGCGAGGTCCAGTCTACGACCTATCATGCGAGGACTGATAGTTCATAAATGTGATGAGTAATATTTTATTGTAGTAAAGATACTCGTTTTATTGAAGCCAGGAGTTTTATACACGGAATTCTCATTAATGGATATTAAATGGTTCATCATTATTCTCTCAGTTGGAAATGGACGTGCTCTTTTTAGTAAGTAATGTTTATTAGTACCCCACTTGTATGCTATTCTAGCTAATGCTACATTTAATAACGAAACATGTGATCTTGTTAATTAAAAGATAAAAATGCCCCACGTTTTATCTCGGCCAAATTCAAAATTTATACGATATTATCTAGGAGGTGTGAAAATAATCTGTTACAACAAAATTGGTTTCCCCGCCTTAAGAAACATGGAAATTCAATTTACGAAAATACAACTTTCTTCGCAAATTTACCCCAGTATCAAAAATGGCCCCATCTAGCGGTATTTTAGCAGATTTCTTTTCAGGGAAATGAGATATTGAGGATGTAACTAATACGATATTTTTTTAAAATCTTCTTCAAATGCCCATCGATCCTACCTAGTAGACGAGGAAAATGTGGCAGGTTCCAAACTACATAAATCTCTCTCTCTCCCCCCCCCTCTCAGTGTTTGTTAATACTCTTGATACTGCCATTTTTATTTCATTTTCACGAAGCTCGATATTTAACCGTTTCAGGCAGAACTAAAAATGAAAGTTAGGTTAATGGCTGAAATCGGGCTAGCGGGAGGAGATGTAGTAAAATTGGAAAGTATCTCCGTTATTACGATTTAGACCGAAAAATATTATACACCTATTTTATTGCCCACTTAATTCAATGATAGTTGTCCTATACACTTTTTCTCTAGCTCGAATATTTACCGAGTTATTTGTATGTTCATGTATTCAGCCGTAGTAACACCTGCGTCTACACATCTGATTTTCACTTTCAAGAAGAAATTTTACGAAATCGAGGGAGGTGCCGTACTTTTCTAAAAGTTTTAATTATTTTTTGATAGATAGCGTAATTTACATTTAACCATATAATGTAAATACTGGAAATTAGGCTTAATTGGGGTTACAAATGACAAACAAAGCAGGAGGAGTGGGAGTTTAGAAATAAAAACTTGAAATATCTCGGGTATTATGAGTCGGATCGAAAGCTATTACATAACAATTCTTTTTGAATAATATTATGTAATTGTTGTTCTTCACACTTTTTTTATATTATCCAAGTTAATTTTTTTTTTTTAGTGTTCAGTCTCCTGTTAAGCCCCATTTCTACTCATATGCTTTTTAGTTAGTTCCAATGATCTTATGGCCAGCTTGAATTTGCAAGCCCTTTTTACACAGGCTTCGTATTTTGGGAGAAATAGAAAAGTGAACGTGAGATAACGCCACCATCCTAGAATTGCAACAAGCGGGAAATGTAGTTAGTTTATGAACACCTGTGTGCCCTACCATTTTAAACCTATTGCTTACTTTGCTTCAATTGTATTAATAAAAAGTCCGTCACGCAGGGGCTGCCTAAACTAAGCAGATTTCCCTCCTGAAGTTTAATAATAGATAAATCTACTTGTTGCTAACACAACATCACTGTGAATATTAAGTGAATAAATACAAACTGTAATAAAAAATCTTTACCCTCCCGACGGGAAGCGTCTGAAATTTAAATAAACAGGTCTGTCAACGTCCCACCAGAAAGAAAAACAATTACTGAAATATATCAGAGTGTAACATTAATTTTGTTGAAAACTATTTACTACATCTAGTGCTGTAATTTATAATGAATCAGAATAATTTTTATCTCAATGAATCAAATACTAGCACTCAAAGAACTTAAGACGGGGCGGGGGGGGGGGGTCACCAGAACATATTTGCATGTTAAATCAAATAAAGGGTTGGAACCGCAAGTATAAATGATACTGTTGTCATACCGGTCGGTGAAGACCGCCGTCACTGGCTGATGATCGAGTACAGCTGGTAAGCGCTTTCGATGCGAAGGCACCATCTTCAATCCCGTCGAAACTTGTACTGAGATAGTTGTCCGTTAGTCAGTGGGGTTGTTTTGTCATCCCTATATTTATTTACCTACTAATTTCGTTAGTAGGTAACTTATAAATTGCTTCATTTGAAGTTGTTAATCTTTACTACTTTTAGTGTTGTTTTTCAGGTTCAAATGTAATCGAAAAGAAAACAAATTTCGGAGTCGAACTACTAAGTTTTGCTGTGCGGGACATGATAATAACAATTCCTACTAAGCACGTCGGGATAGTTGTTGATGAAGACTCAGGTATGTATGGATTCTCAATTACAATACTTATACTCTAGGCGCTACGGTTCTTGAAGCACTTGGGCCTCTACCACCACAACTACTCTTCCGAGTTACAATCAACCACCGGGATTTATATATACGAGAAACAGTTCTACATAATGTATATAATTCCTTATCGTCGGAGTTTTATATATACATATATATAATATTCATGGAATATTTTAATAAACAGAAAGTCGATTGGATGTAATTGTGACTATGCTTCTTCTGTCATAGATTTTCCATACATCAACCATTATTCTGAACTAGATGTTTCTCATTTTTCATAAATCGATGTAATCAGCTGATTTGGATTTTTAATCCCCATCTCGTTAGTTCTAATTATTTTATAATATATGTACATACAACTCCTGAAGAGATGACATAAAAGACGTGAACTTTGAAATAGAAATAAATAAGTAGGAAGTATTTCATAAGTTTTTCATGTGTTGACCATCCGCCAATTTACCTTCAACCAATATAATTCCAATAAATGGGCTTAAGCATAAATTAATATAGAAGTCCCACTATGACTTCTCGTAGATGAAAGCAATATTCTTTCCTAAATGATAAGATAACTAAAATTAAATACCTATTCAAACTTATATGGATACTAATACGTAGGCAGGGAGACATACAGGAGTTTTGATGCTAGTCTTAGTGACCTGTGTTACTAAAATTCCTTAGTGCATTATTTATATAGAATTTATTTTTCAATCAAATTTATTATATATATTTATTTATTGCAATATATTTTTCATGTTTCAGATGAGAATGCAGTTTCAATTTTGTCACGAATGCTGTTTAAGGATGGAATTATGGTTGCTGTCTTTACTATAAAGCGGGAGAAGAACGAAATATACAATGATGTAAGAGGAATAACATAGTTACTTATTTAAGCAGATTTTCCTTTGGGGGAAATCAGCTATTTTTTGACATTTGTTAAGTGCCTGTTCTTAGTGGACTATTGTAAATTGTAACAATTTAACGTCAATTAGAAAAGCTGTATTATTTTACAACTTGCTCGAAAAATGCATTCTAAAATGTTCGTTTATTAGAAACGTTTGAGCAGAGGGAACTCGCTAAATTTCCCATGAGCACGAATGATACTAGGGGTGGGTCATTGAGCATGTTACCATAGATGACGCCATTTATTCATTCTATTCCCTGTTTATCCCTTTCTATGAACGGAACACATAAGCTGAACATGAGGTATTAGGTGATATAGCAGCATTATGTGAACATCACATTAGTAGATTTGGTGGTCGTAAAACATTACAAATATCTACTGTACTTATTCGAATAATAGAAAAAATGTATGAAAGACATAATTGAAATACATAGTAATAAAAAAAATTAGTCATGCAATTTTTGACGAACCTTCATGTAGTATATCAATACATTGTATTTAAAATATGGGAAAAAGTATATATGATAAAATGTCACATATGTACAACAAAGGAATGAATTATTGCATTGTATGACTATGTAAAGAATGAATTATTGTATTGTGCTATTATGAAAATAAAGTGGTGTATTTGAATATATTACATTGGCGACGAGGATTAAAATAAAATAATGGGAGGACGGAAGAAAAAGAATTCCCCAAATTGTACAGTTGGGGTAGAAGAAAGGAAAAATGAGAGTACCAAAATAGTCATGTAAGTGAAGTTTCATTGAAAACCGATTGGACTATTTTTAAAATGGAATTACTCCAGTATTTTTTGGGTAATAATTTTGAAGATGAGGAGCGTAAAAAGGCTATCCTCTTAAATTCATTAACAAAAGATGCATTTAGGCTAGTGAAGAATTTGTTAATACCAGTCTCACCTTGTGGTACACCTTTAGAAGGTATTATTGATTGTCTTGATCAACATTTTATGTGTAGGAAATCCATGTTTGTTAACAGATATATATTTTACAATAGTTTTGAAGAAATGAATAAAAGAAATGATGCTATGACTCACAACTTTGCCTAAATATGAAACCATCAAAGAAGAATATGGAAGTTTAAAAAAGCGTTGTGATGATCTAATTGCTTCACATTCTTCAACTGTGGACAAACTT
>CM032233.1:23595000-23890000 GCA_019009955.1 Riptortus pedestris
ACTGCCGTCATCTTACCAAGTCTACAAGGATTTCAATGGTAGACTATTCAGGATTCCAGTATTACACGTAAGCTCTATAAACCACTTTACAGGATATAGTTTATTGAAAACCAATAAAAAAAAAAATGATGTGGACACCACAAGATTTACTGGTACTCCAACTAAATAAAGACTTCAAAATGCCTGGTTTCACTTCATTAAAAATTATTTCATTTAAAGAGTTATGCGATATCTCAATTCCAATGCTTCAAAAAATGCCATTGAATATAATTTATGAATATTTTAATGATAAACAAAAAAAGGTCCTATACGAAGTTCATCTATCATCATAATTAAAATGTTGTAGAACTGTTGTTTCTCTACAATTTCAGTTCTATACATTTTTTCGGAATCGAATATTAAACAAGTCAATAGTACATTTTTTTTTTTTTTTAGCCTTCAGTAATCTCTAACTTCTACTCATCAGAGAATTTTAATTTACAAATAAATATTCAATATATAGTGAGATGAGATCAGTAGTGTGTCATAGCAGCATGAGGGAAAACCTGCGTGACAAACTGATTACATTTCTATGACCACAGATCCTACAACTTTTTGTTTATACTGGAATAATTAGAGTATATAGTCCAAGTAGCTCATAATTGTGGACCTTATTGTTTATATTGGTTGAATTTGTATTTTCCATTGGAAAACTATATTGATCTATGATGGTAGCATTAAGTCGTGACTGGATCTATACTAGAAAACCTCTATTTTTATAATCTTTATTAATTAATTCAACAATCAGTTTTGCAAATTATACCAATCTGGGAGCTCATATCAAATAAATCATTTAAAATATTATTTGTATTATATTTTTAGAAACCACCTTGGAATTTTGTTGAGTATAATAACGATAGCATTATTGTGGAAGGTGGCAGGGACGATAAACTTTTGGAGCTTCTATCGAACAAGCTTAATTTCAAGTAAGTCTTACTAATGATTATTTATTTCTTTGTTCAATATCCTTCACAATACATCCGTGGGATCGTAAATTAAATACATCTCTCTTATTGGACATTTAATTTCTTTAAATGTTGTTATACGCATTATTTCTCTATCTTCAGTATTAATTGAGATATTTGCATTTTTTTAGTTTTTAGCCCTGAGTAACCCCCCCCCCCCCCCACTACTCCTTACATCATATTAACCATATGATGTTATATCAGGAACCACTTTATTCGAAGCTTAAATGCTATATATAGTTTTCCTATTTTCCAGGCAGAGCATACCTCTAACGTGGGAATTTATTTAAATGTTGTGTGCTCCATCCTTTGGATACTAAACACATTTCAGTAATTACATTATAATATTTCGTATACAATATTTATAAATATTATAAAAACAATAAAAAATAAAACATATGTAAATTTTACATATGTGTATAAACATTAGGTGTAGATCTACAAAATGGTGTCCAATCCTTGTATAAATGCATTAAATCACTTCTTGAATTTGAGTAAAAGTTTCGGTTTGTCCGTCGGCCAAGTTCCGTATTGCTTATACATGTTTTCTCTGACTCGAATATTAACGGAGTATTTATTTGGTTCCAGCCTTTTGTAAACCCCCAATTCTATTCATCCGATTTTCATTTTAAGTACGACAGTCATTAAACATCTCTGGTCCAGTCAACATTTTAATTCCTGTTTACACAGGATTCTTACTGAGGGAGAAATGGAGAATAGTGATGGTGAAATGAGATCATAGATGGGAAATTTGCTTAGTTCGCAGCACCTGCATGACGGAGTTCTTTTGGTGTTATGGACATTCCATTTTGAGGGCTTGCTTACTGAATACTTTGGCGGATATTTAGGAAGAAACTGATGACAATTTGGTTAGAGGCCAATTTGAACAATGTACCCCATTAATCTGCTACTTCGTTTCAGGTATGAATATTTCGACCCTCCAGATAGGAGCCAAGGTTCAGCAGTGCTCAATGGAACTATGCAAGGCGTGCTGGGTTTAATATGGAGGAGAGTATGTATCACTTAGACATGCTTTATGCGTTTTATTAAAAGTACTTGTATTGCAAAAAAGCAGAAACATCGTCAATAAATATTAAATTGCTATTTTTGTTTGAGCAGATGTAGGGGAAACCCGCTTACCATGTTGAACAAATGATGTGTTGTTCTTCAATTTCATCAAATATTCATTGGTTCTACCTTGGTGATAACGAAAGCGAGGTCCATTCAAAATTCTTTCTATTGTACTTCTCTTTTTGGTGGAAATCACATGATGGGGGAAGAGGCGGAGAAGGGTAGCTGTAGACGAAGAATAAAAAAAAGTCCAAATTTCTCTGTGCATATTAATGATACAAAAACTTTGTATGGGACTTTTTTTTTTTTATTATGTAAAGGTCTATATATTATATTCCATGCCATTTTTCTATTCGATGCATTGGAATCGAGATATCAAATACCACTTTCAAGTGGAATAATTTTAAATGAAATGCAACCAAACGTTTTGTTTATTTAATTTAATAGGAACACTCGGAATTTGTGTTGGAGCCCATATCAGATTTTTTATCGTTACAAAATTTGTTATATAAGTATTTCATGTAAAACTAATGATAACATTTTTTAGGATTAGGATTAATATGATTTGGGCAATCAACAACTAGGTTATTATGCCCTTTATAGTAGCATAATGCTGTTTGCAAGTCCCTGTTTTACTCTATGTCTTAAATAATATCAACTAATATATTGTAAATACCGCTCTTGTCATATCCTAAGGTGTATTAAATTTACTAATTTTCTATACAATTATTTCTTAACTAAATCTATAAATACATTTTTATATATTTGTATTTACTTAAAGATGTGTGCTAGTAACACGAGTTACGTTGTACCTATTTACTACACTTCTTACTACTGGCTTAATATTTTTACCCATGCCTTTATATTTGGCCAATAATTAATAATTATTGTACATTTTTTAATACTGGCAATATACTTACTTATCCTATATAAAAATAGTATATACACTTTTTTCATTATATATTATATTACATAAACATATATTTTTTCCCTTACAAGTACATATTTTCAACTGGCATTCTAATTAGCCAATATTAGAATTAAATGACTTTCATTTTAAATGTATGTACTTTTTTTATAATATATAAATAAATAGATAAAAGCCAAATTGGATTATCAGAATTAGTGCAAGTCCAGGAATCGTAGCCTCCCTCATCTTCGCCCTCATCACCAGCATCTTGGAGCTTATCACCAAGCCTATAATATTGCTACTAGCTTCCTTCCTCCTAGCTAATATAACAGCCAGCAACAGTCATTTCTTCTCAGGTCCATAACTTTAAGTATCTCAATTGATAGACTTTTCTTTCTTCACTTGGTAGGGCTATTTTTCTTCATTTTTTAATGGCTGAATCATGTGATCATCCATTATTCCGAGAAGGATCGAAAAATGTTATATGAGGGATCTTGTTGCAAATTTAATAGTAGTCTACAATTGTTTTTCTAAGCAATTCAACTATTAACGGAAGAATTTGTATTTTTTAGTTCAGTAAACCCCCACTCCTTAAGGGAAACTAAAAAAAACCTGTTGAAATGGGTAGTATATTGTAATTCCCAGAGCCGTTATGGCTAGTGAGCCTGCAGGTGCTGATCTTAGGTTTACTTGAGCATTAAAGCTTCAATCTTAATTTTCTACGTAAGTTGTATGCTATTCATAAAAGGTTCTTGGAATTCATTGTCCGAAGCCTCACTTAACCAATTCCTTAGTCACACCCGAAATAAAAGTCCATTCAGGGGCTGCGTAAACTAAGCAGATTATCCAAGTGAAGTTATACAATAGAGAAAACTCCATAACAGAGCCGAACAGTTACGGAAACTCCCGAACTAACTTTCGGCGGAAACGAATAGAACCGACCTTAGCCGATCTCATCTCGTCCTTTATCCGCACACACTTAATAAAAATGCAAATAACTTGGTTAATATTCAAGATAGAGAATAAATGTATATAACAATATTTATAATGCATTTAATTTGCAATAAGATTGGAATTTTTCAATCCGACGTATGATAACGGTGATATTTCGAATTTGCCGTTAACGAACTTGACTTGTTTTTATATAAAACGATTAAATGCCGAGTTTGGTGACGATTAAACAAAAATGGCCACCGCTAGAGTGTTAATAGAATATATATATATATATATATATATATATATATATATATATATATATAGTTTAGAACGGGCCTCATTTTGGTTATCTCCTGGGTAGGATCGATGGACATTTGAAGAAAGTTTTCGAAAATCGCGTCATGAGTACAACCTCATTAGCTGATTTCGCTTACGGGAAATCTGCTAAAAAGAATGATAACAACTACAAATCTACCCTTATTTTCATAAAATTGTCTATTAATTAAAAATATCAATAATAATTAAATGAAGAAAGGAGTGATATAAAATGTTTATTACATATTAGTTGTGTCTTGGCATGAGTAACTGGCAAGTGACAAACTGTTTCATTCAAGACTGTCTTCCATAAAGCTGCACTTTTTATTTAAGCTAATCATTGAGCATAGCAGTGAATAGAATCATTTAAGAATGTCTCACCACAACAGACTGCTATAGCACATATTATTTGTTAAAGTGCAATCTTCGGTGTAATTGGTATTTACAAAATATGTTATTTCTGTAGAGTTCCTATAATTAAAGTTTAGTATTATTTAAAAGTAATCATCTTTTTATCTACTGTTTTACTTGTTTATTTCTCTACAATTATTTTTTATGGTTATTCTATTAATCTGAATTGTTTGATTGTAATTAATTATTGATGTAAAACCCTGTTAAGAATTAATCCTTATGATGGCATGCTTATGTGTCTATGTGAATAATGTTTTTTTACAATGTTAGGACCTCACAATGCTTAAGTGAACATGTGGGCACTTAAGAAAGTGATCTCAAGAAATGAGGACAATGCTCCCCGGATTTAGTCTTTCGAACGGATTGTTTATTAATTAATGATATTAATTTGTAGGAAGTTGAAATATTTATTGGTGACTTGACTGTGACGTATGAAAGAAGCTTGGCAGTTGATTTCTCTTTTCTAACTTTGACAGACAGTGAAGCATTTCTTACCCATGCTCCAGGTCGACTGAATGAAGCCCTAGCTCTTATTAGGCCTTTTAACTGGAAGGTAAAACATTTTTATTTAATCTATAAATTATTTAACAAAATATTAGCTCTAGAACCACAAATGATCTGAGTAATTATTACCAAACAACGCAGGTTTTGTTATCAGACACATTATTGGAGAATGAGTAAAATATTTTTAATAACAGTATTTTGTTATATGGGTGCATTAAGGAAAAATTCCGTCACGCAGGGGCAGCGTAAACTAAGCAGAATTCCCTCATGAAGATTAATAATAGATAAACTTACATACTGCTAACACAGCACCACCGTCAATATTAAGTGAATAAATACAAACGGTAATAAGAAATCTTTCTTCTGCAGGCAGGAAGCGTCTCAAATGTAAAGAAACAGGTCTGCCAACGGCTTGGAGGAAAGAAAAACAAGAAATGAAACATATCAGAAAATAACATATTCATTTTATTGGAGAATGTACTATACACAGTACTGTAATTTATAATGAATCAGAATAATTTTTATCTCAATCAATGAAGTTTTAGTAGTCCAAGAACATATTTACTTCTATCTCATATAATAAAGGCCTCTGGATAACAATATTTGGTATTTAGGGTTCTAATAATATGGTTTATTATATAACAGAGTTTTGTTTATGTAACACTTGTAGAGGTGGGGGTTTACTGAAGGCTTAAAACTAAAATATGGAAATATCTCGGTTAATATTCAAGATAGAGAATAAATGTATATAACAATATTTATAGTACATTTAATTTGCAATACGATTTATTCTATATACACGTTTTCGATCCGACTTATAGTAACGGAGATATTTCGAATTTTCAAAATTCTCCCCCTCTAAACCCCCCCCCTTCTCCTGGTCCGATTTCAGCCGTTAGCGAACTTGATCTTTCTTTTTACATAAAACGAATAATATCGAGTTTGGTAACGATCAAACAAAAATTGCGACCGCTAGAGCGGTAACAGACAAATATATATATACACTATAGAAGCATTCGCTAACGTTAATAAAAGGGCATCTCTCGGGCACTACTGTTAGCCTATTATTGATTAGTTAGTTTTTATAGCCTTTCTTAGCCTATTATTGATCAGTTGTGGTCAGGGAGGTGGAGGAGGGGCAGGGCGCTACAAAATATTTATGATTTTTTTTTTTATCTTCCGTTTAAAAGTTAAAAAAAAGGTCATTTATTTAACCGTTTAAGAATTAAAGGCCACACGCCATAAGTAGTATTAAACCAGAATTAACGAAATGTTGCTTCTTAAGAATTAGGCGAATATGCAGCGAGGGGAGCTCTAGGCCGAGTCCCTCCGCACCTTTGATCCTCATAGCTCTTCCTTGCACATCTTGTCCTAATACTAAACACCTCTTCTACTCATCATAGTCATCAGTGAAGAATGCTGATGTAAATAATACTATTTAAAACACACAAATACCCGCACTTCATTTAATTATTAGATCAACATTTTGATAAAAAAAAATGTAAACAAACATAGTTAATTGATCTTTTTATGATAAATAAAAAAAACTTTCTATACAAATCTTTTTTTTTGTATCTCCAATAAGTAAGGAAAAATTTCTAAGTTTTTATTTCCGCCCTTTGTACGTACATACATTTTTAATAAATTTTAGTATATCGCCAACATACGCTGTCCTTACTTTACTACCTCTAATAGAAGTGTTTATTTCTAAGTCAAAATTTAAATTCCTCATGTTTATTGAAATATATATGTATATATTCCATTTTGTTTTCCAGTATTACATAGTTAATTGATATTTGGGTTTCGATACAAATATAAAAATAATTACGTAATACATACAACAAAGAATTCTCCTATAGAAAAAGTATGTTGTGGTGCTAACAACTGCTTACTTAAACTGGGGTTCCCTACCCCAACATTATTCCCAAGGGATATTTTTAACAAAGGCGAAAACACCCTGGAGAATTTCCAAAAAAATAAAAAAAATCATAATACATTATTAAAATAATTCAATACATTATAAACCCAACCTTATATTGCGAACTAATTCATTATATTCACAGATTCTAAGCCTCTTGGAAGCAATACAGTTATCTAAAACATGAGCAGCCGTTTCCAATACTTAACTGTCAAGTCGGATCTTGGATATCCCAATCCTATCCGGCCTACCAAGACTAGAAGTCCTTACCCCGGGGAGATCATATACAATTCAATCATGTAATGCTCACGCATACTACAATATTATCCGGAGGCACCAACCCACCACTCAAACCACGCCTAAGCTCAAGCGATGAACCTCTGCTATCCAAATCGTAGTGCAATTTCTCTAATCTCCTGGCTCTAATCCTTGGGACGAGCCAAGCAGGGATGCAGAGACCACCGTCACGCCTAGAAGCATGAACAATACTTATGAAGGAGATGCACCGAGTTACGTACAGAACCTTATATCTATCCGGCGGAGCTCCATCGGAATAGGTTTTTTTTTTTTTTTTTTTTTTTTTTTTTTTTTTTTTTTTTTTTTTTTTACGTGTACTTTATGCTACTATGGCCAATCAGGACGGGTTATCTACAGGTTACCATCCTTTTCTAGCCATGGTGGGCCCAAGGAGTTTATTTAATGAGTCCGTCACAAAGTAAATTTCTACTGCTCAGGACGGGAATCGAACCCGCCACTCTAGGTCTACCAGGCGAGATTAAGACCAACGCCTTAACTCGCACGGCCAACCTGAGCCCCCTGGGCTTTCTTTGTACCAACCTAAGAAGCCATCGGGGCAAAACGATGGTTCTTTGAGCCTGTAACTTCTGTTGTGCTGTCAAGATTAGACAAAGCGTTCCTCCAGACAGGACCATTGCCTTCGTACCATGAGGGAAGAAAGAAATGCCAAGGTAGAGCCAAACATCATGAACGCTAAGGGCCTGAATTGAATGTTCCGAAAACCCTACCCAGACTCCGGACACACCTTGTCGACCCTTCATCGCCCCCAGGGATTCAAGCTCCAGTCCCACAGACTTCTCTGGATTTAGCTCCAACCCACATTCCCGAAGCTCCACTTTCAGCTGCTTCAAGGCAACGTTGAGAAGTCATCTGCATAAGCTACCACCGATGCCTTGACGGTGCCTAAGAGGAACCCAACTCGTGTTCTAGAAGCCTGGATTAACCTGGTTCATGACCATGTTAATCTAGATCGGACCCTGCCTGACACTACGTCCAGGTAGAATGTCCCTGAAACACTGCCCCCTGGCCCAAATGATCGAGTTGTCCCCCAAATAGACACCTTTAAGTTATTTACAAAATCTCAAAAGGTAGACCTCTTGCATGATGACTGACGGAGTCAAATGCCTTCCTGACATCTAAAAAAGTATAACAGTTGATAGAATGAAATTGAAATTGATTAATTAAGTTATTGACTTATACTGGTATAAAGAAATTCGGCAGCATTCATCCAACCAGTACTTCAGCTTTCACAGGTATAGCCCCACCCATGAAGTATGAAGTACGTCATTTCTACAGGAGTATGGCAGTACAAGTTCAGTATGTAATCAAAAGGAAGGGATTATTTAGTGGTTAAGTTAATCTTGTCTTCATATTTCGACGGGAAAGCATTTTTATTTTAACTCTTTAACAAGGGGTAGCAGAGCTGATTGATGAAATGTTTTATTTCAGGTCTGGCCTGCAGTGATCGCTACCTTCCTGATGGCAAGCCCTCTTCTATATCTATTTTTCCTCTCCTCCAACCATTGGCACTCACATAAGGACAAATTGTTATGTGATTGTGTCTGGATTATAACTTCCATATTCCTTAAGCAAAGTATGTCGCTTTTAAAGAGTTTATATTTATATAATTTGTAGTCAAATGATAAATTGTCCTCGTCCTCTTATTTGTTCATATTTTCTTTTTAGACATCAGCATGGACCTTAAGAAGGACAGAGTAAGGCTCCTAGTCATATTACTTTATCTAGTCTCAACATATGTTATTGGCGATATGTACTCAGCTAACCTGACTTCAATGTTAGCAAAACCTGCTCGTGGTAAGACACAATCCTAATAACTTTGAGCTAACTTAATTTCTGTTATTGCCGATTTGTAGTCAACTAATCTGACTTCCAGGTTAGACAAACATGCTTTTGGTAAAATACCCTGTTGTAACTTATTTTTAGGGCGTGGTTACCTGCCAGGAGGAAGTAAATCTCCAATTATTTCATTTGGCTTTGATAGTATTCCTAATAAGAATTCACATAACTTAAATTCTAGATTAGCGTCCAACTTATTGTGACAAGAAAGCTGAATGGCTCAATAGCCTAAGGAAAGGGTCACATGGCATTGTTGGAAGATAATAGCTTCACTACATGATTTAAACCATTATGATTCATAAAATTTAAATAGATGGAATAAATTAAAATTTATTTCTAAAACTTTATCCAAATTAAATATAAAATATGGTAACTAATTTTTGAATTTAAAAAAATTTCTTCATAGTGGTAGTACTAAGTTTGAGATTTTCGATTCATGCCTTCATTTGGAGGAGTGAAAATCGCCTAAAATTACTTTAATAATTATTTTTAGAAAAACCTGTGAGTAACCTAGAAGAACTCAACTCAGCCATGCAAACTCGTGGATTTCAGCTATTGGTAGAGAAACATAGTGCTTCACACACAGTGCTGGAGGTAAAATGCGTTTTTATATATCTTCCATTGAGACATTTGTTGTTAGTAGTTGGGTACCTTAATTGTATTATGTTACTGGAAAGGCTCTACTAAGAATAAATATAATCGTGTTTCTTTACTGCTAAATAAATCATATTTTCTTGGACCATGTAATACTCATCAAAAAGAAGAAATATAACTTATTTGATTTTTTAGGATAACTGTCTTTGAAAAGGAACGCAATTATGTAATCTTACCATTCTCCCATTCGTTGTATACCACACTTTCATATCTTTAGCATTTTTAAATCGTATTAATGTTGACCATTCTCTGAGTCACTTCTTTAAAACCCTTTTTAAAGAATTTGATGCTAAGCATAAGCTTTCGCTGATTGCTCATTAAATATATCAGCATTTAAATTTTAAAATGGCAAAAATAGCGACGTATAAATGGGGTATTAATTTCTACCTATTGTAATATTTTAGAAATCTCATAACTAACAAATATTATGAAGTGTATTGCTCGTTAATATTTTGGTTTCCTTCTTTGATTTAATTATTGAGAATTTGCGAGTAAACAATTTTGTTTTGTATGTGAAACCTTCCTTAAGGGAAATCACCTATTGAGGTCGTACTCATGACGCGATTTTCGAAAATTGTCTTCATATGCCCATCGATCCTACCCAGGACGAAAATGAGGTCCGTTCAAAACTGTGTTTATATATATATATATATATATATATATATATATATATATATATATATATATATCTGTTACCTCTCTAGCGGTCGCAATTATTGTTTATTGTTTAATCATTACCAAACTCGATATTTAGTCGTTTCATGTAAAAAGGAAGATCAAGTTCGTTAACGGCTGAAATCGGACCAGGGGGAAGGGGGTTTAAAGGGGGAGGAATTTAAAAATTTGAAATATATACGTCGGATCGAAAAGATGTATAGAATCAATCTTATAGATTAAATTAAATGTACTATAAATATTGTTATATACATTTATCCATTATCTTGAATATTAACCGAGTTATTTGCATTTTTAAGTTTCAGCCTTTAGCAAACCCCACTTCTACACATGTTACATGAACAATACTCGGTTATGTAATAAACCACATCATTCGAAACTTAAATGCCAAATATTGTTTTCAAGGGTCATTTATTATACGAGATACATGCAAATATGTTCTGGCGACCCCCCCCCCTTCTTAAGTTTTTCGAATACTTAAATTTGATTGATTAAGATAAAAATTATTTTGATACATTATAAATTACAGTACTAGATATAGTAATTAGTTTTCAATGAAATTAATAGGTTATATTCAGATATATTATAGTAATTGTTTTTCTTTCCGGTATGAAGTTGGAAGAACTGTTTGTTTACATTTCAGATGCTTCCCGTCCGGTGTTAGCAGTATCTGGATTTCTTTATTATTTAACTCCACGTGGGAAATCTGCTAAGTTTACGCAGCCCCTGCCTGACGAACTTTTTTTTTTGTTATTATTATATTCCTTCTGATCTAATTTGGTTGTAAATTCCATATCAATCCAGCTTGTGGAATTTTAGAAAGAGGAAAGATAATTATTTTATTTTGAGATTATGTTTTGTACTTAAAATTAGGAATAACTCAAGAGCTGCCAGTCTTCTTTCGAGTAGTTAATGATATATTTATGAGCTCATCATGTTATAATTATTACTTTGTGATAATAAATCAAGTTCAATAAGACAACAGGGCCACATGATTTGTGTTGGTGTCCTTTTTTAAATTATTTTCTTGTTCAATAATCCAAAACGTTTTTATTGTACTTTTTTATGTAATGTTAATACAGCAGGCCCTATATCTTGATTACTATCACAATAAACACTAGACCGCTGTGTTTTCTTATCTTCACGTAAGTAATACTGACAAAAAGAATAAAAAATAATATAATACAATAGTACTTAAAGCAGCTAATCTTAACTTTACAAATAATCTGGCTTGATAACATTTTGGTTTTTGGACCAAGAGAAGGATTCATATGGAATTTAAACAATATGTCCCAATATTTCTGTTATTTATGGTTTTTTAAAGTTTATGTAAATCAAAAATTGGCTTTGATGAGTTGGGGGAAATAAATAAATAACTTCATTTTCGGAATTCTTAATGTCTTGTGTAACACTCTATCATAAGCTTGGCAACAGATGGGAAAGAATGAGAGTCAGACACCAAAGGAAAACAAAGAAGCCAATTAGAATAATTGATATAATTCCATAAAATTGACACCGTTAAAAACAGAAACGTCCGTCACGCAGGAGTTGCGTAAAGCAAGCATATTACCCACGATCTAGGATGTCGCACAAGTATTATCATCTCACGATATATTCTTCAACGATGTGAAACTGGCTTATGTATGAACTTGCGTCTAATTGAATAATTTTAGACACTTGACATAGTCGATTTAGTTAAAAAGTCGTGGCTGTGGGAACGCCAACTGTGCCAAGACATTAAAACAGTTATAAAAATATTAATGACGTCTTTAGGAAATACTAAATTTATATTAGAGTGGATAAACTGTTTTATTCTCCGTATCCTTGCTATTAAGTTTAGGGGTGAAAGAATTCACCATATTACAGACAGTATTCTCTTTTAGTAGATTTTCCTCTTGGGGCGTTAACAGACATATATATAGTTTTGATTTCAGCTTGTAAAGAACTTCATCTATAGTTTGGTAACGATTAGACAAAAATTGCGACCGCTAGAGTGGTAATAGACAAGCATGTGAGTTTTATTTATATATAATTTGGAACGGGCCTCATTTTCGTCATCTCCTGGATAGTATTGATGACTTTTTGCAGAATCTCACGTCATGAGAACATCAGTAGCTCGTTTCTGCTGATAGCTGAATGATAGAGAGTGGGGAATAGAAAATTCAAAATGATGAGTCGGATACAAAAATATTATAGAACCAATCTTGTTAAACTATTGATGCTCTATAACACGAGTTGTTTCATTCTAGTTTTCAGTCTTCAGTTACTCATTCTCCCCCCCCCCCCGACTACTAAAAGGGTTATTCCTTAGAAATAAATCTATGATGAGATCACTAGTGTGTAATATCAGGACGTGGGAAATCTGCTTATCTTATGCATCGCCTCCGTGAGAGATTTTTCTATGTCCTACTAGAATATTAACTGAGATATTGGACAGTTTTCTGTCTTCTTTACGCCCTCACTCCTACTCACAAAATCTAGAATCAGAGAACCTGAGTCAGTAAATATTTTGTGTCTTGATTAAATTGCAAGTCCTATTTACTTAGGCTTCTTTAGCATGAAAATTATTTGAACAAACAATTTTAGTACTGTGAAGAAAATGTAATAAGGTTTGTTAATATAACTTAATGTATTACGCGATAGAGATCCTAAATGAGTAGTAGGTTGGCAGCTCTGATCACAAGGAGGTGTGATGATACTTCCTTTGTCCTATCAGTTCTGCCACTTCCTTGCCGACCTCATATTGGTCTATGTTTACATGTTACTTTACGCATATACTTTTAGCAATGTAGTGTTATTCTCAGGAATTTCAATTTGTTTAATTATCATAAATAAATAATTTAAAAGGTTGAACGCTAGGTAGGTGCATCCAGTTATTACTGGTATTTATTAACTCTGCTCCGTTAATATATGATATACTTTACTGAACACACTATGTACCAATACGAGTATTTTTAATAGCGGTTATGACATACCTAAAACAGCTATCACCGTTGGGTTTTGTACTGCATCAAGGGAAAGGAATAAAAAAAAATTACATGTACAGGAGACGGGAAATATAAAAATATTGAGGACAGTGAAGCCTTACTTAACAAATACATTTATTATTAACAAATCCACAGCAACGACGGGTATAAACCCTAAACACTGGGACGGGGAAATTTCAAAATATTGTCCAAAGTAAAGCCTTACCAAAAAAATACCATCTTCATTCAGCCTCAAATGAATTCCCGGGTGAAGCCGGGTAACTTAGCTAGTATTCTATAAATATTGTTAACTGCGTTTTTTCATTATCTTGATTATTAACCGAGATAGTTGCATTTTTTTAGTTTTCAGCCTCAGCAAAGCCCCACTCCTACTCATGTCATATTGACAATAAGCTGTTATTAAGTGTAAGCCATCATTTCTCGTGAAAATAGACTAAGTCAAAGAAGCTGTATCAGAGAAACTCTTCCTTCTGACACTCCTGATACGATGATCACCAAGAAACTGGCGAGAATTAGGCGTGTTCGGGGCTGTATAGGAAGCCTTCTTCTACACCTCAATATTTGCGTGACCTTCATAAATGATAAAAATGAATATTTTATGGCTGCAAGAAACATTGTAGAAGAAATAGCCCAATGGTTTACAGTTCGATAAAAACGCTAAAATTGATGTCAGAAAAAGTCGACAAGAAATTAGGGAAAACTCATTTGCCGGATGATCTTCAGTAATAGTGAATGGAAGCCCAGCTATCAATGGGTGTCTTAGAAGAAGAGCCTTTCCTGTTCAGAGTGGTCGGCGGCTCTAAAAATGAATGTTAACCTTATTCCTGTGCACTCAATCCCTGGTAGGAACCTAGGATCAACCCTTTGCCGCCGTTGCAGTCAGATTGAAACCCTACCTCATGTGCAAATGAGGAGAGTTGATGCGCAACAGCCGTCACCATAAAGTTAGAACCGGCATAGCCCATTTAATAAAAATATTGGGAATTCTGCCAGTCGTATGTTGAATCACCAAAAGCGAACAAACATAATAATAATTAAAAGAGAAGGAAACGAAGGAATCATCCTAGAGCCAACAGTGAGATTTGAAACCAATGTCAACCAATCAACTGAAGTAGACGAGGATGAGAAGAGGATTTATGAACCTGTGGGTGCTTCAAAGAAAAATACGCTATTAAAAACGAGTGCTATAGGTGCAAGAGGTGCGATATCCAAGAGACATACCGAAGTTTTAATAGAACTGGGATTATCCACGATGGACATACAGAATTTATCTACTGTGGTAATCAAGCATTCGGCTCACCTGTCCCAATCGTGAATAACGAACTTACAAATACAACATTCTCAAATAATTCAGAATTCATTAGCAAAACAACCTCTACCGAAATATAGTCTACAGTTAAAAATCCCCACACCGCAATAGAATCTAATCCTAAAATGTCTGAACCGCTACCAAGAAAAAATCCAGAACAGAAAATGAAAGTTTAAAGAATAAAAAAAAGAGATTTCTTAATATTACCCACTTGGGCAGATTAGGAGGCTGTATCTAATGAGAAACCACTCTAAGGGGGGTAGCTTGTTTTGTGGTTATTTTTATAAAATTGTAGTGAGATAGATAGATATGTACGGAGGGAGATAGATGGGTAGATACATAGATGAGGAGTTAGATAATTTTAAACGTAATTCCTAGATAGGATCGTTGGAGATTTGCAGAATGTTTTCAACAATCGCACCATGAGCTGCACCTCACAACCTCAATAGCTGATTTGCCTTTAGAAACATCTGCTAAAATTACAAATTGTTTTCTAAATGAGTTTTTTTTTTCTTCAATACTCTTTAATATTTTTCGTCCGTACTTAGTAAATTTTACATCGTTCGTACTTAGTCCAGTGTATCAATACTTGAAGAGCCAATGAGCTATCTTCTCATAAATTGACTAATAAAGCTTATAACTTCCTACACAGAACGGGACAGGTCTGTATCGGAGCATATGGGAAAAAATGCAGTCGCAGGAAACGTATCTGCTGAACTCGACAGAGGAAGGGATGCTTCTTGTCCGAGATGGTAGAAGCCTTGCATTGCTGGGTGGCAGGGAGACTTTCTTTTACAATGCCAGAAGATTTGGTAAGAATTCATTTATTTTTCTATACAGATCATAATATTCTATATACGATTTCGGATTTTATAATATTACTTAAAATATAATTGATTCATGGGATTGTAATCATTCCTCAAAAAAAAAAAAATCTTCAAATAACTTTCGATCCTACCTAAGAAATGATGAAAATGTTCAAAAACATGGCAATAGTTCAAAATTATCTATCTATGTATTTCCTTTTGATGCTGGCATATTATCCTTTTGAAAGGAATCTCGTTATGTATTTATTATTTTGTTTGATCCTTTGATTTCGTTTACTCAAAGTATAAAATATATATATTTATATATTGGCTTCTTCACGTAGCCCCCGCCAAAAAACATCAAAGAAGCTTAGAAACTTATTTGTGTGGAGAGGCAGAAGTTTCCTAAAGTTTTAAAGATTTTAATAAATGTATGAGAATCGTATATACCGCGATTTAATGTAATCAATCAATCTACATACCCATTATTCCTATGTCATAGATTACAACGAACAAGCCCTCGCTCTCCGACTTTGCAATAGGAAAAGATAGAAAAAAAAACTTGACAGATCATTCACTTTGAATAGAAACATGTACAGCTGTCAGCAATCTGTCTCAACAGTATGTGTTTAAAGAGCTATTGTAGCTCAAAGGTAATGCTTTTTCAAAACACATCGTAGACATAGAGCCACCTGGCATCTATCAGAGGGAAACATTATCTCTTCAGCCTGCCTAGAGTCTTGTGTGTGTGTTTGTTGGAGCCTTTAGCCTTTAATATATTTAGCTCATAGCCTGCCCAATGTTTAAGTAGGTCGCCACTGTCAAAATGGAGGAAAATAACCAGGACTACTCGTTTATGGGTTAAATGGGCTATATGACTCCCAATAGTTCCTGTATTAATCATGGGGAGTAAACCAGCTAACAAGGTTTCATTGTGAATACTACAACATACAATGAAAAGTTTGTTACACAGCGTCTGCGTAAAAATAATCAAATTTCCCAAGTTGGCGAAACGCTACTGATCGGACGCCTTCCATTTTCCCTGAGTCAGATGCCAAAGTAAACATGAAAAGAGTTGAAATTTAAATATTAGCAGATTTCCCTTAAGGCAAATCAGCTATTGAGGTTGTACTGTTTATACAGCTATGTGATTATGTTTATGCTCTCTCTGTATTTAATATTAACCCAATTATTTCCATATTTTAGTTTTCGGCCATTTGTAAATCCTCAGTTCTATTGATGCCATAATAATAATAAGCTGTTATATTATGAAGCACTTTATTCCAAGGTTAAATACAGAATTTGGTATTCATTAAACTTTTACTTTCTTACATAGATGCAATACGTTATGTGACGACGCAATAAATTACGATTTTTAGCAGATTTTCCTTAAGGGTAATCAGCTATTGAGGTCGTACTAATGACGCAATTTTTGAAATTTTTTTAAAAATGTCCACATCGATCCTATCTAGGAGATGACGAAAATGAGGTCCGTTCAAAACTATATATATATATATATATATACTAGCTACGGTACCCGGCGATACCCGGAAATCATTGTTGACTGACTAATGATTGTATTTTTAGAGCAAGACTTCAATTTGTACAATTACACTTCCCTCCACGGCCTAATGATTTTAGGAAATAGCCTGTCCTGAAGGGTAACTTTTGGGGATTATTAGAAAAGACATTTTAGTTTTGTAGAATAAATAAAAATGTGTTCCTAATCTATCCCTCTACACTTTTTGACTTACCGTTTTTCAATAATTCAAACTATAATCATGAGTAGCATTTATTACAATTAAATATCATCTAAAATGAACATATGGGGCTCAGGTTAGACATGCGAGTTAAAGCGTTGCCTTTAATCTCACATGGTAATCCAAGAGGCGAGTTCAATTCCCGCCTGGACAAGGGAATTTATTCAGTGACGAAAAGGGTAGTAACCTGTAGATAACCCGTCCCAATTAGCCTTAGTTGCAAAATGTGGACGTTAATAAATAATAATAATAATGAACATATTCAAAAACCAATCCGAGCACATACAGTTTAAGCATAGTTCAGGAAATAAGTAAAACTTAATTAACTGTTTAGGCTCCTGTCATCTTCCGCTCCCGCATGAGAGTTCTCAACATTGTCCTCCTTAAATTATTGATTCAAAATATTATTTTAGTAACTTATCTACCGGATGGAATTAAATAATAGTTTTACCTAAAAATAATTTCTTTTATATTCAAAGAGCTAGGCGAGGGGAAGAGATCGTAGAACTCCCTACAACCTAATTAATACTTTAAACAATCATACCGAGTTTAAACGCATATTGTCTTTTGTCTTAATGACATTACCATTAACGTTTAATTGTTATGATAGTACATATTTGTTTCAATAACATCAAGATACATTATACAAATTAAATAATGGAAATGCTCTTATAGTTTACATTTCTATTGGAAATAAATAACAAAATTATTTTCTAGAAAAAATACATAAATCCGAAACACACTTAGAACTATCATATAAGACTAAAACATAACATCATTTGTCATAATATTCATTATTAAAACCCCTTAGATAAGTACTAATAAAATTAATGACTCCCGCTATTTTTTTTAGCGTATATCCCGTGTTTACTTCATTTTACGACAAAAGTAAATGCACACAAAAGTTAGTCTAAATAACAAAGTAAACTACTTTTATGTGCTCGATTGCCGAAAAACGAATTTTTTATTTCAGGCCTCTCTTATAACCCCCACTCCCATTTGAAGCTAACAATTTTACTATAGCTTACAATCATGGAAGAATTAATGCTGATTCACAAACCGAGTTTTGTTAAGTTCGGTTCAATCGTTAGTGCCCAACAAAATTGATGGCTCCCGCTTTAGGTTTTAGTGTATATCTCGTTTATACTTTATTATACGACAAAAGTGAATATAACAAAAGTTACTTTAAATAAAAAAATAAACTACTTTTGTCATGTGCATATTTGCAGAAAAGCCAATGAAAAACGAAATGCCGCTATTTTTAAATTCAGGCCTCTCTTACAACCCCATCTCCTGTTTGCCTCAGAGAATATTAATATAGCCTAAAGTCTAAGTTGGGTTAATAGTAATATACATACCAAGTTTCATAAAATTTGGTTCAGCCGTTTATGTGTGAAAAGGTAACAAACAGACAACAAAGAAACAAAATGCAGTTATGGTGTCTATGACATGTGAAACGAAAAGTTATCGTGAAAAAATCAATGTACAGACAGAGGTTACAATTTTATATATATATATATACCGTATTAGTCTGCTACCACTCTAGCGGTCGCAATTAATGTTTAATCGCTACCAAACTCGATATTTAGTCGTTCTATGTTAAAAGAAAGATGAAGGTCGTTAACGGCTGAAATCGGACCAGGGGAAGGGGGGGGAGTTTAGAGGGGAGGAATTTCAAAATCTCGAAATATCTCTGTTACTATAATTCAGATTGAAACATTGTATAGAAGCAATCTTATTTATAATTAAATTTACTATAAATATTTTTATATACATTTATTCTCTATCTTGAATATTAACCGAGTTATTTGCATTTTTAAGTTTCAGCCTTCAGTAAACCCCTACTTCTAATCGTGTTACATAAACCATACTCGGTTATGTAATAAGCCACTCCATTCAAAGCTTAAATGCCAAATATTGTTTTCCTTTATTGAGACCTTTATTATACGATATACATGCAAATATGTTCGAGTGACAACCCCCGTCTTAAATTCTTGGACTTCTAAAATTTGAATGATTGAGATAAAAAATATTCTGATTTATTATAAATTACAGTACTAGATATAGTAAATAGTTTTCAATAAAATTTGTATGTTATATTCTGATATGTTTCAGTTATTGTTTTTCTTTCCCATGAGCCGTTGCCTGACCAGTTTGTTTAAATTTCAGACGCTGCCCGTCGGAAATGGAGGGGAAAGATTTCGTATTACCGTTTGCATTTATTCACATAATATTCACGGTGATGTGTAGGTGTATCTATTATTAAACTTCGCGAGGGAAATCTGCTTAGTTTACGCAGCCCAGTTTCAACGTGAACCTGTTTTATTACTTTACGTGAATAACAATTGAGCTAAATTTCTACAACACACGTTTTAGTCCTAGGAAAAGGAGCTGAATATCTTGAAACGTCTAGGGAATTCTGAAAGATTGTTTATTTGAATTAAAAGGCTAACCTTTTGATATATTTAACTGGAGGATCAAAGTCACAAGAAAATATTATATGACGTTATAACATGAAAGGATTCTATTTTTAATAACTTTTAGTCATCCTCTAGGTAGAACTAAAAATAAAGTCTTGATTTTATTGTCCTTGGTTGGTTATATTGATCTCATTAGCTGACTTCCCAGAGGAGGAATCGGCTAAAAACCATAATAGGACTACAGAAGGCCGAGAGCGAAAAAAATATGCTTGGCGATTATAACGCAAGAGGCCCGCCAGCAACCAAAATTCTCAATCAGTACTTTATTTAATGTAGCATTCTGAGACTACGCTATGCACCTGATCCCGTGAATTATTTGTGTTGTTACATAAATTACCCATAAATAGCTAAAATAATAATAAAAGCCATTTTAGAATATCACCTTACGTAATTTTCAAAACGGACCCAGTGAAGAAACTGTTTTATTTAGATTACAAAAGTGAGCTTAGAGCCATGAGGCATTATTCACAAAAATGAATCTCCTGCATCTGCTAGCAATAATTCAAATATGTAAACCCACTCACTCCACTTCAGTCCTTTTAATTTAACAGGACTTCCTTAATTTTAATTTTTTCTATTCTTATATTGTTGAAAACGAAGACATTCCAAAAAAAAAGAAAAAAAAAAGAAATGTTGTATACATTAATATTAATAGCACCGTAGCTCATTAAGCAAGACAATAAATCATTAGTAGTATTCTTAACTCAAATAAACCCCAATTTAATAATTTTCATTATTAAGCTGTCTTAGAGCCAACCTTAATTTTACTCGGATCAACTTGATTAATTGCAACAACCAGCTGTGTCAGTATTTTAACTTTTCATTTTCTGTGTATTTTATTTCTGGCAGATTTCGTCTTTACACCATAATGCCCCACTGTTATAGATACTGGCAGATTTCCCTTACGAAATTGTAGCTGTTGGGGTTGCAATTAAGACGCGATTTTCGAAAAACATTTCTTTTAACCATTGATCTTACCCAAGAGGTGACGTAAGTCAGGCCCGTTACAATATGTGTATATCTATATCTATATATATATAAAATTGTAACCTCTGTCTGTACATTGATTTTTTTCGCGAAATTTCACGATAACTTTTCGTTTCACATGTCATAGACACCATAACTGCATTTTGTTTCTTTGGTGTCTGTTTGTTTGTTTGTTTATTTGTTTGTTTGTTTGTTTGTTACCTTTTCACGCATAAACGGCTGAACCGAATTTTATGAAACTTGGTATGTATATTACTACTAACCCAACTTAGACTTTAGACTATATTAATATCCTCTGAGACGAACAGGAGTGGGGGTTATAAGGAAAGCCAGAAATTGAAAATAGCGATAGTTCGTTTCCTATTGGTTTTTCGGCAAATATGAATATAACAAAAGTTGTTTATTTTGTTATATAGAGTAACTTATGTTATATACATTTTTTTCGTATACCGAATTATAAACGAGATATGCGCTAAAACCTATAGCGGAAGTGAACAATTTTATTTGGGACAAAAGACCCAACCGAAATAAATAAAACTCGGTATATGTATTAGCACTAACGCTTTCATTACAACAAAGCATACCAACATTTCTAGGGAAGGGCAGGAGTGGGGTTTATAAGGAAAGCCAGAAATTAAAAATAGTGATATTTCGTTTCCTATTGGTTTTTCGGCAAATATAAACATAACAAAAGTTGTTTATTTTGTTATTTAGAGTAACTTTGGTTATATACACTTTTTTCGTATACCGAATTTTAAACGAGATATACGCTAAAACCTATGGCGGAAGTGAACAATTTTATTTGACACAAAAGACTCAACCGAACTAAATAAAACTAGGTATGTGTGTTAACACAAACGCCTTTATTATAATAAGGCATTCCAACATTTCTAGGGACGGGTAGGAGTGGGGGTTGTAAGGGAGACCTGAATTTAAAATAGCGGTATTTCGTTTTCTATTCGTTTTTCGGCATATATAAACATAACAAAAGTTGTTTATTTTGTTATTTAGAGTAACTTTTGTGATATTCAGTTTTGTCTTTTGATTGAACCGAACTTAACAAAACTCGGTATGTCGATTAGCATTAATTCTTCCATGATTACAAGCTATATTAAAATGATTAGGTTAGAACGGGAGTGGGGGTTATAAGGGAGACCTGAAATAAGAATTCGCGATATTGTGATTCTTATTGGTTTTTCAGCGATATTTTATAAAAATATAAAAATACCATCATTAGTCAGTCAACTATGATTTCCCGGGCATCGTCGGGTATATTAGCTAGATTGTATACAGAAAATACGTACATTATAGATGATATTTAATAATAATATATGCTATCCATGATTATGATTTGAATTATTCACTGTGTGTCAAACAGTGGAGAGGGAATGATTAGAGACTTATTTTCATTTATTCTTCAAATCTAAAATTTTATTTTCCATAAGTCGCCCAACGGGCCCTTACGGGAAGAAGACGGGAAGAGCAGTTGTACACATTGAAGCATTTGCCAAAAACAAAATAGAATATTTCCGTCTCAAATGATTTCCCGAGCGAAGCCGGGTACCTTGGCTAGTATATATATAAAATTGTAACCTCTGTCTGTACATTGATTTTTTTCGCGAAATTTCACGATAACTTTTCGTTTCACATGTCATAGACACCATATCTGCATTTTGTTTCTTTCGTGTATGTTTGTTTGTTTGTTTGTTTGTTACCTTTTCACGCATAAACGGCTGAACCGAATTTTATGAAACTTGGTATGTATATTACTACTAACCCAACTTAGACTTTAGGCTATATTAATTTTTTCTGAGACGAACAGGAGTGGGGGTTATAAGGGAGGCCTGAAATTAAAAATAGCGATATTTCGTTTCCTATTGCTTTTTCAGCAAATATGCACATAACAAAAGTTGTTTATTTTCTTATTTAGAGTAACTTTTGTTATATAAACTTTTGTCGTATACCTAAGTAAAAATGAGTTATACGTTAAAACTTTAGCGGGAGCCAACAATTTTATTGGGCACTAACGGTTGAACCGAACTTAACCAAACTCGGTATGTCAATTAGCATTAATAATTCCATGATTATAAGTTATATTAAAATTTTTAGGTTCAAACGGGAGGGGGGTTATAAGGGAGGCCTGAAATAAAAATTCGCCATATTTACATGTATAAGAGACGGAAAATATAAAAATATCGAAGACAGTGAAGCCTTATCGAACAAATATTCTATTATTAGCAAATCCACGGCAACGACGGGTATCAATCCTAAACACTGGGACGGGTAAATGTCAAAATATTGTGCAATGTAAAGCCTGCTAAAAAATACCATCACCATTCAGCCTCAAATGAATTCCCGGGCGAAGCCGGGTATCTGAGCTAGTATATATATATATATATTATATATATATATATATATATATATATGTGTGTGTGTGTGTGTGTGTGTGTGTGTGTGTGTGTGTGTGTGTGTGTGTGTGTGTGTGAGTGTGAGGGTGAGAGAGAGAGAGAGAGAGAGAGAGAGAGAGAGAGAGAGAGAGAGAGAGAGAGAGAGAGAAAGAGAGAGAGAGAGAGAGGGAGAGAGGGAGAGAGAGAGAAGAGAGAGCAGAGAGAGAGAGAGAGGAGAGAGAGAGAGAGAGAGAGAGAGAGGATGAGGAGGAGGAGAGAGAGAGAGGATGAGAGAGAGAGAGAGAGAGAGAGAGAGAGAGAGGAGAGAGAGAGAGAGGAGAGAGAGAGAAGAGAGAGAGAGAGAGAGAGAGAGAGAGAGAGAGAGAGAGAGAGAGAGAGAGAGAGAGAGAGAGAGAGAGAGAGAGAGAGAGAGAGAGAGAGAGAGAGAGAGAGAGAGAGAGAGAGAGAGCGATTGTATATTAATCTGTTAACACTTTTCGTAATTTTTAGTTTTTTTTACCAAGCTCGATATTATAACGTTTCATGTAAAAATAAAGTTCAAGCATTTTAATTTAGGGGGAATAATATAAATCACTAAAAAATTACTCAATTATCATGAGTTCGAAAGTGTTATATAGCCAATGTTTTCACTAATTTCATTTTCTCCAATTGTTGTTCTATACATTTTTAGCAGATTTCCTTTATGGGAAATCAGCTTGTGAGGTCGTACTCATGTCGCGATTTTCAAACATTTTCTTCAATTGTCCATCCATCCTACCCAGGAGATGACGAAAATGAGGTCCGTTCAAAATTATATATATATATATATATGTCTGTTAACGCCTAGAGATCGCAATTTTCGATTGATCGTTACCAAACTTAAAGATAAAACTCATTAATGGCTGAAATCGGGCCGGCTGCAGGGGGGGGGTTAGAGGGGAGGATTGTATAAAATCAATCTTATTTCAAATTGAATGATCTATAAAATATTATAAATTTATTCTCTATCTTGGATATTAACTGAGATATATGCATTTTCCAGTTTTGAGCCTTCAGAAAACCCCCACTTCTACTCATTTCATATTAAGAATAAACTGTTATACCATGAACCACTTCATTACAAGGTTAAATACCAAATATTGTTTTCATTGAACTTCTACTTTGTGAGATATTTGAAAAAATATGTTCTGTTGACTCCCTCCCCCCCTTCCCTTCTTTTGTTCTTGGATTACTAAAATTTGAGTGATTGAAATGAAAATGATTCTGATTCATTACAAATTACAACACTAGTTTTAGTAAATAGTTTTCAATGAAATTAATATGTTATATTCAGATATATTTCATTAATTGTTTTCTTTCCGGTCAATCTAACTATTCAGCGCTGAGAGGTTGGCTAGTTGTTTGTTTACAATTCAGCCGCTTTCCGTTGTAGAGATTATTGACTTGTAAACTGTCTGAAGGATTTCTCTTTATCGTTTGTATTTATTCACTTGACATCGCGGTAGTGTTACCAGTGTGTGGATTTATCTGTTGTAAACCTTCGCGTGGGAAATATGCTTAGTTTACGCAGCTCTTGGGTGACGGACTTTTTATCTGCATCAAATATTATTTGTTATTATTATATATTATTTTACTGAGCGTTGAAAAGCCAAAATACTCAGTCTTCTCCTTCATTCTTTGTTTTTCCAACCTGAATCGATGTGTCTATCGGCCATAACTTAATGGTTTAATTATTGGGCTAAACTTCAGTTTTCTATTACAGTTAAGCTCTCAGGATTCGATATTATATTGTTTAATGTTAATTTATGGAAAACGATTTTCATTTGACCATTAATAAAACAGCACTTATATTTCACATTGTGCATTATTATTAAATTAGGAATAATGTGTCTCTGTTTATTTTAGGAATTCATCACTTTCATCTGAGTGAAAAACTCTTCACCAGGTATTCAGCCATCGCCCTACAAATTGGATGCCCTTTTATACACAACTTTAATGAATTGTAAGTTTTATTAGTTTTCAAGGGTTTTTGAAAGCAAAATCTTTATTTCATCAGATTCTATAATGAACCTCAAGAGGAGTTTGATCTTTTAATGTACTATTTAGGCATGATCTCGAGTTAAAATGTACATCACGCAAGGACTGCGTAAACTAAGCAGATTTCCCGCTTTGGGTTTAACAATAGATAAGTCTACATACTGGTAACATAACAAACAGCACCTCCAATAATAAGTGAATAAATTCAAATGATAAAAAGAAACCTTCCGATGACGGGAAGCGTCTGGAATGTAAACAAACTTGTCTGCCGACCTTTTACCGTAAAGAAAAACAATTGTTGAAATATATCAGAATATAATATATTAATTAATTTTATTGAAAACTATTTACTATGTCTAGCACTGTAACGTTTAATGAATCAAAATAATTTCTATCTCAATCAATCAAATTTTAGTAGTCCAATAACCTAAGACATGGGTGGGGGGTCACCAGAACATATTTGCATGTAACACGTATATTAAAGGTATCTTGAAAAAAATATCTAGTAATTAAGCTTCACATAATGTGGTTTATTACATAACAGAGTATTGTTTATGTAACATGAGCAGAATTGGGGGTTTACTGAAGGCTGAAAACCGAAAAATGCAAGTATCTCGATTAATATTCAAGATAGAGAATAACTGTATATAACAAAAATTTATAGTAAATTTAATTTTCAATAAGATAGGTTTGCAATTTTTCGATCCGATGTATAATAACGGAGATATTTTGAATTTTCAAAAATCCTCCCCTCTAAACCCCCTCTTTCACTAGTAGAATTTGATTTTTCACTTTACAAAAAATGATTTAATATCGAGTTTGGTAACGATAAAACAAAAATTACGACCGCTAGAACGTTAACAGACAAATATTTATATATATAATTTTGTACGGACCTCATTTTCGTCATCTCCTGGGTAGGATCGATGGGCATATAAGGAAATTTATCGAAAATCGTATAATTAGTACGGCCTCAAAAGCTGATTTCCCTTCAGGGAAATCTGCGAAAAATACAAATAACTCCGTTAGTTTCTGAATTAGAGTAAAATGAGTAGAGCAGCAACTAGTAGAATATTAGATTTTCAACAAGATTGAGTGTGTAACAAATTTAGACCCGACTAATAATGAAGAAATTTCGAATATTTGCTTTCCCCTTTTATCTAAACTCCCACTCTTTCTGGTCCGATTACAGCCGTTAACAAAATTAATCTTAAGTTTTGAATGACAGTTTAAATATCGAGTTTGGTAACGATCGAACAATAATTTGGCCTTTTATCTATACGAATGGTTATACTTTTCGTCATATCCGAAGTGGAATTGATAGCCATTTCAAGAAATATTTACAAATATCGCGCCATTAATACAACCTGAATCGGTAAGATTCCTTAAGATTGATTAAGCTTTGCCATGTTAATATCGGCTTATAATGTTTAGATTGTTGTTTTAAGTTCATCGATGTTAAATTTAAATGATTCGCATTGAATTTAATTTGCAGATTGATGCAGCTCTTTGAAGCAGGTATTCTGACCAAAATAACCGAAGATGAATATCAAAAATTAGGAGATAAGGGCACAACTCCTTTAAACCAGGATAGTTCACAAGCTAACTCGGAAAACAAACTGCAGAAAGAAGACGACAAACAATTGAAAGCGATGAGCATGAAGATGTTACAAGGAGCATTTTATGTACTAATTGTCGGACACGCTATGGCTGGTAATGCAATAGAAAAGTTCTGTATTTAATCAATAATCTGATTTATAAATTCATTATTACAATTATCGATTTTAAAACTCTAATAAATTTGTTAATTATTTTTAATTCAATTGCAGTCGGGTCATAGAAACGCTTTTACGTATTTCATTGTCCCTTATCCTTTCAATTATTATTTAATAACATACTGACCCTTTGAAGTAAATTTTGAGAACTGGCGGAAGCTTATTTCTTAATTTAACTTTTTTACGGATTAAAAACACTAAACTGCAGATTCATATTGATCTGCTTGTGCATGGAGAAGTTTCTTCAGGAGCATTAAATGATATTGCTATCACTAAAGAAAAGAACCTTGTGCTGGAAATGTCACTTTCAACACTGTTGAAATAATAACGCCCCAAACAGCTGCTGAAACCTTTCCTTCTATATCTAATACATAAAAGGTCCTTCACGCAGGGGCTGCGTTAACTAAGCAGATTTCCCTTGTGAACATTAATAATAGATAAACCTACATACTACTAACACACCTCCGTGAATGTTAAGTGAATAAATAGAAAAAGTAATAAGAAATCTTTCCCTTGCGGGCGGGAAGGGTCTCAAATGTAAACAAACAGGTCTGCCAATGGTTCACCGGAAAGAAAATCATTAACTAAAACATATCAGAATATAACATATTTATTTTGTTGAAAACTATATACTATACCTAGTTCTGTAATTTATAATTAATCAGAATAATTTTTATCTCAATCAATCAAACTATAGTAGTCCAAGAATTTAAGACGGGGGGGGGGGGTCACAAGAACCTATTTGCATGTATATCGCATAAGAAAGGTCTCTGAAATATAATATTTGGTATTCGAATAATGTGGTTTATTACATAACAGAGTATTGTTTATGAAACATGAGTAGAAGTGGGGGGTTTGCTGAAGGTTGAAAACTGAAAAACGCGATTATCTCCGTAAATATTAGAAGTGGGGGGTTTGCTGAAGGTTGAAAACTGAAAAACGCGATTAACTAAATTTAATATACTTTAATTATAGTGAATTTAAATTGAAATACGGTTGGTTCTATACAATATTTTGATCCGACGTATGGTAACGGAGATATTTCGAATTATCGAAAGCCCCACCTTCAACCCCCCCCCCTTCCAATAGTCCCATTTCAGCCGTTAACGACCTTCATCTTTCTTTTTACATAGAACGACTAAATATCGAGTTTGGTAACGATTAAACATTAATTGCGACCGCTAAAGTGGTCGCAGACTAATACGGTATATATATTTATATATATATAATTTAGAACGCACCTCATTTTCGTCATCTCCTGGGTAGGATCGATGGACATTTGAAGTAATTTTTCGAAAATCATGAGAACTTCAATACCTGATTTCCCATAAGGTAAATCTGCTAAAAGAATTATAGACATATAATAAACTAAGTAACAACAGAACAAATCAAATAAATTTAAAAATTCTTTTAAAGTTTCTTTTAATTGATTTTATGCAAATTACCTTTGACGTGGGGCTTTAATAAATAAATAATTATCATTTTTGTTTTGTTTGTGTTGTGAAATATTTATAAATTTTATAATTTCATTTTCAATATGTTCCCACTTTTATTAATATCTCCTTCTGATCCTTGTTAGTTTTTAGTCGATTTTCGTTAAGAGAACTTATCTAACTATTACGGTTATACTCACATTGCCCGGTTTTCGAAAATCGTGGTGACGATTTTTGTTCTGTACTTCTTCAATATTTATGCATCAAATTATAACACTTAAGATGTTTACAGAGAGTTCTTACAAAGGTGAATATATAGATTAGTAAGTCAGAAGGCTTGTTCTATTTTCGTTCATTATTTAGTTACGTAGGGGTTCAGATCCCAAGGTACAATAATTAGGCTTAATTCCAGATCATGACAAAAATTGTATATAAACAAGTTCATGAGATACGTCTGTTGATGAAATATCTTATGAAGTTATGCTATTGTAAGATGTTGTATTATTAATATAACACACATTATTGCATTGACCTGAGGATGGCAAGTCTTTTCATTATTTTTGGCAGGAAATTCATCGTGCCTATAGTTTATTTGCACTTAAGTAAAACGGTATAAAAATGTATCTACAATTCAACTTTTAATTATTGGGATAATACGTTTCAAATAATAATTCTCTTTTCCGTTTATCATTTTTTTACTCTTCTTTTTATGTAAGTATTGTAATGGCGATAATTTTTGGCAATTCAGATTTCAATGGAAAAACACATTTGGACTAGTTTTTGCGTAACGTCTGTCGTATGTATATACAAATTTATATACGTATCTCGCTTAACTCAAAATCGACTAGCTTAATAATGTTGAAATTTCATATTTAGGATTCATGTATCCTTTAATTGTGTGATTTTTTATCAACATGGACTAAGTGAGGGGGGGGGGAGTCGCAGAGGGGGCGGAAACAAAATTTGCATATTTCTCTGAGAACGATCTTTTGTATAGTTACAAAAGATTTGTATTGGTTAATTTTTGTTGCTCATGAAAGTATCTATAAATCATGTTTTGCGACTTTTTAGATCAGATGCACTAGAATGGAGATATTGTACATTATATTCGAATTAAAACATATAATATGATGTGCAAACATTTTCATTATGCAATTTAAACAAAAAATAGAAAGAAGTCATATGGTGCTCACAGGAGATTTTGTTATGTATGGGAAAAGTAAATTTTCTCGAATTACACTGTACTGGCAGCTAAAACGGGTAGTAATTTATAGTTACAAGGGTCCCAAGTTTATGCTGCACTCACTTGTGTGTGGAAAATAACACCGTCATATTTATTAATGTTTACTCTCGCTGTTGCGGTGTCATTTGTAACATAAGATGAAAATATTATCGTTGGCATTGTTATTACTCGCGTATAAATATAGCAGGGAAGTTGTCTCCTGACTCAAAGGCACTGAAATAATTCAATTCCAGCCCCTTTCATATTTCCTATCACGCCACGTGCTTACTCTTTCCTATGAATATGCTGCCAATACAAATACCAAACTAGTTTAATTCCAAATTTAATTCCGAACGGAAATGAAGTGAACTATTTTTCAATCTCTCTCTCTCTCTCTCTCTCTCTCTCTCTCTCTCTCTCTCTCTCTCTCTCTCTCTCTCTCTCTCTCTCTCTTTCTATCTCTCTCTCTCTCTCTCTCTCTCTCTCTCTCTCTCTCTCTCTCTCTCTCTCTCTCTCTCTCTCTCTCTCTCTCTCTCTCTATCTATCTCTCTCCTCTGTCTATCTATCTATTAGCTCCTGCCTGCTACATTTATAATTAATTGGTTGCACAACATTTTTCGAACCGACTTAACCAAGATATTTGGAATTATTTCTTTAAATATATCATTTAATATCCCAGATAAAGAGAAAAATGTATTATATACGTGTACAATATTTATAGGAAATTAAACTTGCAAGAAGATTAATTCTCGACCCTACTTATAATTACGGAGATTATGATTTTCTGTTTATTTATTATTCGGCATAAGAAACTTTTAATTAAAAATATGAGATAGTGAATGGTTATTTTTTTTTTAAAATTTCCTTATAGATCATATAGACTACGAAGTAGTAATGGAAAAAAAAATCGAAAAGTCTCAAATTTGGTAAGCAGGAAGATTTAAATATTAGAATGCCTAGAGGAATGTTATATTATTGCAATACCTTTATTAAATAGATTAATGATTTATGATTTCATTTGTTACAGGTTTAACTTTTTTTGTTGAGAACGTCTTAAATTATTTTACCTCTTATTGTGCATCGCATCGTCGATTCAGCAATTTGAAACCATTTTAATTTAAACAATTTGATGTAGAAGTGTGCTCAATAAATGTCCTAAATGCTTTCTTTTTTCCATCCTTTTATTCTCCCAGTGTTTTATTTTTACTAGACAGTGTTTACGAACATTTTGTGTTTTTGTGCTCGCGCACGTGTTTGTGTGTGTGTGTGTGTATACAACTTCAAGGTTTTTCTGAAATCCTATTTCTATTCTAAGAACAATGACTCCAATTTTGGTGCCTAAACCCGCTCGTGTGTTACTCAATTACTTCATTTTACCTACCGGAATATCAACTGAGAGATTGCCCCTTTTTAGCAGATTTCCCTTAAGGGAAATCAGCTATTGAGGTCGTACTCTTGACGCGGTTTGTCTGTTAACGCTCTAGCGGTCGCAATTTTTGTTTGATCGTTACCAAACTCGGAATTTAATCGTTTTACCAGTGGGAAGGGGGGTTTAGAAGGGGATTTTTGAGAATTCAAAATATTTCCGTTATTATGCGTCGGATCGAAAAATTGTATAGAATGAATCTTATTGCAAATTAAATTTACTATTTACATTTATTCTGTATCTTGAATATTGACCGAGATTTCCTCCAATGCCCAACGGCCCTGCCTAGAAGATTTCCCTTGAGGGAAATCAGCTATGGAGGTTGTACTCATGACGGAATTTCCGAAATTTTTCTTCAAATGTCCATCGATCCTACCTTGTAGATGACGAAAATGAAGTCCGTTCAAAACTGTATATATATATATATATATATATATATATATATATATATATATATATATATATATATATATATATATTATAGGCAGGACCGTTGGGCATTGGAGGAAATCTATTTGGATATGTCTGTTACCGCTCTAGCGGTCGCAATATTTGTTTGATCGGGACCAAAACTCGATATTTAATCGTTTTATGTAAAAAGAAAGATCAAGTTCGTTAACGGCTGAAATCGGACCAGTGGGAGGGAGGGTTTAGAGGGGAGGATTTTCGAAAATTCGAAATATCTCCGTTACTATACGTCGATCGAAAAATTGTACAGAATTAATCTTATTGCAAATTAAATCTACTATAAATATTGTTATATATATTTATTTTCTATCTTGAATATTAACCGAGATATTTGCATTTTTATGAAGTCTGTGGTCGGGTATAGTTCGGATTAGGTCGGCCATTTCCGTCAGTACTCGGCTCAGGTGGAAGCTTCTTCTAACCTTACCTGTCGTTTCTAACCTTAACTTACCTTCGTTACTTTGTGAGATTTATGCAAATACGTTCTGTTCATCCCCCCCCCCTTCTTTAGTTCTTGGACTACTAAAATTTGAGTTATTAAAATATAAGTTATTCTTACAATTCAGAAGCCGTTTCAGATGGGAATTTATTTTAATTAACTGAAAGATTTCTCATTGCCGTTTGTATTTAATCACGGTGGTATTGTGTTACCAGTATGCAGATTTCTGTATTGTAAAACTTCGCATGGGAAATCTGCTTAGTTTACGCAGCCCCTGCGTGACGGACTTTTAATGAGCGAAATCGGACCATGGAGGACGGGTGTAGGTTTATAGGCAAAATCTTAAATATCTCTTTTATTGAGCAATTTATCCGAAGTATAAATTAATCTTCTTGGCCAAGTAACATCATATAAGTTTTTATTCAATTTATTTTCCTTAAAAAATATTGTCCATGTTTCCCACACCTTCGACTTTATTATTAAGTTATTATCATCACTTTCATCGAACGCCTACTTTAGATTTCGACCCTACTTTGTGTAAGGGACCAGCTGAGAGGGGAACAGAGAACATATTTATAATATTACCTATGAGTCATTTCAGCAAATGGGAAATCTTTCACAGAGGTATGGCATAAAATAAGCAGATTTCCTACCTGCTGTAATAATACTATGATGCCGTCACTCCAAATACTGTTCTCTAATGATCTCTTAATAAGAAGCCTATGTAAACAGACCTTGAAATTTTGGCTGAGCCCGAGATGATCACTGATACTATTGCATTAACCCTAGAACTACCAAGGGGGGGGCTCCTCGAGCCCACAACTTTTTGTTTTTGTTCCCTATCACCCAATTTTAATGGGATATTTTTGATATTTTATGTATTCCTCAGAAAAACATCCTAGAGTGAGGGCATAACAATAAAATTAAATAAAAAAATTTCTATGTTGAGAAAAAAAAATTTTTTTTGACGTATGGGCTCGAGGAGCCCCCCCTTGGTAATGCAAGGGGTAGTTATACACTTAAGTACCAAGGGGGGGGCTCCTCGAGCCCACTGATATTTAATACTACTTTTAACTAGTAATTCAAGTGTTATTAATTATATTGCTCAAATAATAATTACTTTGATGTAATTTTAACATACACAAACCTTCTCAAGTTTTTTTTTCTCAAAAAAAAATATATATATTCTCCCCATATAATTTTTTTTCATATAAAAATATATTACTGAGATGGTTATAATTATTGCTCCTGATAGGTACTTTTTTAGAAAAGAGAAGATTTTCTAGGTTGTTCCCAACTAGCGGAACAGTTAGTCCATGCTGCATCCTGGATAAACACTCGGAAAAAAAATTATTGTGCAAAAGCACCGATAATTGCATTACGAATCTGATAATTATATTTTCTTAAATTATTATTCTATTATAATGATAAAATAACTTAGATATAGATAACTTTTTATTCTAACAATGTTTAGATATAGTTCCTCCAGTAGAATAAAATAACATTTAATTTAAAGTCATCCTTTTTTCCCCATCCGAACTTTTTTTTTTAATTTATTTTTATTTTTGTATTTAATTTTTTTTTTTTAAACTTTTTTTTCACAGGTGTCATAAGAAACGTTCATTAAACATAATCCAATAGAAATAAAAATTTTAAAAAAATTATAGAACCAAAATAAAAGGTTTTTAAGGTTGTGGGCTCGAGGAGCCCCCCCCTTGGTAATCCATGCGACCTGGGAGAGGTCGGTAATACTAGGGTTAAGTACAAATCCAATGAGCAGAATTGAGGGTTGACTAATACAGAAAAAGTCCGTCACGCGGGGGCTGCGTAAAGTAAGCAGATTTCCCAAGCGAAGGTTTACAATAGATAAATATATATACTGTTAACACCACCGTAAATATTAAGTGAATAAATAGAAACGGTAATGAGAAATCTTTCAGTTACAATTTTATAACTCTAGAAAGGAAAGCGTCTGAATGTTAACAAACAGACCTGTCAACCTGAATTCTTGACAGGAAAGAAAAACGATTAATGAAATATATCTGAATATAACACATTCATTTTATTGAAAACTATTTACTAAAGCTAATGATGTATTTTTTAATGAATCAAAATAATTTTAATCTCAATACTCAAATTTTTTGTCTGTTACTGCTCTAGCGGTCCCAATTATTGTTTAATCGTTAGCAAACTCTATATTTAGTCGTTTTATGTAAAAAGAAAATTCATGTTCGTTAACGGCTGAAATCGGATAATGGGGAGGGGGGGGGGGTTAGAGGGCAGTAATTTCGAAAAATCGGAATATCCTGTTACTATACGTCGAAAAATTGTATAGAAACAAATCTTATTGCAAATTAAATTGAATTAAATATTGTTCTATACATATTTTCCGTATAATCATTATTAACCGAGATATTTGGATTTTATAGTTTTACGCTTTCAGTATAACCCCACTCCTACTAGTGTCATATTAATAATAAGCTGTTATATTATGAACCACTTCATTACAAGGCTAAATACCAAATATTGTTTTCATTGAACTTTTATTTTCTGAGATACATGCAAATACGTTCTGTTGACCACCCCCCCCCCTCTTTTTTGTTCTTGAACTACAAAAATTCGAGTGATTGAGATAAAACTGATTCTGATTCATTACAAATTACAGCACTAGCTTTAGTAAATTTTTGTCAATAAAATTAAAATATGTTATATTCATATATATTTCGTTAATGGTTTGTCTTTCCGGTCTATTAATCTATTCAGCGCTACGAGGTTGGCTGGCCTGTTTGTTTACAATTGAGCCGCTTTCTGTTGTAGAGAATATTAACTTGTATTGAAATTGACTGAAAGATTTCTCATTATTGTGTCTATTTATTCACTTAACATTCACGGTAGTGTTACCTGTAAGTATATTTATCTATTGTAAACCTTCGCGAGGGAAATCTGCTTAGTTTACGCAGCAGAAATTCCCCCTGCGTGACGGACTTTTTTTTTTTATGTTAGCCTTTGCTAGGTCAGTTTTGACTTGTTTGGTCCATGTTGTCGTGAATTTGAATTTCAGGGTGTACACTATTTTAGTTTTATTTAATAATTCAACATTTTTGACAATATTTATCTAGTGTATAAAAAAAAAATTGATGTGGTTAACTCCACCCCGATATACGCCCCAAGTGTCGAGAACGAAATGAGGCCGAGAAACAAGGTCGAATCCGCTGATTCCTATTTCCAAAATAGATGTTGGAGATTTAAATGTACGTCCCTCCGATTCATGAGGCCCCGCCTGGGCGCTGGCCAGCTACTCCACCCGCTCTTTACCCTTTTCGTCACGCTCCTTTTATCACTTTAGACGTTCTGCATCCTCATTAAGCGACCATAGCCACTCAAAGCTAAACCTGACCCTGCCAATTTTTGTCTGGCAGCCAGTGGATAGCTTCTCCCTCATGGAAAATATAGGGATTGCTATTATATATAAACAAAATATAAAGTTATATTTATACCATTTTATAATATGCATTGTATTTTAGATCACCTTAACTTCTCCTTTATAGTGAACATCTATTCAGTGGGACTAGTAATACTGGGAAATATTTTGAAAATATATCAAAATACTAAAAGTCCGTCACGCAGGGACTAACCAGATTTCTCACTTGCTTGTATGAAACACTACTTATCTCTTGTCACAATATATTCTCTACTTATATGTAAAATAGAAGTGGGAGTTTATTGAAGGCTGTAAACAAATACAAAGGCTTAATAATTGAGATACGAAAAAATGTATCGAATAACAGTTGTGGAGCATCAATAGTTTAACAAAATTGGTTCTATATAATTTTTCTATAGGACTCATTATAACGGGGATATTTTGGATTGAACTAATCTTCTGTGTCATTCCAGGATGTGGGAAATCTGCTTGGTCTAAGCAGCCTCTGTGTGACTGGTTTTTTATTTATATTGGGAGTAAGGAATGCAGACTACTACTACTCTAGCTCTAGCAGTGACGGAATTCATTAAATAAAACCCTTGGTCCCACCCTAGCTAGAAAAGGGTGGTAACCTGTAGATAACCCGTCCCAATAAGCTTTAGTTGCTAAAAGTGGACGTTAATAAATAATTTATTTTAACACACATGACTGAGTACATGAGAAATATTTGGGCTTGAAGCATTGGCTTCTTTATTTAGTGAATTAACAAGGAGTCCCGGCACAGATTATAATACGAAAATGTTTCATAAATATAATGAGGCTGTGCATGGAAAATAAATAGATTCAAGAGGAAATGTAAAATTAGCATATGGTAAGCATATTTACAGTGTTGGCGTGAATGTATTGTCATTATGGACGGCGATGGATCTGTCTGTAAAGCGGCCGTCATTGGAATAATAATATGATCTGTTCCTTTAGTAAAGCTAACTGGCAGTCAAACAGCCGCCTTCACTCGGACCTCCCTTATTGTAGTAGATTTCCTTTAAGGGAAAAGAGCTTTTGATATCATTCTCATGACGCGATTTTCGAAAGTTTTCTTGAAATAACCATCGATCCTTGCCAGGAGATGACAAAACTATTTATATATCTCCATTATTATTAGTCGGATCATAAAATTGTATGTATCGAATTTTGTTGAATATTTAATTTTCTACAAATATTTTCCTACACATATTTTCTCTATCTTGACTATTAACCGAGAAATAAAAAATGGCAAATTTTACCTTACCTATTAGATATACGAAAAAATAATTGCATATATCCATTTGTGTTTATCCTTAAAAGATCTATAAACAATGCTCTATGATATTTTTTGAACCGATGATGCGCAACTAAGATATAGTGAGTAACTTTCAAATGAAATCATGTTAATTGAAGAGCAGAAAAACATTTTGTTTTTTAATTAGAGCATAAAGACATAAACTGGTACTCTCGTCAATTTTTTGTTAGAACGCATAGTTTTGACTTTGAATGCAAATTTTTGTCAAAAGCGAGGTTTTAAGTTGATTTTTGGCATTGCCGTCCAAACATGCGTCGAAAAAACAAAAAAACAGCAAATATTTAATAATAGCATATATGTTAGAATTTATGTAATATTTCATTTTATATCAGAGTAACAGTCAACATGACTTGAAGGAACTATTGACTGAGGCTAGCCCACATATCGCCACTATTCTGACATATTTAAAAACAATTGGGCAGTTTGAGAATATTTAAAAATGTTTAATGTGTGTGCGTGCGTACGTATGTGTGATGTGTTTAAATTTGAATGATATATCCCTGTTTTTTATGAATAGTTGTTGTTTCTAAGCTACCAAATTTTCTTCTCTCTTATTTATTTACCACTGCTCCATCTTCAATGAAACAGACGAAAGGAACCATACGTTCTCTACCTTTCAAGAGACCCACACATGGTTCTGCCATCTATGTGTCAGTCCTTGGAACTACCAAGACCAAGCACCAGCTGTTAAGCATAGAACAAAAGCAGTAGAAGAAAAAACGAGACGAGCAGTCAGTCTACTTTTCATGAGAGAGCACACTCGTCCATAAATAAAGTATTTTATTTATTGTTAATAAGCCCCAACAACATGGCTAATTAACTAGCTTTCAAGCCAAGGCTGCAGGGGAGAGGATATGGATGGAGAGAGAAATAAGGAGAAAAAGTGAATGAATAACCAGCAGAAACTCAACATGTATCTTGAGCATCATCACCATTCAATATTGTAACCTCTAATCTATATATTTATTTTATATTATATTATCATGCAACATTTTTTTAAAAGACTTATTTGTTCTATCACATATAACCACATTTATACAGTCCACCCTCATAAAAACCAGCATTTGCATAAATCCAAATAGTGAGAGAGTAATATTCATTTCCAAATGAATTACCCCATCACATTATACAACCACTTTTTTTAAATTCTAAGTTGTCTTCGTGTTTCTTTTAGTGTTTTGTGTTCCATTTAGATTATTGTTCTTCATATTATTTTGTGTGTTCCATTTTTGTAATTTTGTTTACTTGTTTTTCCCACAAGTCGCTACAGTTGCGGAGCTCTATTGTTTATAATAACGTAAATACATGTACTCACACAGTTTAATATGCCAATAATGTGTCAGCTATTACTTCTGGGGGTTTATGCCTTTCATCCCAATATTACTCCTGCTACTAAAAATATGAATTGTATGTTCCTCGTGATGCCTTTGTTGTTAACTGGTCTGACACCAAAGACAACGAGAATGGTTATTTATTATACAAGTGACGAAAGTAGATTATTTTACAACTCGAGTGAAACGTTTACCCACACGTGCGAAGCGAGTGTGGTAATTTCACGAGAGTTGTAAATTCTACTTTCGTCACGAGTGTAATATTAAATTTTTTCTGTAATCGTGTAATACATGATCAGATCTAACCAGAATATGAACAAAATTAGGATGTTGTGAAGATTATGGTATGTTGTTTGTAGGTTATAAGCATGGTTGTGAAAGGTTATAAGCATAGTTATAAAACAACTAGTGATGATTGTGAAGTAGTGCAGTTATAAACAAGTGCAGGTTATAAACAAGGAAGGTAATTATTATTATATTTAAATTTTAAAATATATTGATTATTTCTACCAATAATTCATTCACATTTCAATTTATTTTGTTAAAATAAATTCTTACAATGTTAAGAAACATTTAAAAGCATTTAATTTCCATCTTCAAATTATTTTTTAATTTATACTTATTACTAATTAAGGAGGCACTTTCTTCACTCTATTGCAAAAGGTTTCACTTTCTTCACTCCTTTCAGTTTAGTAATGTTACCATTATTCAACGATTACAGAAAAAACACTTTATGTCCTTGCGACTCTCGTTATCCCTTGTTTATTCCCGTTAAAATCAGGATTTTCTGTTCACGGGATTATTCACCGGGTGTTAGCAAATTTTTTTTTATTTGAACGATTCGTGATAATAACGAATAGGTCGTTAATTGCCGGTAACTAAAAAGGAGTAATAGTTTAGATAGATAGTAAAATATATCTACGTTTTCATGGATCGGATCAAAAACGTTTTTACAACTAAACTTGGTAATAAAATAATTTTCTACAATCATTTTTCAACCCATTGTTTCTTTATGTCCAAAATTAATGAAGGTATTTGCATTTTGGAGCTTTCAGTAAACCCCTGTTCCTACTAATGCGATTTTCACCTTCAGCCATTGAGTCACTATAGCATGTCCCTCTCAACTTTCAGGTCACTTCACTTACAGTGCCTGTAAAGCGAAAAATAGCGAATTGAATGTAAAGGTTTCATTCCGGCACGTGGGATATCCTTCCACATTTTTAAATGTCTTGTTTTTTTGAGAGTCAATATTCCACAACAAAGACCTGGCACCTTGTTGTTTTTTGTTTCTACACTTGAGATCAAAATATTTTCTTATATTCTGGGAAGCAGTTTTAAATAGTTTGTGGAATTAAGGGTTAAATGCACACCTAGGCAATGGATTAGAGCCAAAGTTGAAGCAGGTAAACGAGTCAACGCTTGTAGCTAGCTATCTCTTGAGACTGATGCCAATTAACAGGTGGGGGTTAAATATGCCAGGGATCTCAGATAAGGAATTTGATGATAGCTTGCCAGTTACGAGATAAACACCTCCTAAATGGATCAAAAGCCCATTCCGACACTTGTCACTTACGTTGGCTCGAAATGATAGGAATCTAATATTAGGTTCCCCAATTTATCAGCGGCTCTTCGATCCCAAACGCATTTGATTTATTTACCTTAATTAGAACTTCAATATTTGGTGTGTGTATATATATATATATATATATATATATATATATATATATATATATAAAGTCCGTCACGCAGGGGCTGTGTAAACTAAGCAGATTTCCCACGTGAAGTTTTACAATAGAGAAATTTCACGAGAGCCGAGCAGTCAAGGAAACGGCTGAACTAGCTTTTGGCGGGAAAGTCCATCTCGTCCGTTAGCCGCCCAGATTTAATAAAAATGTTAATATCTCGGATAATATTCAAGATAGAGAATAAATGTATGTAACAACATTTATAGTAAATTTAATTTGTAATAAGATTGATTCTGTACAATTTCTCAATCCGACGTACAGTAACGGAGATATTTCGAATTTTCAAAAATCCTCCCCTCTAAACCCCCCCTCCCACTGGTCCGATTTCAGCCGTTAACGAACTTGATCTTTCTTTTTACATAAAACGACTAAATATCGAGTTTGGTAACGATCAAACAAAAATTGCGACCGCTAGAGCGGTAACAGACAAATATATAGATAGATATATATGTGTGTATATATATACACAATTTTTAACGGACCTCATTTTCGTCATCTACTAGGTTGTATCGATGGACATTTGAAGAAAAATTTCGAAAATTCCGTCATGAGTACGACCTCAATAGCTGAATCCCTTAAGAGAAATCTGCTAAAACACACACACACACACACACATACACATTTATTATTTATAAGCAGGGCGTCCGAGATAAAACAGCCATACTTGAAATATCTTGAAAAGGGAGCGTTTGAACTATTGAATGATCTGCGATTTAAATTGATGAATTAAAAAAAGAAGGGGATATTTTAGTAAAATTTGTATATGCTTTACTATAAAAACTCATTTGGCTATCTTCTTTATTTCAATTTTCCTGTATCACTTAAAATACCGCAGTGTTAAAATTGGGTTATTTTGAGTTTTCAAAAATTAAAATTTACAATAAAGAGATATTATCGTTTTGCATATATTTTAAATGATTACCTCAATAGAACTGAAAAAAGTATATATATATATATATATATATATATATATATATATATATATATATATATATAAAATTGTAACCTCTGTCTGTACATTGATTTTTTTCGCGAATTTTCACGATAACTTTTCGTTTCACATGTCATAGACACCATAACTGCATTTTGTTTCTTTGGTGTGTGTTTGTTTGTTACCTTATCACGTATAAACGGCTGAACCGAATTTTATGAAACTTGGTATGTATATTACTACTAACCCAACTTAGACTTTAGGCTATATTAATATCCTCTGAGACGAACAGGAGTGGGGGTTATAAGGGAAGCCTGAAATTAAAAATAGCGATATTTCGTTCCTATTGGTTTTTCGGCAAATATGAAAATAACAAAAGTTGTTTATTTTGTTATTTAGTGTAACTTTTGTTTTATACACTTTTTTCGTATACTGAATTATAAACGAGATATACACTATAAACTAAAGCGGGAGTCAACTATTTTATTAGGCGCTAACGATTGAACCGAACTTAACAAAACTCGGTATGTCAATTAGCATTATTTCTTCCATGATTATAAGCTATATTAAAATGTTTAGGTTATAAAGGGAGTGGGGGTTATAAGGGAGGCCTGAAATAAAAATTCGCGATATTTCATTGTCTATTTGTTTTTCGACAAACATGCACATAACAAAAGTTGTTTACTTTGTTATTTAGATTAACTTTTCTTTTTTTTATACATTTCTGCAGGAACAATGTGTGGAGCAAGTAATATGCGTAGAAATATTGATATGCTCAACAATTCATTCCTATTTGAACTATCAGGTACCTCAGATGGAAAAATTAATTCAAATCAATGTTAATATTTTGTCCTTAATAGCTGAAATATATGCATAATGCACAGGAGACGGGAAATATGACAATTTGGAGGACAGTGAAGACTTACATAAAAAATTAATTTTATTATTAACAAATGCCAACAACGGGTATTAACCCTAAACACTGGGACGGGTAAATGTCAAAATATTGTGCAAAGTAAAGCCTTGCCAAAAAAATACCATCACCATTCAGCCTCAAATCAATTCCCGGGCGAAGCCGGGTATCTGAGCTAGTATATATATATATATATATATATATATATGAATTACGGCTATGAATTAATATTTTATGGGCTAATATTGATTTTAAAATATATTATTTATTATCATTAGTTGTATTGTTAGCCGTTGGATATAGCAAGGATTGTTGGGTGTCGGTTAATGAATGGTTTCTTAATTCTTCATATAAAGAATTTCATTTGGAGGGCTTACAGTTTCGCGCATCATTGGTTCCCTTCGTCAGAGCAGTTTCATATAGAGCAGTAGCAGGGAGCACACACTGCATTCTTTGGAGACTACATTGTGAATGCTGACCCAATTTGCTCCTCCTCTATATGAAACTGCTCTGAAGAAGGGAACCAATGTTGCCCGAAATTGTAAGCACTCCAAATAAAATTCTTTATATGAAGAATTATGAAACCATTCATTAGCCGACACCCAACAATCCTCTACTAGCTTGCTATATTATTTATTAATATCCATTTTATAGATAAACTGTTAAGAACACATTAGGTTTAGGATATTTTTTTGCCCGAATAGTTGTTCTGAACTTGATCTGTCTTTTTACATAAAACGGTTAAATATCGAGTTTCGTAACGATCAAACAAAAATTGCGACCGCTAGAGCGTTAACAGACATATATATATATATATATATATATATATATATATATGTGTATATATATAATTTTGAACGGACCTCATTTTCGTCATCTCCTGGGTAGGATCGATGGACATTTGAAGAAATTTTTCGAAACTCGCGTCGTGAGTACGACCTCAATAGCTGTTTTCCCTCAAGGGAGATCTGCTAAAATGTCAGCACTATGGGGATGAGCAAATATTGTGCCAACACATAAAAAAGGAAAGAAACAAATTTTATAAGTTATGGAGATTGCTTGACCATTCAGTCCATGAGAACCTCTTGGCTACCATTTGACGGAGGTTGGTGGAGAAGATACTGGGAGGAGTACCAGAATGGACTTCTGCCATGTAAGTTCGATGATAGACTTCCTCTTCCCTTTGAGACAAGTCATCGATTGCCCACATCTATGAGTACCATGTTGATCTGCAACACCTCCTCACTTACTGCTTAGAGGCTTTTAGCTTACAGGCAGAAATAACTGGAGGCATTACAGCCAGTTTTAATAACTAGCAAACTTATTAGATTGACGAAGATCTGAAAGGTACCTTTTAGCAGATTTCCCCCAAGGGAAATCAGCTATTGAGGTCGTAATCATTACGCAACTTTCGAAAAAAATTTTCAAATGTCCATCGATCCTACCTAGTAGATGATGAAAATGAGGTCCGTTCAAAACTATATATATATATATATATATATATATATATATAGAGAGAGAGAGAGAGAGAGAGAGAGAGATGTATAGATTTGTCTGTTACTACTCTAGAGGTCGCAATTTTTGCTTGATCGTTGCCAAACGCGATATTTAGTCGTTTTATGTAAAAAGGAAGATTAAGTTCGTTAACGACTGAAATCGGACCAGGAGGGGGGGGGTTAGAGGGGGAGAATTTTGAAAATTCGAAATATCTCCGTTACTATAAGTCGGATCGAAAAAAGTGAAGGGAGTGAATCTTATTGTAAATTAAATGTACTATAATTATTGCTATATACATTTATTCTCTATCTTGAATATTAACCGAGATATTTGCATTTTTCAGTTTTCACCCTTCCGTAAACCCCCACTTCTACTCGCGTTACATAAACAATACTCTGTTATATAATAAACCACTTTATTTGAAGCTTAAATACAAAATATTCTTTTCCAGAGACCTTTATTATACGAAATACATGCAAATATGTTCTTGTGACACCCACTCCCAGTCTAACATTCTTGGACTTCTAAAATTTGATTGATTGAGATAAAAATTATTCTTATTCATTATAAATTACGGTATAAGATATAGTACATAGTTTTCAATAAAATTAATATGTTATATCATGATATGTTTGAGTTTCTGTTTTTCTTTCTGGTGAGCCGTTGGCAGACCTGTTTGTTTACATTTCCGGCGCTTCCTGTCTGGAGGTTTCTTATTATCCTTTGCATTTATTCACTTGATATTAATTGTGCTATTGTGTTACCATTATATAGATTTTTCTATTGTTTATCTTCACGAGGGAAATCTGCTTAGTTAACGCAGCCCCTGCGTGACGGACTTTTAATGATCAAACCAGTGGTGGCATCCCTGATGGTTTTCATGACACCCCAGGCCTAAGGCAAGATGATCATTGCAAACCTATATTGTTCAACCTCCCCTTGAAGTAGTAATCTGAAAAATATGGACAAATTCATATGAAACATTAAAACTATTAAAGGGGTCCATGTTTTGGCTTCATTTTTGTCACAAGAGCATCATAATCCATCAGTTTAACGCAATAATTATTCTGGAGATAATAAAAATTGTAATGTTTATGGAGGACATTTATCAAATTTATGTTCGTTTTATATTTATGATAAACATTTGGGCAATTTCAACCCAATCAACAGTATATAGGAATACCAGGGATAAACTAAACTCCTTGTAATCAATATTTGGTTTGATAAAACAAAATTATACAAACACTAGTTCTGTTTAAAATCCTGAAACTGATTCTGCTTATTAGGTACGCTTTGCCATTATTCTGACTAAAAATGAAATAAAGCAATCATTGCTCCAAAAATACTCACTGGAATATACAAAGAGTTGACTCAGAGCCAATTCCCCCGTCAGTATTTCGGTTCCCATGACCAATACTGAATTCTTTCATTTTCTCATTTCTTCTGTAACGTGCTTAACTCATGAATATAAACTCGATCAGTAATATCTTATACTTCTTCAAAGTGCATTGTCATTTATTTCGGTTCTTAGCGTACCTTGGATCAACCAACATAACATTTTTGTAAAGGTTCACAATTCAACGATTTGCCAAAATCGTGGCAAATAATCAGACTCCGAAAATATGGGCCCTTGTCTCAGGAAGAATAACGAAACCCTCCAAAAAAAGAGAAAAGGTTCAGGAAATTAGTAGGAATTTTTCAAAACAGTTATGTAAGGTCTTATATATATTCTGTTGGCTTATGCACTGATAGTATTGTATTACCCCCCCCTCCCACTGGTCCGATTTCAGCCGTTAACGAACTTGATCTTTCTTTTTACAATAAACGATTAAATACCGAGTTTGGTGGCGATTATATATATATATATATATATATATATATATATATATATATATATATATATATATATATATATATAGAGTTTGGAACGGACCTCATTTTCGTCATCTCCTGAGTAGAATCGATGGACATTTGAAGAAAAATTTCGAAAATTGCATCATAAGTACGACCTCAATAGCTGAATTCCCTTAAGGGAAATTTGCTAAAATATGTTTCTGGAATGAGCTCGATTTCCCCCTATTCCTACCATAATCCCCTTACCACTATCCTTGCCCATGAATGGTATTTCTTAAATGGAATAACTTTAACAGTGACAATTAATAATGTCTCTGCTGTAACTGGTAAATTAAAGTGAATAGTTACGGGAAATAAGTTAAATGAGTTTGTGGTTGACATAAAGAATGATAAAACTACACTGCATTCTTAGAAAGGGAATAATAAATGGCTCACGTGTAATTTATTTGGTAATTTGACAAAAGGTTTCTAGGAGTAAACCATGTATTTTACAGATGATGCATTGATATATTTTATTTTTGCGACATCAATTTTAAGTAACTTATTTAACCCATCTTGGTGAATTAGTGTTTGTCTTGCTCTGCCTACGCTAGCAGAGGGTCACAAAATTAAAGAAGAACAATTCACGGTTTTTAAGTGTTTTATATTTCTGGTCTAACTTTCAAGAGATGTCAGGTTAGTTGAAAAATGTAACGATTTTACTTTCAATCTATCACCGTTTTTGTTGACAATAGCAATTTAATAGTACCTAAATTCTAAAGAAAAAATAAAATTGCTATTAATGACTGGGAGGTTTATTTCAGCAACATAAGCGGTTCAAAGATGATCGATAATAATATTTTGGTTTGAGTTATTCACCCAGTGCTAGCATCCCATTTTCAAAGGATGAACTGATAACAGTAATACACCCCCTTAATAACAAAAGACCATCACGCAGGGGCTGCGTAAACTAAGCAGTTTTCTACGGGAAGGTTTACAAAAGATAAATATACATACTAGTAACACCACCGTGAATGTTAAGGGAATAAATACAAACAATAATAAGAAATCATTCAGTCAATTTACAAGTTAATAATATCTACAACGGAAAGTGTGCGACAAAAGTGAATGCATCAAAAGTTACTTTAAATAACAAAATAAACAACTTTTGTTATGTACATGTTTGCCAAGAAACTAAAAGGAAACGAAAAATCACAAGTTTTTATTTTCGGCTTCCCTTAAAACCTTATAATCAGGGAGGTTTTAATACTAAATTACATACAGAGCTTTTATTACTGATTATTTAAGTGTTTTTAATAAATGCATATTATGACAAATGATGTTATGTTTTAGCCTTACGAGTAATTTCTAAGCATCATTCCGATTAGTGAGGTGATAGTGGAAGTTGTAGTGAATCAAACTCTTTGGTTCTGATAATATATTATTTTAATTCCGGCATCTTGATGTTATTGAAACAAATATGTACTATCATAACAATCAAACGTTAATGGTAATATCATTATGACAAAAGACAATATGCGTTTAAAATCCACTTGATTGTTTAAAGATTCCTTAGACTGCAGGGAGGGCTACGATCTCTTCCCCTCACCTAACTTTTTGAATATTAATGAAAGTATTTTTTAGGGTACCGCTATTATTATTTATCTATTCCCGAGCGACGCCGGGTACCTTAGCTAGTATATATAAACAGTTTTGAACGGACCTCATTTTCGTCATTTCCTAGGTAGAATCGAGGTACATTTGATGAAAAATTTCGAGAATCGCGTCATGAGTACGACCTCAATAGCTGATTTCCCTTAAGAGAAATCGGCTAAAACAAAGCTCTGGTATCAGATCAATTACCATATGAATGCTATAAATTAGTACCTTCACAATGGACAGACAATTTATTAAATTTAATTAATCTGGCTCTCGAAAAAGAGAAAATTCCTTCTAACTGGTCGAAAGTAAAACTGAGGATGCTGCATAAGAAAGGCGAGACGACTATTCCAGCGAGCTATCGACCTACAGCGTTAATTAACGTTATAACAAATATTTTTACTGTTTCGATTTATAATAGACTTGTTGAATGGATAGACACTAATCATATCCTCCCTGAAGAACAGATGGGCTTAATTAGCCAAAGTAGCATAAAGTGGACGTAAATAAATAAATAAAAGTCCGTCACGCAGGGGCTGCGTAAACTAAGCAGATTTCCTATGTGAAGTTTAGCAATAGAGAAATCTGCATACTGGTAACACAACACCACCATAAGTAAATACAAACGGTAATGAGAAATATTTCAGTTAATTTTAATAAGCTCCCAACTGAAATGGCTTCTGAATTCTAAGAATAATTTATATTTTAATAACTCAAACATTAGTAGTCCAAGAACTAAAGAAGGGGGGGGGCGGATGAACAGAACGTATTTGCATAAATCTCACAAAGTAACGAAGGTTAGGTAAGGTTAGAAACGACAGGTTAGGTTAGAAGCTTCCGCCAGAGCCGAGACTTACGAAAACGGTCGAACTAACCCGAACAACACCCGACCACAGACTTCATAAAAATGCAAATATCTCGGTTAATATTCAAGATAGAGATTAAGTGTATATAACAGTAGTTATAGTAAATTTGCAATAAGATTGGTTCTATACAATTTTTTGATCCGATGCATAATAACGGAGATATTTCGAATTTTCGAAAATCCCCCCCTCTAAACCCCCCCTCCCTCTGGTACGATTTCAGCCATTAACGAACTTCATCTGTCTTTTTACATAAAACGGTTCAATATCGAGTTTCGTTACGATCAAACAAAAATTGCGACCGCTAGAGCGTTAACAGACATATATATATATATATATATATATATATATATATATATATATATAATTTTGAACGGACCTCATTTTCGTCATCTCCTGGGTAGGATCGATGGACATTTGAAGAAATTTTTCGAAACTCGAGATGGGCGCTCTACCAGGAAGGAGCCGCTCTGATGCTATGTTCTCCTTAGCTTCAACTAAGAATATTCATCTTGATGATAGTAATTTGTAAATAATGATGGTAATTTTCACTCTTTACTTATCATAGACAACAATGCTAAACTGATGATTATTTACATTTTTATCAATGAATCATTAAAAATTAGAAGCTTTATTCTTAATGATTTCGTTCATTTTTGTTAAAATATTACTTATACTTCCTGATTTTCGTGTATACTTTTTGAGTAAAAAGAAAAGACAAAAAGGAAACATGCATATCACTTTATTTGTTTATGATTTCCAGAATATACTTAACAATATGTAACGTGTACCTAATATTTTATGGTCATAAGCAACACTAGTTTACGACTTTTTGTGAACCATTTCATTATTTATTGAATATTTAGTATTTAAATTGTTAAATATTTGAAGTAATGCATTATTACTTTTATATTTACAGTTACGAAGAAGAACTGCGTTTATTATTTGTTTTATTTAATGCTAAGTCACAAAAGGAAGTGTGTTTGGTTTATAAGGCCCTTCATATTCATGATCGAAATAAAATGTACATAAGTACATTTATAAAACATTACATTTGAAATAATATTGGTTTCTTTTCGACTCCAGGATTAATTAATAACGGAGATATTTGGATTTTTCAAAATTCCTCTGTAAACCCCCATCCCACAGGGTGCATTATAGCCACTAACGAACTCGATCTTTAATTTTACATAAAACGTTTAAATTTTGAGTTTGCCAACGATTACAGAAAACTCAAAAAGAGTTAGATTCCGCACAACTTACGCAATCCCACGTTGTTCAAATTCAACATGACTTTGTTTAAATAATACATGATAAAAATGAAATAATCGAAATGCTCTTATAGTTTATATTTCTATTGGAAATAAATAACAAAGTTTTTAAAGTAAATAATAAATGTGGGGGGTGCAGATTGATAACCTCCCTAATCCAAATTATACTTAGAACAACTTCATTACATAATTTTTCATAAAATGTCTATATCAAATAAACTTTAATGAGTAATAATGAAATTGGGCTCCTGCAAACTCTCCCTCCCACTGGTCGGATTTCAGCCATTAACGAACTTGTTCTTTAGTTTCACATAGAACGTTTAAATATCGAGTTTGGGGCCGATCAAACAAAACTTGCGACCGTTAGAGTGTTAACAGACAAATATACATACATATAGCTTTGAAAGGACCTCGTTTTCGTTATCTTTTGGATAGGATCGACCTACATTTGAGGAAAGCCAATAATTGGGTATAATACATAAGCCTTACATATTAAATGTAATCCTTTTTTATTTTAAAAATGTTTAGTAGCTTAATACGATGCATTGAAAATAATGAGATAATATAAAGTCTTAAAATGCTCTTCTTGAACTAATTTTCATTCAATAAATGCCCTATTTGTTTTTTCCCCCTTCATTTATTGATACCATTTTGTTTTAGATTTCCGCTAAGAGAAATTAGCTATTGAAGCTGTTATGTAGGCTGATAATGATTCGATTTTCCAACGATTTTCTCAAATGCTCATCGATCGTACCTAGAAAAAAGTATATATATTTGTCTATTAACGCTCTAGCGTTGGGAATTTTTGTTTGATCGCTGCCAAACTCGATATATAATCTTTTCATGTAAAAATAAAGACCAAGTTTGCTCACGGCTGAAGTTGGACTGCTGGGAAATTTAAATTTCTATAATGTTGTTCTATGCAATGTTTCTCTATCTTGAATATTTACCTAAGTGTTTTCATTTCTTAATTTTCAACCTTCAGTAAACCCCTTTCAGACTTCCAGTCTCCTCACATTAACAATAAGCGAATTTATCATGAAATGCCTTACTCCAAGGTTAAATACCAACTATTGTTTTCAAGTGAGCTTTCCTGATTGAGATACGTGCAAATGCGGTCATGTGTAATGAGGTCATCAATTAAGATTTTATTTCTTCACTCAATAATGTGTGTTTGATCTATACCATAATCGAAAAAGATATTTGTTTTTAGCAGATTTCCCTTAAGGGAAATCAGATATTGAGTCGTACTCATGACGCCTACCTAGGAGATGATGAAAATGAGGTCTGTTTAAAACTATATATATATATATATATATATATATATATATATATATATTTGTCTGTTAACGCTCTACCGGTCGCAATTATTGTTTAATCGTTACCAAACTCTATATTTAGTCGTTTTATGTAAAAAGAAAGATCAAGTTCGTTAACGGCTGAAATCGGACAAAGGGAGAGGGTTTAGAGGGGGGGGATTTTGAAAAATCGAATTATTTCCGTTACTATACGTCGGATCGAAGAAATGTATAGGATCAATCTTATAGCAAATTAAATGTAATATAAATATTGTTATATACATTTATTCTCTATCTTGAATATTAACCGGGATATTTGCATTTTTCAGTTTTCAGTCTTCAGCAACCCCTTCTACTCATGTTATATAAACAATACTCGGCTATGTAATAAACCACATCATTCGAAGCTTAAATGACAAGTATTGTTATCAAGAGACATTTATTATACGAGAAACACGCAAATATGTTCTGGTGACCACCCCCTCTTAAGTTTTTGGACTCCTTAAATTTGAATGATTGAGACGAAAATTATTCTGATTCATTATTAATTACAGTACTAGATATAATAAATAGTTTCTAATCAAATTAATACGTTATATTCAGATACATTACAGTAATTGTTTTTCTTTCCGGTAAGAAGTTGACAGAACTTTTTACATTGCAGGGGCTTTCCGTCGAAGGTTTCTTATTATCGTTTGTATTTATTCACTTAATATTCACGGTAGTGTTGTGTTACCGGTATGTAGATTTATCTATTGTTAAACACACGGGAAATCTGCTTAGTTTACGCAGCCCATGCGTGACGGACTTCCTGTTAATGGTTGAAATGTTACCAGGAACAGAAAAAAAACAATATATCTCTGTTATTATGAGCCGGATCGAAAAATGTTATAGAACCAATCTTGGTAGACTATTGATGCTTTACAAGTGTTGTGTTATACATTTTTTGTAAGTGAAATATTAAGGGATTTATTCGTTCTTTCTTGCTTTTAGTCTTCTGTAAACCAATTACCAAAAAAAAGTCTAGCTGTTGCATAAGGGAGATAGGGGGGATACAAATTTATAAAACAAGTTTTTAACGAAAAATATATTTTACATCAGGTAATAGTGACAAAAAATGTGCTGAAGAGATTCACTTTCCCAGGAGGATCTTCCTTCCAGCACCAAGGTTCTGGCCTGCTTGGGTGGCGCCCTTGTTGCTGCCAGCCTGAAGGCCGATGATGGATTCTCCAGCCCTCAGCTGTTCCTCGGTGAAATCTCTCTTGCACTCATCAGCTGGCTTCGGTCCAAGGTATGGGCCTGGCCACTCGGGGTGTTTGTAGGTCTGCCTGCCCAGGCCGAACAGGGCGGTCGTCACCTGGGCAATGTCCTTCTTCTCGTAGAGGTCCACTGTCTGGAAAAGGTCTACGTCGGGAACCCCGTATGCTGTCATTGCCTTCAAGAAGCTGAAACAAATAGAGGAGATAGTATTACAAGTTTTAGCATTTAGTATTAAGTAATCGATGAGTACGGGCTTGTAAGAAAGTCCTTCGCGCAGGGGCTGCGTTAGCTAAGCAGATTTCCCACGTGCGTCACGTTTTTGCATTTACCTGAGAAATTAAAAGTTCAATGAGAACAATAATTGGTATTTAAGCTTCAAATAAAGTCCTTCATAACATAATGGAATATTGTTAATATCAGATGAGTAGGAGTGGGGGTTTACTGAATAAATACAAATATTTCAGTTGATAATCAAGTTAGTGAAAAAATGTACATAACAACATTTATAGAACATTAAATTTTCAATGAGAATGGTTCTATTTAATTTTTCGTTCCGACGCATAATAACGGAGATATTAAGAATTTACGAAATTCTCCCCCTCTAAACACCCCTCTCCCCTGGTCCTATTTCAGCCGTTAACGAACTTGATCTTTCTTTTTACATAAAACCACTAAATATTGAGTTTCGTAACGATTAAACAATAATTGCGGCCGCTAGAGCGGTAACAGACAAATACATATATAGTTTTAGAGACGGACCTCATTTTCGTCATCTCTGAGGTAGGATCGATGGACATTTGAAGAAAAATTTCGAAAATCGCGTGATGAGTATGACTTCAATAGCTAAAATGCTAAGAGCTAAAAAGTCCGTATTGCCGAGCTGCGTAATTAGCGGTTTTAGAACCCCCGTAATTAGCGGGCCTTAAGGGCCCTTAATCAATTATTGAGGTTGTACTCATGGCGCGATTTTTGAAAAATTTCATCAAATACTCATCGTACTACCCAGGGGATGACGAAAATGTGGTCCGTTCAAAACGATATATATATATATATATATATATATATATATATAGATATATATATATATATATATATATATGCCTGTTATAGGTCTAGTGGTCGCGGATTTCGAAAATTCGTTACTATGCTTCGAATCGAAAAGTTGTACTGAACCAAACTCATTGCAAATTTAATTTCCTATAAGTGCATTTTATATATATTGTTTCTATATATTTAATAATAAAAGAGAAATATTATTTTTTTAGTTTTCTGCCTTCTGTAAAACCCCACTCCTACTCAGGGATTACAATTTTTTACAACAAACGTGTTTACGTTTTCTAAGTCACTAAAATCTCAAATGTAATTATATGTTTACATAGGCTTCTTATCGCGGGATAAATATAGTGTAGATGGTGAAATGAGGTAATCGCTGTATCGTATTCCAGTGTGTGGGGAAATCTGCTTCTTTTATGCAGCATCTGTGTGACTTTTATTGAATAGATAAGTTCTGTAAATGTCTTTGTTATTTTGTGTAGACGATATCACGTCTTTGGAATGTCAGCTCTTAATGTAATGATGAGCGGAAAATTTTAATATTTCTTTTAACTGTATTTGAATTATTGAGAATTATTTTGATTCCAAAGAGCAAATTATTATTTGAGGCGAGGGTGGGTGGGTCTGTAATGAAAGACCTAAAGAGTTAGAAGTGGGCCAATTGGTCAGCAAGATAGTCTACCTGAGTAATTTGGCACACGCTATACAATTATACTTTGACCTAGACGAGCTCCTTTGCTATTAAAATATAATTGAACAAGGCCGAAGTGAAGTCGCCAACATTATTCGCTTGTGTTACGATTACTCTCCAAGTGATGCAAGTCTTCATGAAATTCCATATAAATAATGATATAACTCAATGAAGAATCATAACCAGTTGTCTTGCCTCCTGTTCAGTTTTTATAGAATCATTCCCTTGCTATTTTAACTAGAATTAAAGAAACACCGACCGTATTAAACAAATATAAATAAATAATTCACCGTGTGAAGTGAAGGAAGTATTCTAATAGCAAAATATATTTTAAGATTTCAATGACATTATCCGTTTCGTCCCTCGCTGAATCCAATCGGACTAGTTTCAATTATTGAATATAGAAATAATTATTTGAACATGTGTATTAGAATAAAGTAAAAATATTGTCTCTCTCTTTTCTTGGAGCTCTACAACTAAATATTTATGTTTTAAATATTAATTTCTATCAGTGAAATTTATTGATAATTAAGGGTCAAAATAATATATACACTTTGTAACAACCATTTATAAAATATTGAAAGGAAAAATTATAATTTGAGTAAATGCATTGACTTTACAGAGTAGCAATAACAGCTCCATACAAAATGAAGAAAACTAGCCCTACAAAGTGAAGAAAGAAAAGTCTATCAATTGAGATACTTCAGGTTAAGGATCTGAAGAAGAAATGACTGCTTTAGCTAACATGACAGTTTCAGCCTGCAGGCTTTAAACAAGGAAGCTAGCTGCATTATATGCTTGGAGGTAAGCTGCAAGAATGCAGGCGATGAGGGCGAAGATGAGGGAGGCTAGATTCCTGCACTTGCAGCAATTCTGATAATCTAAGTTGGCTTTTATCTATTTATGTATATATTAAAAAAAAATGCAGTAAGTGTATGTATGAGTAAGTGTGTGATAAATTGATTTTAATTACTTGCAAAAAAAAATAAGTAAAAAAACAGAAAAAGTACATACATTAAAAGTAAAAGTCATTTAATTGTAATATTGGCTAATTATAATGCCAGTTGAAAATATGTACTTGTAAGGGAGAAAATATATGTTTATTTAATATAATATATAATGAAAAAAGTGTATATACTATTATTACATAGGATAAGTAAGTATATTGCCAGTATTAAAAAATGTACAATAATTATTAATTATTGGCCAAATATAAAGGCAGTTAAAAATATTAAGCCAGTAGTAAGAAGTGTAAATAGGTACAACGTAACTCGTGTTACTAGCACACATCTTTAAGTAAATATAAATAAATAAATATGTATTTATAGATTTAGTTAAGAAATAATTGTATAGAAAATTAGTAAATGTAATAACGTATAATATATTAATTGATATTATTTAAGGCATAGAGTAAAACAGGGACTTGTAAACAGCATTATTCTACTATAAAGGGCATAATAACCTAGTTGTTGATTGCCCAAATCATATTAATCCTAATCCTTAACAGAGTAAGGGCGGTTTATTCTTCACAAGGTATGACGATTTCAGCCCAAATGTATTTGAAGCTAAGGCTACTGGCCAAATGAGAAGAGAGATGTCCAGAAAGTAATTTGTCTGAGATATCAAACATCCCATATAAAATCTATTTGGGCTAGTTTCCACGAACGCCTGTTCGAATTTCGCATAATCCAAGAAAACTAGCAGCGTCATGATGTTGAATTTTCACATTCTAGAATGCAGTAGCATCTGGTTGTGAAATTCAGCGTTTTAGGGGGATGAGAAAATAAAAAAAATACTAATTTCTCTGTGCCTACAAGAGACACAGAACATCCTTTGTTTTTATCATACAAATATACAACTCATGCTAACAACATTATTTAGTGTATCTGGCGGACTCTAGAAAGTCACGGACTATTCTGTTTTTTTAGTTTTAATTTTTTATAAGTAATTAATGCACAGTAATTACGTCTGATTTTAAAGGAAATTCGCACTTGAAAACCAGTTAATTAAACGCTATTTTAAAGTCTTTCGTTAAGTATATAAGGTGACGTCGTTCAAACATTGTCTTACTTTCATCTTCAGAAGTGACTAAATTTATTAAAGTTGTAATTTAAGGGACCTGGGTCTTTCCAAGAAAATCGGGCCAGCTTCCATAATTAGATTTTGAAGGACTGTCGGACTAAACCTTGGAAATCTAATAATGAACGTTAGCCTGACGAATGAGGTAAACATTCCTAAAGGTCCACTGCTTTGACAGTTTAGATACCAAAGGGCATGAAAATGAAAGCTGTAAAAAAAAACAACAAAAAAAACAAAAAAAAAAAAAAAAACTAGTAATATAAATAAAAGCGCTTCCTGAAATATTATTTTCCTCTGTGGCCTCCTACCCTGCAAATGTCCTTGGTCCTGATTTACATCTTCCTGTTGCTATTTGAACAATCCCAGCAAAATTTATTACCCCTCAGTGTAGAAAAAAATATTGTAATGTTATTTTTATAAAGAAAAAAATTATTTGACTGCATGCGAGCTCTACAATCACTCGAGATTAGTTTTATATTTTAAATATTAATTTCTATAAATAAACGTTATTGATACTTAAGAGCCAAGCTGAAATATACACTTTGTAACAATTATTCATAAAATATTTAAAGAAAAAATTAGAATTTGAATTAACCCATTGACTTAACAGACTAAAGACGGTTTATACTTAAGAAAGGACGTCGAATTTACGACAAATGCATTTAAAGATAAGGCTATTGGACAAACGAGACGAGAGACGCCAAGAAAGTAATTTGCAAAGACATTAAACACCCCTAAGATCACGGTGAGTATAGAAATATGAAAAAAGCAGCTACCAACTGAACCCCCTGGCTGTCACTATAACTTCAAACATTTTTTTTACATGAGCTAAAAGAGTGAAGTTCGAGAGATTTCTTTGTATATTGATCATATTGGCGTTTACTTAAGAATTAGGCGTGTGCTTGTCCGTTGATCATTTTTCAAGGGGATATTTCATTTTTATGAAACTCAAAATATAATTTATTTTCTAAAACTTTTAGATCTATTTCAGTTAAAAATAAAAATTGGTTAGCGGGGGGGGGGTCGGGGGGGGATGCAAACCCGCATTTGCGAATATCTCCCTCCCTATCCCATATTACAGAAGAAATTGATATAAGAAATAATTTTGTTTAGCATAAAAATACTAAGACATTAGTTTCTATAAACAGTTTTTGAACTGATGAATAGAAACAAATATATTTACGATTTTGTTTTTTAATCTCCCTGTAACAGCTTGTGTAACTTATGATTGTTTGAAATATTCTTCAGACACAATATATACACATACATATAACTGCACTATAATACAATTACACTCTTAATACGTTTAAATATCGAATTTTATTCAATTAAATTATGAGTTACATTGGCATTAGCGCCTTTTTTTCGAAATGTTGAAGTTTTGAAACTGTTAAATGCAGTAAGAAATTCCAATGTATTCTAACTGTTTTGAGTAAAATTTAGTAAAGAATTTAATATTTCATAGAAAAATTAACAATCATATATATAGTGTTTGAATCTTGGAATTTTAACTGTCATCTGTTATTATTCTTACAAGTCAATGGAATCTTCCAATCTGCATAGAGAGTATTATTGGTAGGAGGTGTGGAATGCTGTTTAAAATAGAAGCTCATGGTTATCAAGTGTCAACGAATTGTATTGGATTGCAAAGCTACAAATTATGCTGATAGAAATAGAAAGGCGCCAAAAGTAGTAATAGAAGGGAAATTCTAACGTGGCTAACGTTACATAAACATTTATTAGCACAGAGTTATTTTAATGAATATAGGAGGGGTAGTAACAAGAGTTGGGCGTATATCAAATAAATCTTCAGTTACTCTTTGTTCATGAAAATATTTCATTCGTTATTAAGGTTTATTATTAATTATGTTTTCTTTAGTAATTAATTTCATATTTATTCTTAAATCATGAATAAGAATATTAACTTTTATAATTGTACGAACCCTAAAGGCAGTGCATAGATAAAGAAAGATCTGAATGGGGTTTCTTGGTTCATATCTGTACATACTAAACTGCTCAAAAATGAATAGGGATATTGGCTGTTTTGTGGTATGTATGGGGCCTAGCATATTTTTATTTATTTTTTATTATAAATATCATTAATATTTATTAGAAATTATTGTCTTTTTCCCCCATAAAAGGAAATTTAATTAAGATCGATTTAATTAAAATTAATATGATAAGAAAAAATAACCAATATCCCTATTCATTTTTGAGCAGTATATTTTGCTATACATTTTTTATAGTCGTCCGATTTTTTGGCCTTCTTTAAATCGATTTATAAATCATTTATACATGTCTGTAATATCTTAAGTAATTTATTTGTAGTGAATAACTAAGAGTTAGTGTAGATAATGTTAAGGCAGCTTAGTTGTTTTTTTTTCTTCCCCATAGGTCTGTCATATCGCTTTGTACGTTTATGGCCTTGTAGCTTTTCCTCATAAAAACCTATTCCTTCTATCCATCTAACCTCTATCAGCAAATAATAAGTTCAAATATTAATAATTTTAATGAACCAATGATGCACGGAAGAACGGCTTATTTCGGTAGGAATCGAACCTATCTCTAATGTATTTTCTGAGCCTAAAAATATTAATATCTTTTCTCATGAAAATAATGAACAATTCGTGTAATTTATTTCAACGAAAGAAGTAGTTTTCTTTGAAAACAGTTTCTGTTTAGCCCACAATAAATACTTTAACAATAAACACTTGCATTGAAGGTATTGTTGATAGATAAATACAATTTTGAGCAGGCCTCATATTCACTTTGTAAACATTTACTGTTATGTATCGCACGTTAATTCGAAAATGAGCTTTTGATTTCATTCCCAATATATGTAAAAGCACAGCGTTATAAAAAACCATAAGTGTAAATGCTTGGGCTCACCACTTTCTATATCATAGAATTCAAAAGATCATTAAGGGGGACACATAGAATTGACGTTGCGACAACAAATGCTCTACCTAAAGGCTTTGCCTGATTGTTGTTTCTCAAGGAAATGAAGTCAAGATATTTACGAAAACGAACACGCGTGCTGATGCTCTATAAGGACAAGCATTGGTTTACACACACAGATTGGCCGTGTTTACTAAGCAGATTTCACATGTGCGTTACTTATTTGTATTTATCTCAAAACGTAGAATCTCAATGAGAACAATATTTGGTATTTAGGATTCAAATAATGCGTTTCATAATATAACAGCTTATTGTTCATACGACATTTGTATGAGTGGGGGATTACTGAATGCTGAAAACAAAAAATTCAAATATCTCGGTTAATTATCAAGATAATGAAAAAAACCGTACATACCAACATTTATAGAAAATTACATTTGGAATAAGACTGATTCTAGACAACTTTTCGACCCGACGCATAATAACGGAGTTATTAAGAATTTCCGAAATTCCTCCCTCTAAACTCCCCCTGCCACTTTTCGGATTTCAGCTATTAACGAACTTGATCTTTGGTTACGATCAAATTGCGACCACTACAGCGTTAACAGACAAATATATATATATATATATATATATATATATATATATATATTTTTGAACGGACCTCATTTTCGTCATTTCCTGGGTAGGGTCGATGGGCATTTGAAGACATTTTTCGAAAATCTCGACATGCGTACAACCTCAAAAGCGTATTTCCCTAAAGGTAAATCTCTTAAAATTCTAACCTTCTCAAATTTTCGTCTTTTAGATTCATGTAAGAGTGGCAAGACTGAGAAGTGTGTAAAGTTGTAGTTTGCGTACTGGTTAATTATTCAGGTTCCGGTGTACGTAAGGAGGGCTCTCTAAAATTCTCTCCGCACTCACGGATAACTTGGTTGTTGGGTTAGCCTCACGCAGAAGGCAACTGGAAACCATCGCATTTAATATTTTAACTTCTTCCTTCCTTCGTTTCATTCTGAGGAAATCAAGACTTACTGCTCACGGACTACTACTTACCTACTAGGAATGCCCTGTAGAAAAACTACAACAATTTATTTAAGCTCGATTGGCATTTGTGTATAAAGGTAAGTATTAGATGGTCAAAATATTCATACCATTGCAGAAGGCACGTCACCCATTCAGGTGAACTTTTATCTTAAAGCGCATCGGGTGATTACGACCATTATTAGTGTTCTGTATGCGCCATGTTTTCTTCAAATATGTTTTAGACGAACTAGGATTACATTGTAAGTATTTTAAACATAAAATGGGACTGCGAGCTTTATGGGTTATCTTTATTTTTAGGAAGTAATCTATCACACAGAGGACGACTGATGTTTTGAAGGAGGTCTTGGAAGGGTACCAAGGAGACCAGTATTCATATGGCAGCTAATGGCCTGTGATTTGTCATATAAATATGACTATGACACTAAACTAGTACAACTCTACGTATCAAAACATGCGCATACATCATTTTCTTTTTAACATCTGGGAGTAAATATACATACACACTAGACCGTTGAGATTCGAAATCCTAGTCAACCAGCAAACAAAATTTTTCCTTCAACATTTTATTTATTCATACAATAATCGCGTTTTAGCGACGAATCAGTTATTTAACATATATAACCACTTTATTATATTTGCGTAAGTATGCTCATTTCTGCAAATACTTTCAGTATTTTCCTACATTATAATTTTTTGAAAATGTTATGTTTCAAGTAGTGTAATACGCGGTCTATATACGGGCTGCGGTCTTGTAGTAATTCAGTCAAAGTAGGTCTATGTGGGTCCTTAAATAGCAGTCAGTAAGTATATGTTTTATAGTAAGTCTACAGTTACAGTGTTGGCAGTAGGGTTCGTCTTCTCCAGTAAGTAGGTAAGTGTGAGTCAGTCGTGAATGTCCAATTCTTAACCTCGTTAAAACTACTTCTTCTCTTCTAATTAGCCTTTTTGAGGAAGGCCATTCACCATGTATATGTTTCATTTCTCGAAGTTTGTTATCAGTTTCGGTAAACCAAGATTTCTGCCATGAATTGACTATTATATTATACCTTCAACAGGTAGATGTTAACAGCACGGGAGAGATCTACTGAGTAATTCCTATGTCTTATTTTGAAATAAACATTTTTATTAATTAAACTTCTCCAAAATTGATCAGCCTGCCAACCTTATAAACCAATTATTCTCTTTATTGGGTTCAGGAACTTTTAGAAAGACTCCAGTGAATATCACGCCCTTCTCGGTGTTACTCTAAATTAAAGTAAGAACAGGAGAAAATTCGTATTATACATACAGTCATAAGGCCTAGGATTTCAACGAAACCGTTTTGTTTTGTGACATTAAGTCCAAAAAAAATTGAACATCCGGGACCGATTTTCCCCCCGGTAAATCTAAAGAGCCAAGGAAAGAGATATTTGAAAATATGAAAATTTGAATTTACATTTATTCATTTTCTCCTCTTGTTCTGCGTCTATCATGTATGTAGTACTAAATACCGTTCGATTAGTTTTATACTTATTAGAACTATAAAATAAAGGATTCCGTATAATATTAAATGATTAAGCGAGTGAGGAGTTACAAAAATCAGTAGACGTATAAAGTAATAGCAAATAATAACGGATCAAGTAAGTCGAATGAGGATTAAAGATTCACAATGAACTCTAGTACGAAGTTGTATTGGAATAATATAATAAATGAATTTTCTCTGTAGCCAAAGAAAAATTCTTTTAAACAATTAGTGCAAAATTCTTTTCTACTTATTCAGTCAGAACTCGCCTACTTTTCGAACTAATTCAACGATATAACATACGTTAGAAAACTGGGCTCCTTATCTTTCCGTACATCTTCCAATCTCATGGGTTTCAAGGGTAAGTAAGAAAATTATATTTTATGACAACCTTGATTTTGCCATTACGTGTAGTAAGCAGGTTTGTTAACTAAACTTAGCGTAAGTCCCATATCTATTATTGGTGGTGTTTCTGAATTATGTATACATTTCAGGCATGCAAAAATAAGAATAAAAAACTTATATAAAACGGAGAAAACAATAACTTCTTCTTCAACAAAATTTCTCCGAGTTCATTCAAGATGCACTCGTGAAGCGATTTTGAAAAAAATGAAGCTCGCACACCAACACATCTCTCTCTCTCTCTCTCTATATATATATATATATATATATATATATATATATATATATATATATATGTATATTCGTGAGAGTGTACACCTGTTAGAGCTCAGGAGACTACAATTTTCGTTTGTTGTCTCCCAAATTTGATATATAAATATTTGAAGCAAAACAAAGTTCGTAAATGACTGAAACCGAAGAAGGGAAATTGGGGGGAGGGGGTGTGAAGGGGTCGCAAACATGTCCATTGTTGTGTGTCGAATTGAAAAATGTTTGACTATTAATCTTTCTGATAAATCAATAAGTACTTGTATAGGTTTCTAACTATACTACAGATAACAATATTATACAACGTCACCTGTGTGTCATTCCAGCAAGTGGTAAATCTGGGAAGTTAATAATCTCTGGGAGATGGAATTATTGTTAACTTTCTCTTGTGTAAGAATATTATTTTAATCACAAAAAATATGAATTGGCCTTCTGCCGCTCTATTCATAATCCAACTAGACATTACTAACAAAAAATATTCTCAGCAGCCAACATCAGGAGATGTAGAGCGATGGACAATATATTAGTGAGGTTCAGGAATGGCCCTCAAATAGAAACCTATATTTTTATATCATTCTAAACAGTGAATGTACAGAATTGGATGAATGTCCCATTGAATGCTCAACTAAATAAGGCATGCCCATTAAATAGAATGATAAATCTGAGTAATATTATTGCCTCCCCTATATGTGAAACTTTTTCTAGATGAATGAGCTCTCCTCTCTTTGCCAAGACATTTTCGAACGGGTAGACCTAATAAAAGACCTACACTATTATCCCTTTTTCATCTCGTGCCCAGAAATAATTACGCCTCTAGTAAAGATAAATTATAAAATCCTACCAGAGGAAAGTATTTTTGGAGTAGTAAACAGAGGAGCTCGCTAATATTTTGGCCACTCAGTCTATTATTACTTTTACGGGCTGTTGAGCCAGAAAAAATCGTTTTAGTTATTGAGGTTCTGCTCATTACGCGATTTTTGAAACATTTCCTCAAATGTCCATCGAACCTTCCTAGAAGACGAAAATGAGGTCCGTTCAAAATTAAAATTATATATATATATATATATATATATATATATATATATATATAGAGAGAGAGAGAGAGAGAGAGAGAGAGAGAGAGAAAGAGAGAGAGCTATCTATCTATATATTTATCTCTTTATCACTCTAGCGGTCGAATTTTTGTTTAATCGTTACCAAACTCGGTATATAAGCGTGTTATGTAAACAGAAATATCAAGTTCGTTAATGACTGAAATCGGACTGGGGGGAGGGGGGGGGGTGTAGAGGGGGTAATTTCGAAAATTCTAAATATTTTATAGGTCGGATCGAAAAAGTATATATAACCAATCGTATTGCAAATTTGATTGTCTATAAATGATATTATATACATATTTTCTCTATCATGAATATTAACCAAGAAATTTGGATTTTACAGTTTTCAGCCTTCAGTAAACTACCTTCTTACGCCTGTCATATTAACAATAAGAGGTGTTATATCATGAACTACTTTATTATAAGTTCAAATACCAAATATTGTTTTCTAGAGACCTTTATTATATAATTCGTTGCGTGATGATGTCTTCAATATGTTACGTTCTTGTTTTGAACATGTTTCCTTGACCTATACTATACTCAATATCTATCTGTTTCAGTCAACACTAAAGATCATATTTTTGGTTATTGGCTGAAGGCGGACTTGGAATCGTGGGGATTCGAAAATTCAATATGCTGTCATTCTGAGTTGGATCGTAAAATGTTATAGGACAAATGCTGTTAAACTATTTATGCTCTACAATTATTACACTATTCATTTTTTCGTAAGTCAAGTATTCATCGAGTTATTTTTAATGTTTTGTTTTCAGACTTCAGCAACCCCCCCCCCCAAGCTCACCGTTCCCTTCTATCCATCTGTCGTAGAAGTTTATTTTTTTTTAAATAGAAATTGGGTGTATGTTGTGACGTGAGATCAGAAGTTTGTTAGACCAGCACGTGGGAAATCTGCTTAGTTTACGCAGACCCTGCGTGACGGGCTTTTCATTACTGCTAAGGGGAGGAGGAAGGGTTGTGTATGAGCATAGGCAGTTATTTTTACACTCATTCGAGACATTGCTATAATACTCTCGGAGAACATTGGGTAGTGGGTTTAATTGCTGACGGGCTCACTACCATTAAATCCCTAGTCGGACTTAGGCTAGAATAAGCCGTCAAGTGCAGATTTCTCACATATGGGAATGACAAATAGATAACGTCACATATTCTATTGTTTACATGTCCCTTAGTGAGTTTCATTTAAGTTGAAACCGAATATTCAATATATCTCCGTTATTATGAGCTGCGAGGTTTATAGCCAGCTTCTTGGAAATTCAATTGTTTATAAATATTGCTCTATACACTTTTTCTTTATCTGGAATATTATTCGAGATATATGCATTTTATAGTTTTCAACCTAGAGTAAACCCGCACTTTTAGTCATAAAAAATAACTTAAAGTACATTGAATTCGTCAAGCTGAAATCGGACCAGAAATAGGGGAGGGATTCCAAAATCAAAATATCTCCCTTATTATGAGTAGGAACAAAAAATTGTATGGAACCAATCTGTTAAACTGCTGATTTTCTACAATTGTTGTTCTATACAATTTTTCGTAACTCAAATATTACGCCAGCTATTCGTGATTTTTAGTTTTCAGCCTTTAATAAACTCCCACTTGTATTAATTGGAATTTTACATAGAAATAGAGGACATATGGCGAGATGTGATCACTACTGAGTCATAACAGCACGTGGGTAATTTGAATAGATAACGCAGCCCCTTTGTGACGGAGTTTTTTGTCTTCAGTAAACCCCCCACTCCGAATCTTATATTTTCAAATTAAACTATTGTATCACTAAATATCTCATTTACAGCTTATTACAAGTCTTTTTTTTAATTTTTTTTTAATAAGAATGAAATAATAACGGATTAGTTGAAAGGTGAGGTCGCCTGTACTGGAAAGATGGCCAGTTAACACAGAAAACAACTGTGACAGTAATTTCCGATAACTGCTTCAAGGGACAAATGATCCCCTACGGCTGAAAAAAGGATTTAAACCAAGAACATAAATATCTCGTGAGACGTTTTTATACTTTTGCAGTAGATGGGCTCCAAGGAGTCAACAATATGAATTTTAACATTATAACAAACTTGTCGTTATGTACTCTTACACCATTCGAGGGGAAAAGCTTGAGAAGCGCCATTAGAGTCAATCGACCCCGAGCCACATTTTAGCGTGTTAACGTCCATATACTTATTGGAACAATATTACTATCCATCTACAACAATATTGATGGCCTTAAAAATAGTAAACGTGAGCCAAACTTTCATTTTTGGAAAATTCCTCATTTTTAAAATTCATAAAAATACACTATATTAGAAATCATATTTCTGGATCGGCTCCAACAGTTTTGTATTAGGGTGAACAAATAAAAATAGTCCACCTAGATTCTTGGAACCGTTGTCCAATCCTAGGTTTAAGCTTGTCAAACTGTCGTGTTTTCTCTTCACAACTATACGCTTCTAAGATTATAACTTTTATTCATCATTAGCAAAATAATTGGCAAATAAAATAAAAATATTAAAGGACTGGTACTATTAATGAGATAATGAATGTTTGTTTTCGGGTCTACAACGTAAACAAAGCAGAATTCGCGCTCCTACCTTAGAAATTATGAAAATTACGTCCATTCAATGTTCCATATGTATTTGCTTGGCACCACTCTAGCTGTTGTACTTTTTGTTTCAGAGTTACTTAACGCCATATTTAAGCCTTTAGTGTAAAACCATTTCTATAATATCTCTGTAATTATAACTTACATCGAAGAATGTTATACAACGAATCTTAATGGAAATTTAATTTCTTAGAATTGCTGTTCTTTATTGTCTTTCTCTCTCATCTTATGCCCAGTTTAAATTTTAAGTCCTGTCTACTAAGGCGTCTTAAAAATGGAGGACAGATCCAGCACTTGTGAAATATGCTTACTTTACGTCGCTTCCCCGTGCCCATCTTTTAGCAGATTTCTTTTAGGGGAAATCAGCTATTGAGGTCGTACTCATGACGCGATTTTCAAAATTATTCTTCAAATGTCCATCGATCCTACCTAGGAGATGACGAAAATGAGATCCGTTCAAAACTGTATGTGTGTGTGTGTGTGTATTATGTCTGTCACGCTCTAACGGTCGCAATTATTGTTTAATCGTTACCAAACTCGATATTTAATCGTTTTGTGTAAAAAGAAAGATCAAGTTCGTTAACGGCTGAAATCGAACCAGAGGGAGGGAGGGGGTTTAGATGGGAGGAATTTCGAAAATTCAAAATATCTCTGTTACTATACGTGAGTTCGAAAAATTGTATAGAACCAACCTTATTGCAAATTAAACGTGCTATAAATATCGTTATATACGTTTATTCTCTATCCTATTAACCGAGATATTTGCATTATTCAGTTTTCAGCCTTCAGCAAACCCCCACTTTTACTCATGTCGTATTAACAATAAGCTATTATTTCATGAACCACTTCATTATAAGGTTAATTACCAAATATTGTGTTCATTGAACTTTTACTTTGTGAGATATATGCAAATACGTTCAGTTGAACCCCCCCCCCTCTTCATTAGTTCTTGGATTTCTAAAATTTGAGTGATTGAGATAATACTGATTTCGATTCATTTCAAATTACAGCACTGGCTTTAGTAAACTGTTTTCAATAAAATTCATATGTTATATTCAGATATATTTGATTAATTGTTTGTCTTTCCGCTCTATCTATCTATTCAGCACTTCGAGGTTGGCTGGCCTGTTTGTTAACTATGCAGCCGCTTTCCATTTTAGAGATTATTAACTTGTATCGTAAATTGACTGAAAGATTTCTCATTACCGCTTGTATTTATTCACTTCACATTCACGTTAGTGTTACCTGTATGTATATTTATCTATTGTAAACCTTCGCGTGGGAAATCTGCTTAGTTTACGCAGCACCTGCGTGGCAGACTTTTATTTAATGAATTAGAACTAATAATATGATAACGCTTTATCTTAGCAGTCAGTATATTTAAACCGAGATACGCCCTTCGATCATTTTGTAAGTATGAATTCAGCACACACAACAATGGGCTGAGTAGCCAATTATATTATCAAAACAAATTACTTGTTAATATTTTCCATCATCTTGAACTGTCCACCGGAAGAATTGATTTTGGGGATAGCACCGGGTGTCAACTTGTTCATCAGCTTGCAAAGGACTTGCCCATCCTTGATATGGTCTTCGAAGCTCACTCCAGCGGGAAACTTCTCGCCAAGGATTTGTTCAATCCATTCCTGAGCTTCTTTCTCTTGTTCTGGGTCTCGCTTTCCAGCGATCTGTAAAAAAAAAAACATGTCTTATGCATAAAATTATAGATTTATATTATACTAATCTTGTCTAAATATTTATTATTTTAACTATTTCTTGATAAAATCCAAAAGTCACTGATGAAAACAAATGTCACTGATGCTAATATATCATAGTTAGCCAGAAATAATTAATATCCTAGAAATTGGTTTGGTAGAGGACATAATATTCTTTATGCACATATGTCAAAATTCTTTGAATTTATATTGCTTTGACTGATCTTCATTCGTTTGCGGATGATCATTAAATTGAATATCTATAAGTTTGAAGATCAATACTTTGAAGTAGAAAATATGTTAAATTATTTAAGTCACGAAGAGATTGATAAATAATAAAGATAGTTGAGAGATATAACTACATTCTCTGCTGGAAATGCAAGTGTTTGACACTGAAATTGGAGGACAAAAATCTTTTTAGGAGTTTTTTAATTGACAATCGTCGGTTAACCGAATCCTAAAGTTGAGACTATTAGGAAGTTCTCTGTCTATATATAATTCATTAGCAATAGCAGTAATGCTCCGTTAGAACCGAAAATAGATAAAAATCTTAAATATACCTTAGCCCAGGGGTGAGCAACTTTTTTAATTTCAACAGGCCAATTTAAATTTTAAAATGTTTTGGCGGGCCGCAGAGAAAAAAAATATTTATATATATATATATATATATATATATATATATATATATACTAGCTCAGATACCCGGCTTCGCTCGGGAATTCATTTGAGGCTGAATGGTGATGGTATATTTTTGGCAAGGCTTTACTTTGTACAATATTTTGACATTTACCCGTCCCCGTATTTAGGGTTAACACCCGTCGTTTCTGTGGATTTGTTAATAATAAAATTATTTTTTTATGTAAGACTTCACTGTCCTGCATATTGTCATATTTCCCGTTTCCTGTGCATTATGCATAGATTTGAATTATTAATGAGAAAATATTGACATACATTTGAATCAATTTTTTCATTTGAGGTACCTGGTAGTTCATATTGAAAAGAAGTGTTGAGCAAATTTCTCTAAATAACAAAATAAACAACTTTTGTTATGTGCATATTTGCTGAAACCCCAATAGGAAATCATTATTATTAATTTCAGGCCTCCCTTATAACCCCCACTCCAGCCCGTCCCTAGAAATGTTAGTATAGCTTATTATAATGAAGGCGTTTGTAATAATTCACATACCGAGTTTGGTTTAATTCGGTTGAGTCTTCAGTGCCAAATAAAATTGTGGACTCCAGCTTTAGTTTATAGCGTATAACTCATTTATGCTTCCGTATACGGCAAAAGTGCATATAACAAAAGTTACTCTACATAACAAAATAAACAAATTTTGTTATGTGCATATTTGCTGAAAAAGCAATAGGAAACGAAATATCGCTATTTTTAATTTCAGGCCTCTCTTATAACCCCCACTCCTGCCCGTCCCTAGAAATGTTAGTATTGCTTATTATAAGGAAATCGTTAGTATTAATTCACATAGCGAGTTTGGTTTAGTTCGGTTGAGTCTTTTGTGCCAAATAAAATTGTGGACTCCCGCTATAGTTTTTAGCGTATAACTCATTTATACTTCTGTATACGGCAAAAATGCATATAACAAAAGTTACTCTAAATTACAAAATAAACAACTTTTGTTATGTGTAATTTGCCGAAAAAAACAATAGAAAACGAAATATCGCTATTTTTAATTTCGGGATTCCCTTATAACCCCCACTCCTGTTCGTCTCAGAGAAAATTAATATAGCCTAAAGTCTAAGTTGGGTTAGTAGTAATATACATACCAAGTTTCATGAAATTCGGTTCAGCCGTTTATGCGTGAAAAGGTAACAAACAAACAAACAAACAAACAAACAAACAAACAAACAAACAAACAAACAAACAAACAAACAAACATACACGAAAGAAACAAAATGCAGTTATGGTGTCTATGACATGTGAAACGAAAAGTTATCGTGAAATTTCGCGAAAAAAATCAATGTACAGACAGAGGTTACAATTTTATATATATATAGATATATAACAACATATTCAGTGGAGAAAGTCGATAAAATAATTTCAATTTTAGAAATGCTTGGCGGGCCGCATAAACATGTTTAAAGAGCCGCGGGCCGCACGTTGCTCACCCCCGACTTAGACCGTTGATTCACAGTTCCAGTTAGAGTTCGGATAACCGGAAGTATTTTAAATTGATTACTAATTTAAAATATGTTATGGTTATACTTACGCTTTAAAACTAATAACGATAATACTGACATGAAAGATTTTGCCAAAAGTGAATATAACATTAAATTTTATTTGGAATCCAAAGAGGATTCTGCATGCGTCTCACGCAGTAAAATTTGAATGAAAAAAATATTTGATTTATAAGCTTCCAATAAAGTAGTTCATGATATAAGATCTCATTGTTAATATGACATGAGTAGGAGTGGAGGTTTACTGAACGCTGAAAGCTAAGAAATGCAAATACCTCGGTTAATAGTCATGATAAAAAAATAAGTATACATCAACACTGATATGATATGTAATATGATTGGTTCTATACAAGGTTTTGATATGACGTATTATAACGGAGTTATTTCGAATTTACAGAATTCCCCCTCTAATCGTCCTTATTCTTATAGTAACATTTGTTTCTTGAAGAGGAGATTAATATGTACTTTTCAGATTTTAAGGTAATGAAACTGCAGTGCAAAGCAAAACCTCTTAAAATATATCGGTAGCACTGTCTTTCCAAAATGTTACTCTTTCATTAATGTGGGATTAAGAAAATTATCCCCATAATATAAAATCTACAATTGTTGTTAAATACATTTTTTCTTATCTCGAATTATAAGCAATATGCATTTTAGCAGATTTCCCTTAAGGGAAATCAGCTATTGAGGTTGTACTCATGACGGAATTTTCAAAATTTTTTCTTCAAATATCCATCGATCCTACCTAGTAGATGACGAAAATGAGGTCCGCTCTAGCGGTCGCAATTTTTGTTTGATATTTAGTCGTTTTATGTAAAAAGAAAGATCAAGTTCGTTAATGGCTGAAATCGGACGAGTGGGAGGGGGAGTTTAAAGGGGAGGATTTTCTAAAATTCAAAATATTTCCGTTACTATACGTCGGATCAAAAATTTGTATGGAATTAATCTTATTGCAAATTAAATTTACTATAAATATTGTTATATACATTTATTCTCTATCTTGAATATTAACTGAGATATTTGCATTTTTATGAAATCCGGGCGGATAACGGATGAGAGTAAAACTTCACGTGGGAAATCTGCTTAGTTTACGCAGCCCCTGCGTGACGGACTTTTTTATGTTTTCAGGCTCAGTAGACACCCACTTATAATCGCCTGACTTTACAGACTATAAAATCTATAAGTGACCGAGCACATTTCAGGTTCAGTTTGCATAGGCCTCTTAGTACGGGAGAACTAGGGAATAGATGGTGAGATGAAATGGACAGTCTGTCATACCAGCACGTGGGAAATATGCTTAGTTTAGCAGCTTCGGCGTGCCGGGTTTTTTATTTTACTAAATTTTTTAGTAAAACTAGTAAAGAGCTAAATATTTTTTAATCTTTAAAATTAATTTAGGAGTCTGAATAAAAAAAATATATATATATATATATATATATATATATATATATATATATATATATGTTGCTTTTAAATATCTTCCCTAACTGCTTCATTCTGACAGACCATGGTATTCCACTAGGTTACTACAATAAGACTGGCTCGCTAACAATTAACATTTAAACTTTTAGCAGATTTCCCTTCAGGGAAATCAGCTATTGAGGTTGTACTCATGACGCGATTTTCGAAAAATTTCTTCAAATGTCCATCGATTCTACCCAGGAGATGACGAAAATGAGGTCCGTTCAAAATTTTATATATATATAAAACTCCTTATTTAACCGTTTTATGTAAAAAGATAGATCATGTTCGTTAATGGCTAAAATCGGACCAGAGGGAGGGGGGGGTTTAGAGGGGGGATTTTTGAAAATTCTAAATATCTCCGTTATTATGCATCGGATCGAAAAATTGTATAAAACCAAACTTATTGAAAATTAAATTTACTATAAATATTGTAACATACATTTATTATCTATCTTGAATATTAACCGATATATTTGCATTTTTATGAAGTCTGTGGGACACGTGGTCGGGTATCAATCGGATTAGTTCGGCCGTTTTCGTAACTGTTCGGGTCTGGTGGAAGCCTCTTCTAACCTTACCTGTCGTTTCTAACCTTACCTTACCTTCATACATTGTGAGATTTATGCAAATACGTACTGTTCGTCCGCCCCCCCCCCCGTCTTTAGTTCTTGAACTATTAAAATTTGAGTTATTAAAATATAAATTATTATTACAATTCAGAAGCCGCTCCAGTTGGGAATTTATTAAAATTAACAGAAAGATTGTATTTACTCATGGTGGTGTTGTGTTACCAGTATGCATATTTCTCTATTGCTAAACTTCACATGGAAAATCTGCTTAGTTTACGCAGCCCCTGCGTGACGGACTTTTAAAAGATTTACATTTTTTTATTATTATTTATGACCATAACATTGAAAAACCCGACTACTAGTTCGTAAACTATCAGATTATGGAGGATATAAACCTGTTGGAAAGAGGCCGAGCTCTAGAATATTTTGTATTAATCCTGATAAAAGACTACTGCATGTGAATATCAATTAACAATGAACAAAAATAAGATTAGTATTTCAGGAAGACCTCTATTCTTATTTATTTCTTCCATTTGATAATGATTAGTCATGAAACAGAAGGGCTTCAAAGTAATTCTCCTTCCAATTGCATCAAAACATTGTTCTTTTATTGGCAAATATTAAAGTAAACCCCGAACCTTTTCTTTTGTACTCCTATCGAAATATCATTGGGCAATAGTAATTATATCATTTTTAAAATTAAATATTTGATATTTCATTATATTTCACAATGCCCAAAGCCTGCCTGTCCCTATATACATTTATAAGTAACAGATAACTGACTTTTTATGAACATACGGATACATATGTATTTATATGGATAAATCTTACCCTAAGTAGTTACATTATCTAGTTAGTTGTAGGGCATACTTTACCGAAATGTGTCCATTATTTTTAAAGATATTAGTGAAATTTGTTTGGAATTTAATGTATTGTCTCTGAAATATGCCGCATTAATATTTTAACTTCAAGCATAAAGGCCCCAATATTATATTGTTGTCAAACCAGTCATGATTCTAACTAAGCCTAAAGCCCCTGAAGAATTGTAAAGGTCATAAATATGTAGGCCATTATTAATGAAACTTGAAAAATAAATTTCCGAATAAATCCTAGCAGAAGTTTAATTAAAAACACTGAATATTTACGAACATTGCATTTTTTAAAAAGAACGTTAAGTCTTACTAACAAGTCCGGCCGACTGAAAGTTTAGATCTCTCTCCTACTATTGTGAATAAATTCTTTCATTATACTAAAATATGTAATAAATAAATTTATTTAGTTATTGAAGATAATCCTAACACATGTAAAATTCTTATAATTAATATTTTTGTTCCCAAATAAATATTGAGTTTAAATTAATGGTGGTCAATATGAGGTCGAGGGACGTCTAGGTTTCCCTAATTTCTAACTCAATCCATAAAATTTTTAAATGCTTTCATTACAAATTTAAAAGCTAATAGACCTAATTAGCAAATTTCACTTAAGTTGTACTCATGACGCGATTTTCGAAAAGTTTCTTCAAATGTCCATCGATCCTACCCAGGAGATGACGAAAATGAGGTCCGTTCAAAATTATATATATATATATATATATATATATATATATATATATATATTTGTCTGTTATCGCTCTGGCGGTCGCAATTTTTGTTTGATCGTTACTAAACTCGATATTTAATTGTTTTATATAAAAAGAAAGATCAAGTTCGTTAATAGCTGAAATCGGACCACTGGGAGGGGATTTTCGAAAATTCGAAATATCCCCGTTACTATACGTCGTATCGAAAACTTGTTTAGCAATCTTATTGCAAATTAAATTTACTATAAATATTGTTATATGCATTTATTCTTTATCTTGAATATTAACCGAGAGATATTTGCATTTTTATTAAGTGCGTGCGGGTAACGGACGAGATGAGATCGGCTGATGTCGGGTCTATTCGTGAGTATCCCCCAAAGATAGTTCGTCCGTTTCCGTAACTGTTCGGCTTTCGTGAAATTGGTTTAGAGACTCGTTACTACTACTGTTACTAGTATGCAGATGTCTCTATAGTAAAACTTCACGTGGGAAAAGTGCTTAGTTTTCGCAGCCCCTGCGTGACTTACTTTTTTGATCAAATATTGCCCACTAGACAATATAATTACCTACTAAGGTAAATACACTCATAGGTTATTATTGGTTCATGATCTACCCCTATAAGGAAAGACTTTACCTAAGGATAACAGAGTTTCGGAAAGTGATATTCTAGCCCACTACTTCTCATTTATATTGTCAGAAAATCATGAGACGGCATTTTCAACCGTTATTTTCATCGTTGGAGTTGGACCTCTTCCACCATATCAGATCATTCTTTGTGGCCAGACACTACAAGCCTCCTATTGCGTACCCTTAACCTCTGCAAGTCCACCCTCAGTTTACACTGCCACTTCTGTCTACATCTGCCTCTACTACAAAGCCTGCCGTATTTCCTTCTCTCAACGTTCCCCATTTCTACGTAGTCTGGCTTCTTTGTAGCACAGATATCTACCAGTTAGCAAATCCATTGATTTACCATGTAAACTGCTCTTTCACGAGACTCAAAAATTTTTCTTAAAGTTTTACTCAGGTTAGCCATGTGAGTTAAAACGTTGCCTTTAATCTTACATGGTAAACCTAGGGTGGCAAGTTCGATTCTCGCCTGAACAAAGGAATTTATTTATTGGCGGAACTCATTAAATAAAATCCTGTGTCCCACCTTGGCTAGAAAAGGGTGGTAACCTGTAGATAACCCATCCCGATTAGCCTTAGTTGCAAAAAAGTGGACGTTAATAAATAATTTTAATTTTAATGCTTTTCTCTTTTTTATCCTGTTTTGTTTTGATCTTCCGTTTGCTCTTATGCCTGTTAAATTTCCAACTTTGCGTTCGTTTAGTGACTAATCGCAGAGAGAGAATTAATGAAGCAAAAGAATTCGATTTGTAAAAACATATTTGTAATCTAATAGCAAAATAGGAAAAGTAACAAAACTTCATTTTTTTTGGAGGGGGGGGGTTACACCCAATACCACTCTACATTCACATCTGAAATAAATACTTTTCTACAATTTCTTGAAAACTCTAAAGGTCACATATGAAGTAAAAGTAAAGAAATGAAGCTTTTTATGAACACAAATATGAACTACAGACATCCCCTTTGGATATCAGAAGTTCCAATGGCTAGCCCATGTTGTTCGTTCGAATGAAGAAAAGGGTTCTAAGATAATAAGCCTTCCCTACCGATAGAAATTAAAATCGTTAATAATCGGACGTCGAATAATTTTTATTTGTTATATAGTCAAATGGATGGATCAAATATATGGTTTGGGAGAGGAGAAGGTAGTTTTTTTAAGGTAAAACTTGTTATTTTATTAGTTTTTATAGATATTTAAAAATAATATAAGCTACTCATAAAAAAAAGTATTTAAAAATACTTATTATTTGTACGATTGGCGGCGAAAGGAGGGGAGGGAGGCGATCACTCCTCCTAAAATCCCTGCATGTAAGGTCAGAGGATTTGAGGAAAAAAGACTATGTAAAGAACAATGGTCTCAGGGAAATGTATAACACTAGGAGACAAGACATATTTTGGCCACATGACGATCCTAAATGTTAATTCAAAAATAGGAGCAGAATTACTCTCAATCAGAAAGTTTCATACTTTGAGGTAACAACTTATAAGAAAATGGTATCTTTAACTGTTAAAATATCAACATATTTGCTCATATACAACGCCTTATTTCTTCTTTACCAGAGGTCTAGTCAGTATCAAAAGTAGATGAGCATGAGTCCTTGGGAGTATTTACCTGTCTTCGATTTGAAGAATAACAGAGAAGATTATCAAACGTAAAGATATGTTTTTCAGGAACCGGATCATCTGACTTAAGTAGTTTCGAGGAGGTGGGAATTGGGAAGGAAGACCCAGCCCCCAATGAAATAGTTTGTGTTACCACTGTAGAGCGCCCAAAATGTACGTTACATGGTTGTGTATGTAGCAATGCTAGAAGACTTGTCAAAATCGGCAACTTTAGAGGAGCAACACCAAGTTGGCAATATTGGCTAAAGGTGAAACAGGAAATCTTGAAGAGCTGTAAACTCGTGAAGCTTTTATCAAGAAATGAAGGAATGATTTTTTTTTCCTTCATGCTATTAATGGCTAGAAAGCTAATGGAATAGAAGGGAACTTCAGGAATTGTATACATCTTTAACTGCCATGATAAGCAAGTATAAATTGGTCAGGATCATTGATTCCGAATAAACGTTTTGCTATTCCACGAAGTTAGTTATTCGCATAAGTGCTTTCGTCTCTTTGGAATGAAATCTTTAGTGGCATATCACATAGTACGCGACGAGCAGCCAGTAATGACGGTAACTACCGACAAGGAAATTTGTAGTATTTATCTGCTAGTGCTGTGAATATTTTCCCATCGTCTTACAGAAGCCCTAAAAGCAGGCTGAAAACCGTGACAAACTGCCTCTACCATATAGAAGACTGAAGATGTACCAGCGGTAGGATGAAAGTGAAGATATGAATCAACATTTTTTGCGTGCAATTTGAATCAATATTTCTTTCAGACCCTTTACAACTAATATATAATGTATATATTTTTTATTAACGTCCACTTTATGCTACTATGGCTAATAGGGACGGGTTATCTACAGGTTACCACCCTAAATAAGGATTTTATTTAATGAGTTCGTCAATAAATAAATTCCTATTTACCCAGACGAGAATCAAACTCGCCACTCTAGGTTTACCATGTGAGTTAAAGCGTTGGCTTTAACTCATGGCTAACCTGAGCCCCCCTTAATATATAATAAAATAAGGTTATTTACCCCGTTTGAATTCATCATATTCGATTTTTTTTTTTTTGAGAGAGAGAGAGAGAGGGAGAGAGAAAGAGAGAGAGAATAAACAAATGACAAATTGATTTCATTGCTGATTTGGATATCTTCCAACTATTAATCGTTACTATTCCATTATATAACTACTTGTTGAATGCTGTCCCCATGAGTTGTGATACATTTGAAAGGCCATTTCTCAATTATATTCATGTTTTAAAAAAATCCAAATTTTTTTATTATTTATTTACCAATATGTACATCTGTAATAATGCATTCAATTACCCTTATTTACAAAGCCTACTTATTTTAATCAGTACGTACCAAAAATATATCGAGTGATTTATTTTTCAATTTTTACTGTATTCATCAAGAATTCCTCATATGAATATACATTTAAAACACTATTTCCATATATTGTGATTATGCACATTTCAAAAGTTTAATATTTGGTGTCTTTCTCTAGCAAACTTCCATTTTATGCGCAAACCGAGATACACATCCCTGGGCAATTCGTTTTCACATTTTCCAAGTAATTAGACTAAATTTTGGAAAATGATTACCTATGAAGACATGTGAAATTCAGATAGTTTAACAAATTAATTGGGAGAGAGAATTAACTTAATGCTTTTAGAGTTAAAAACGTGTTTTAAGCAACAAACGTAATTTAATTAGTTATTAATATATAGATTTAAATTACTAATATTATTTTTAATTTAATTATTATATTTCGTATGACATTGATTACTAAAAATCCACACAAGGTATTTATATTATTTAAAATTCGTTGTTATTCTTTTCGAGTACTACCAAGACGCCGGAAGATAGGGGCGGGGGAAGAAGAAGAAATAGAATTAGAACATTCTTGAATGACAAAAAGAAATAGAAAGATTTTCAAAATATGTGATGGTTTTATTTAATTTTCTTATGTACTTGGAGTTAGTCATAATTACGAATGTTATGTTACATCATCATTATTCAAAGAACTATAATATAACAATATAATATAATATAATAAAACATTTAAAAACAATCATTCTTATTTTACCTATATACCCTGGTGGGCTGATTAGGAGGCTGACCCAAACGAGTACCCTCAAAATGGGGGCAGCTTGTTATTTGATTTGATTGAAATGTAAATAAAAAATATAAAAATGAAATAAATGAACATGTGAATTCTAGAAAAAATCACACATAAATAATATTATTATATATTTTATTGATATAAATTGTGTTACAGTATTAGTTTTTATGTGGAGACTCATTAAAATGTTACTTAGAGATATTGAACTTAATGAAAAAATTTCTATTTAATATCAAATTATATTAACAATTAGGAAATTTCAGCATTACAAACCAGGTTCATTCGTACCGATCAAGGAATACATATGAAAGCAAGTTCTCCAACTTGAGAAGTCCTTTAGCTTTGCAAACTAAAGTAATATTTGAAGAAGACAATTGAGCATCTTAACAAATTCATTGAATTTGTATAGCAATATAGTACATTTCCTTATTTATTTATTTCTTTTTTGCATTAACTTTATGCTGCTGAGGCAATTTGGGACGGGTTATCAACAGCTTACCAGTCTTTTCTAGCCGATGTCATAGCTGGAAACTTATAAATTTCATAAATCTCAATTCAATCAAATCTGTTGCAATGCGAACTTCTGTTGAAACTGTATTGCTCTCAATGTTGTCAAGTACACTATTTAGCTAGTATAAAGGCAAGATGAAGTTCATTTCAAATTTAAATTGAAAATAACCTATGTGATTGGAATACTCCATAATGGACATTTTATTGCAGGAATGCTTGAGGAAATATGTCGTATTTCCTAATGTATAACGTATTCCTAATGTAGTATTTCTGTTAAAATTATTTCTTTGCCCGAGGGAATGAACAATTCATGGGTTTCGACTAACTTTCATGGCATTTGTGTCCCTGTACAATATTATGAAACAACTGTTGAATATGCTAGGTGATGTTGACCGTAGTTAACCCCCCCCCCCTATAACCCTGCACTTATGGTTTGCTATCACTTATGCATTGTCATAGAATTAATTTTTCTGTGTATTAAAAGTTAACAGTACCCATTTTGAATTGAACGATTTTTTTTTTAGTAAGTATGCTTCACGATTATGGAATTTACTTTCAATTCATTCCATATTGAGGTTTTGATAGAGAAACAAAATGGAATTTGTCAAGATTTCAAAACTCATGAGTACCCTTTGGCCTGTTAGATGTAAAAATGTTGGAATACTGATATGTATATTTAAAGATAAATCATTGAAGCTTTAAATATTAGAATACTGCTTAAACCTTTAAAATATAGTTTTTCTTTGTGTTTTTAAAAAAATAAAAAACAGCTAAGTACTCCATTCATTTTGTATTTGATAAATTCAAATTAATTCGATTTTATTTTAAGTAGAACGAATTATAACAAATGGTTAAATTTGTTATTTCTGAGTTTTCGATAGATCGGTATTGAATGAACCTGGTTTGTAATGCTGAAATGTCCTAATGTTTAATATAATTTGATATTAAATAGAATTTTTTTCTTTAAGTTCAATGCCTCTAAGTAACTAGGAGAGTTTTTCATTTTAGTGAGTGTCCGCATAAAAACTAATACTGTAAACAATTTATATCAGTAAAATATATAATAATATTATTAATGTTTGATTTTTTTTTAGAATTCACATAAGCATTTATTTTATTTTTATATGTTTTATTTGCATTTAATATAGTTCTTTGAATAATGCAGATATTCCTCTTTTTATCTTTTTTCTTTTCATTACGAATAGTGTCTAAAATTCGAAATACAATTATATTATTGCACATAAATACAAAACTGACCAAAACATTCGTTATTTAAAGGGGAGGAACATATACAAACAACACGATATCAATTAATCTTATTAGAATTGGTTGATGAGGCATAACAGGAGTTGCACATGAAGCTTTATGATATATTCTTGTAACAAGGGGACCGACTGCACACAATTGGGATTTTGGTCGTTAGGTGGCATTAGTGTGTAGGTTTTGAGTATGTTTGTAAACATTTGGCTTGGTACCTTAGCTCTGATAGCCCTTTCAAGAGACATGTCCTATTAGCTGCTTTGTAAGTTGGTCGAGCTGAACCTGTGACCTAGCTGATCTGCCACTGAAGACTGGCCTTCCACCCACACCCCCCTCGTATATATACCTTCCCCATGAGTGGACAGAAATACTTGGGTTTCCAGCGTCCGAAATAGATCTGACCGGCCCCACCCACTCTTCCTTGGAGAGCTGGGCCAATAGTTTCACCATCTGTCATCCCCCAACCTACACCCTCCAAACAACACGTCACGCATTTTATACCGATGATTATTCAATTTTAAAATTCTTGGAATGTATAGAATTCCATTGTTGGAATGTCTGCTGTCAACATGTCAACATCAGGAAATTGGCTGTTACTCTCTTACCTTGTTGGTCGAGGAGAGACTAATCAAAATTCCCCGAAAATCTGAAGTCGATTATTTTTTATTTTTCATTTCGCGAATAAACTTACTCTGATTGACACGTGTAAGCGAGTCTTGCTATTGGGAGCGAAAGGAATTTTAATATTTACATATGAAGATTCTATGTATTACAAAAGATAATAGAAGTTCGTAAACGGCTGAAACCATACCAGAGGGAGAGGAAAATCAAAACTCCAGTTATTATCAAAAAGGGCTATTGACTCTCCACCATTTTACCTTCAACAAAGATTGGATTGAGGTCACATTTCGATGATACATGCTTAGATAAATGCTAAATTAAGTAATTCAAATTCTACATTAAATAACTCAGGAAGGCAATCAATTCAAGCTAACTTTTCAAGAATAAAATATCATGGTTGTTCAAATGAACCATACAACTGGATAAAGCTTCTTGATACGTGAGCCTTGAGAATTTTTTTTCAAAATGAATCATGTAGGCCAGGGATAAGCAACAAGCGGCCCTTTCGACATATATATGCGGCTCGCCAAGCATTTCTAAAATTTAATTTATTTTATCGACTCCTCCCTCAAAATATTGTAAAAAAATAATTATAATTTAATGGTAGTACATTCTAAACGGAAACAATTTTTGTGACGAGTTGCTTACTTGTGGACGACTTGTTCAAACATTTAATACGAATGCGCCGCGTCTGTGCTTGTTGCTTCTGTCACACATCAGTCTGCAAAGTTGTTAAGTAGCAATATTAGAAATTATTGTGTTTCTTGAAAGGCGTGAGTGCAATATTAATGTCAAAAAGGTAATATTAGAGTTTTTTTATACAAAATTAATTTTTCCTACAAATTGTTTTAACTTTCAAATTTTTTTTGTTTATTATTATTTACATCCACTTTATGCTACTAGGCCAATCGGAACGGGCTATCTACAGGTTACCACCCTTTTCTAGTCAGGGTGGGCTGAAGGAGTTTATTTAATGAGTCCGTCATAAATAAATTTCTCCTGCCCAGGGCGGGAATCGAACCCGCCACTCTAGGTCTACCACGCGAAATTAGGGCTTACGCCCTAACTCGCACGGCCATCCTGAGCCCCACTTTCAAATTTTTAATCCATAATATCATGTCGGAAAAGGAAATGAAAAAACGGAAGCACAGGCATTACCAAGAAATGTGGAAATTTGATTACTTTTTCACTTTCCTCAAAGATAAAGCTGTATTCTTAATATGCACAGAGACTGTGTCAATATTAAAAAAATATAACCTACAACGGCAGTTAAGGCTAGTTTTATTGTCAGTCAAATACTGGGAAACAAAAAATAAAACTGTATTTCCTTATCATTTTTAATTTTTTTAATTTAATTTTTAATCAGACTGTTTTTTCGGTACAAGCTAATAAATATCTGCCGGAATTGATGAAGTAGCTACGTATGCAGCTTACTAATCGTGTATCAATCAGTCTTGATCGGTGGTCATTTTTGATTAATTTCATGGTCGAAATCGAAAATTTAATTGTTCGCAAACACACGTACTTCCGAACAGAGACATCATTTGCTTTGCATTTTTCGTCAAAAGCTGAAATTTCCCAGGGCTCACATACAATTTATGAAAATTTTGATTTTTACTGAGAAAAATAAATTTTTTAAATCAGTATTATTTTGCATGTCAATCACTTCCATTTGAAAGTCTTCGGTAACTGTATCCACGTCGATATTAAATGGCGAAGAAGACATTTTCATGGAAACCGCTGTCTATATAAAATGTCTGTGTATTGTGCGTATTTTTAAGAAGTAGTAAAGTTTTCTTTTTCTAAATGTGGAAAGTGAGACACATTATTCTGCAAAACATGCTGTTTCCACAATTTTAATTTGCTCTCAAAGCCCTGAATTTTATCATGCAAATTGTAAATAAATTGCCCTTTACCTTGAAGTTCCACATTAAGATCATTGAGATGCTAAGTCAGTCGATATAAAACCCAAAATCGCACATCCATTCTTTATTACCAAAATGAGGAAAGGCATATCCCCTCATATCCAAGAATAATTGTATTTTGCTTTTTAAGTTGTATATTCTTTTTAGCATTACACCTCTACTAAGCCAACGTACTTCGGTATTCAAAACCACGTCGCCATATTCAGTTTCTAAATCTTTCAGGAATTCTGTAAATTCACGGTAATTTAAAGCACGCGACTTTATAAAACTGATTAGTTTAATTATTAGTACTGTTGGAAACTCAATCTATTCATACACAAATTTTCCTGGTGAATTATGCAGTGGTTAACGAATGTTTCCCTTCTTGTGGCCTTCTTAATGTCTTGAAATAGCCTTCCTGATCCTTCTATCACAATGCTTGACATTGCTCGTGATCCATCCGTCGATATATTGTCGATAAATTTAAATAATTTCCAAAAAGGACTTTACTTCATACTACCGGTCTTTGCCGTTTGTAGGCCCTTGCATTGTAATCAGTGAACATAATCCTTCGGTAATATTAAATTTAGTGTCAATACCACGTAAAAATATAGCCAGTTGTTCTGTATCAGTAATTTCGCAACTCTCATCAAGTGCCAAAGAACAGTACTGGAATTTTGCAATGCGTTCACGAAGCGTTGTTGCTATGTTCTCGGGCAAGTCTCCAATTCTCCTTGCAATGATGAATCTTGATAAACTAATGTTTGAATAATATTTATTTTATCAGGAAATGCTATTTCTGGAACAGCAGTCAGGCATTCTTTTATCATCTCTCTATCCGCAAAGGGTTTAATTTTTTTGCCAGTATTTGGCAGACAATAAAACTAGCCTTAACTGCTGTATTTGATAAATTAGCTAGATTTTTAAAAAATAATCTGTTGTTATCCCATGTTTTCCTCCATTTGATTAAACTTATCTATCCGGAGTTGTTCGGTTAAGTTTTTATATTGTTACTCATGTTTTGTATCGTAATGCCTTTGTATGTTATATTATTTTAATGTCAACACAGTCTCTCCGCATATTAAGCATTCAGCTTTATCTTTGAGGAAAGTGAAAAATAGTCAAATTTCCACTTTTCTTGGAAATGCCTGTACTCATCCGCAACCTTCCGTATTTTCATTTACTTTTCCGACACGAGATTATGGATTAATAATTTGAAAGTTAAAAACGTTTGTAGGAAAACTTAGTTTTGACTTAAAAAACTCTAATATTACCTTTTTGACAGTAATACCATGCCTTTCAAGAAACACAAGAATTTCTGATATTGCTAGGTAACAGCTTACCAATCTGATTGTGTGACAGAAGCAAACACAAACAAGCACTGACGAGGCGCGTTAGTTTGAATGTTTGAACAAGTCGTCGACTTAAAGTAAGTAAGTAACTCGTCACAAAACATTGTTTCGGTTTAGTATGCACTACCATTAAATTATAATTATTTTTTAACAGTATATTGTTGGGAGAAATTCGATGAAATAAATTCAATTTTAGAAATGCTTGGCGGGCCGCATAAACATGTTGAAAGGGCCGCGTGTTGCTCATCCCTGGTCTAGAATATCTGTCTTCTGCAAGGCTGAGGACGAATGGTGGTTACAGCGCTTCCTATTGAGTCAGACCGTGTACTGAAATATTGGCTTTCCAGCCAGAGAGAAGGTAGCTCCAGGCAAGCAGCTCCTTCTAATCCATGTACTCCTAATACTCTTTTCTCCAATCCGGCCCAGTTTGGACATTAAGCCCCGCCCCACGCATGGTATTCTTTTTTGTAATCAATAATAGGGGTCTGAGTCTAGCTCCAAGAGCTCAGTCAGGTCGACATCCGGGACCTTCGGGCACTGAAGATGATCCACTGCATCGAAAGCGCTCTGCCGTTTTAATAAATTGTTACAGTGGAATCGAAGTCTATTCTTTCATCATACCAATATAATAAATTATATCTGATTATATTTATCTGATTTATAAAATAATTTGATGTAAATTGATAATGTAATTTAGTTTATAATACAACGTAATTCTGTTACTAATAATATAATTTATAACAATTAAATTGTGTTATTTACTTGTTTTAAATTATTAAAATTAATTTTAAAACTTTGCGGCTTTCGTCAAGCAGGCGCTGCGTAACCTGAGCATATTTCCCACGTACGCCACGTATTTTCATTTATCTTCATAAGTAAAACTTCAATGAGAACAATATTTGGTATTTATATTTCAAATAAAGTGTTTTATTATATAACAGAGTATTGTTTATGTGATATGAGAAGGAGTGGGGGTTTACTGATGGCTGAAAACTATAAATTGCCAATATATGTCTTCTGCAAGGCAGAGGACGTTTGGTGGTTACAGCGCTTCCTATTGAGTCAGACCGTGTACTGAAATAATTGGCTCAAGCTGCATCCGCTAGATGGCAGGGAGAACCTCTTTCCAGCCAAGGAGAAGGTAGCTCCAGGCAAGCAGCTCCTTCTTATTCATGTACTCCTAATACTTTTCTCGGCAATCCGGCTCAGTTTGGACTTTAAGCCCCGCCCCACACATGGGGGTTTTTTTTGTAATCAATAGTACGTCTGAGTCTAGCTCCAAGAGCTCAGTCGGGTCGACATCTAGGAACTTCGGGCACTGACGATGATGCACTGCATCGAAAGCGCTCTGCTGTTTTAATAAGTTGTAACAGTGGATGCGTAGCCAATTCTTTCATCATATTTATTATATAGGTATGATGAAAGAATCTGATTATATTTATCTGATTTATAAAATAATTTGTATTGTGACATGAGTAGGAGTGGGGGTTTACAGATGGCTTAAAACTAAAAAATGCAAATATCTCAGTTAATATTGAAGATAGAGAAAAAATGTATATAACAACATTTATAGAAAATTACATTTCCAATAAGATATATATTATACAATTTTTCGATCCGACGAATAATAACGGAGATATTTTGAATTTTCGAAATTCTTCACCTGTAAAAACCCCACCCCCCTAGTTCGATTTCAGCTGTTAACGAACTTAATCTTTCTTTTTACATAATACGATTATATATCAAGTTTCGTCACGATAATACCACTTGAGCGGTAACAGACAAATATATATATATATATATATATATATATATATATATATATATATATATATATGGTGTTGTTATTCTTTTTGAGTTTTGGTCAATGTTGGTGAAAAACTCTTAGTTTATGCCGACATTTCGAGAATCTTTATTTTCTCTTCTTCAGGGCAAGACTAAAGATACTTAAAAACTATTACACATAACTATTGCACTTAGGACTAGGGGTTAGATAAGATTTTTTCACCAACATTGACCAAAACTCCAAAAAGAATAACAACACCATATATAAATATAACCTGGTCGAAAACATCAACACAATTATATATATTATATATATATATATATATATATATATACTAGCTAAGGTACCCGGCTTCGCCCGGGAATTCATTTTAGGCTGAATAAAGATGATATTTTTTTGTCAAGGCTTTATTTTCCACAATATTTTGACATTTCCCCGCCACAGTTTTTAGGGTTTATACCCGTTGATGCTGTGGATTTGTTAATAATAAAATTATTTGTTATTTAAGACTTCAATCTTCTAATATTATTATATTTCCCGTCTCCTGTGCAAGTAGGTTTTTTTATAAAGTAATGACCAATATAATTCATAGTCGTAGAAAGTATTCTGTCTTCCAAACCATGTATGAATTAAAGTTCCTTTTCCCTTGAATCGGTCCAAAGCTTAATGGTGAAAACTGTTTTAGATACATCATAACCGAAAAACAAATAGGAGATGAAATATCGCGATTTTTTATTTCAAGCCTCCCTTATAACCCCCACTCCCGTTCGAACCTAAAAATTTTAATATACCTTATAATCAGGAATGTACCCGTATTAATGCTAATTCACATACAGAGTTATGTTAATTTCGGTTCAATCGTTAGTGCCTAATAAAATTGTTGACCATCGTTTTAGTTTTTAGTGTATTTCTCGTCTATACCCCGTTATAAGACAAAACTGTATATGACAACAGTTACTTATAATAACAAAATAAACAGCTTTTGTTATATGCATAATTGCCGAAAAACGAATAGGAAACGAAATATCGCTATTTTTAATTCCAGGCCTCCCTTATAACCCCCACTCCTCCTCGTCCCTAGAAATGTTTGTACAGCTTATAATTATGGAGCAGTTAGTGCTCATATACATACCGAGTTTCGTTCGGTTCAGTTGAGTCTTTTGTGCCAAATGAAATTGTTGATTCCCGCTACAGTTTTTAGCGGATATCGTGTTTACACTTTGTTACACGACAAAAGTGAATATGACTAAGGTTACTCTAAACAACAAAATAAACAACTTTTCTTATGTGCATATTTGCCGAAAACCCAATAGGAAACGAAATATAGCTATTTTTAATTTCTGGCCTACCTTACAACCTCCACTCCTGCTCGTCCCTAGAAATGATGGTACTGCTTATTATCATGGAGGAGTTAGTGCTAATTCACATACCGAGTTTTGTTTAGTTCGGTTGAGGCTTTTGTGCCAAATAAAATTGTTGACTCCCGCTATAGTTGTTAGTGTATAACTCATTTATAATTAGGTATACGACAAAAGTGTATATAAGAAAAGTTACTCTAAATAACAAAATAAACAACTTTTGTCATGTGCATATTTTTCGAAAAAGCAATAGGAAACGAAATATCACTATTTTTAATTTCAAGCCTCCCTTATAACCCCCACTCCCGCTCCAGTTTAAAGTTTTAAATTCCCCTTAACATATATCAAAATTATAAATCCATATTGGATGGATTTTACACCAGTTTTACTAAGTATAATTCTCCCCAGTGATAATAATAATAAAGTATGTTTATTTAGAACGTTAGCAAGTAATAAATTACAAATTTACAACTGTTTTAAATAATAAAAGATAAAAGAATTTTTTTCTAAAAAATACACACAAGCATATACACCTTGGACTATGTCGTCAGTCTGTTGAGTTCTGCCTATTCATTCATGGTTTCATATATTTGCAAAGTTCAAATACAGAGAATATTTAATTATTGCTTTCATCAGTTTGGAATTTTCGATATCATTGTGAAACACACAAATACTTATACAAAAGCCTGCCAATCTTTACCATTCAGAAATAAAATATAATCATTGTAACATAATTGAAAATTTCTATATAACCAATGTTGTTGGATTTTTCTAAATCTATTGTTCTACATACGTTTTTTCGTGGTCGAATAATAATCTAGTTTATTTTATTTTTTTGGTATAAGGCTTTTGTAAACACCCACTTGTTTTAGGTCCAGCTAACATTTTAATTTCTGTATGCATAGGTTTCTTAATCCGGGAGAAATAGAGAATAGATGGTGAGATGAGGACATTACAATATTCCAGCAAGTGGGAAATCTGCTTAGTTTACGCAGGCTCTGCAGGAAGGGCTTTTTCGTCCTGGAAGCTGTAGTCACAGAATAGGGACAGGGATCAATGCAGCGCACCCTGTTGGGCGTTTGAAGTAGTTGCTGAGTAACTGGTGAAACCGCCGCTAGATCGCTAAGCTCTCGCCGACTAGGAGCAGAGCTCCTGCTCGGGCATATTCTCCTAATAGCCAGCCACGAATTTCAAGCCCCATTTCGACGTTTATGACATCTAAATGGACGATAGAACATCAGAACGGTCCATTGCCCCTTCAACGCCAGGGCAAACTGGCTTCAAAAAAAATAAAGCTGTATGCCCAAAATGCACAGGGGTAGGGATCAATACAGAGCACCCTAGTGAGCGTTTGAAGTAGTTGCTGAGTAACTGGTGAAACCGCCGCTAGATCGCTAGGATCTCGCCGACTAGGAGCAGGGCTCCTGCTCGGGCATATTCTCCTAATAGCCAGCCACGAATTTCAAGCCCCATTTCGACGTTTATGACATCTAAATGGACGATAATCTAAACGGTCCATTGCCCCTGCAACGCCAGGGCAAACTGGCGTCAAAAAAATAAAGCTGTATGCCCAAAATGCACAGGGGTAGGGATCAATACAGAGCACCCTAGTGAGCGTTTGAAGTAGTTGCTGAGTAACTGGTGAACCCGCCGCTAGATCGCATGAAGTACCCTACTAGGCTCTCGCCGAATAGGAGCAGAGCTCCTGCTCGGGCATATTCTCCTAATAGCCAGCCACGAATTTCAAGCCCCATTTCGACGTTTATGACATCTAAATGGACGATAATCTAAACGGTCCATTGCCCCTGCAACGCCAGGGCAAACTGGCGTCAAAAAAATAAAGCTGTATGCCCAAAATGCACAGGGGTAGGGATCAATACAGAGCACCCTAGTGAGCGTTTGAAGTAGTTGCTGAGTAACTGGTGAACCCGCCGCTAGATGGCATGGAGCTCCCTCCTAGGGTCTGGCCGACTAGGAGCAGGGCTCCTGTTCGGGCATATTCTCCACATAGCCAGCCACGAATTTCAGGCCCCATTTCGACGTTCAATGTCCTTTAAAGACGATGATAATCAATATATTAAAATTGTAACCTTTGTCTGTACATGGATTTTTTTCTCGAAATTTCACGATAGTTTTTCGTTTTACATGACATAGACACCATAACTGCATTTTGTTTCTTTGGTGTCTGTTTGTTATCTTTTCACGCATAAACGGCTGAACCGAGTTTTATGAAACTTGGTATGTATATTACTACTAACCCGACTTAGACTTTAGACTATATTAATATTCTCTGAGACCAACGGGAGTGGGAGTTATGAGGAAGGCCTGAAATTAAAAATAGTCATATTTCGTTCCCTATAGCTTTTTCGGCAAATATGCACATTACAAAAGTTGTTTATTTTGTTGTTTAAAATAGCTTTTGTTATATTCACTTTTGTCGTATAAAAAAATATAAACGAGATATACACTAAAAACTATAGCGGAAGGCAACAATTTTATTTGGCACAAAAGACTCAACCGAACTAAACAAAACTCGGTATGTGAATTAGAACTATCTGCTCCATAATGATAAGGTGTTCCAACATTTCTAGGGACGAGCGGGAGTAGGGGTTGTAAGTGAGGCCTGCAATTAAAAATAGCGATTTAATTCGTATGGCTTTTTCAGTAAATATACACATAACAAAAGTTCTTTATTTTGTTATTTAAAGTAACTTTTGTCATATTCACTTTTGCCGTATAACAAAGTATAAACGAGATATGCATTAAAAACTAAACCGGAAGCCAACAATTTTGTTGGGCACTAACGATTGAACTGATCTTAACAAAACTCGGTATGTGAATTAGCATTAATTCTTCCATGATTATAAGCTATATTAAAATTTTTAGATCCAAACGGGAGTACGGGTTATGAGGGAGGCCTGATACGAAAAAATTGTGATATTTCGTTTCCTATTATATTCTCGGCAAACAACCGGAAAAACAATAGGAAACGAAATATTGCTATTTTTAATTCCAGGCCTCCCTCACAAGCCCCACTCCTGTTCATCTTAGAAAATATTAATATCGCCTAAAGTTTAAGTTGAGTTAGTCGTAATATACATACCAAGTTTCATAAAATTCGGTTCAGCCGTTTATGCGTGAAAAAGTAACAGACAGACACCAAAGCTACAAATTGTGTCTATGGCACGTGAAACGAAAAAGTATCATGAAATTTCGAGAAAAAAGTCAGTGCACAGACAGAGGTTACAATTTTATATATTTATCGATGTAAGCACTTCCTTGTATTTTTGTAAAATTAAATAAACAAAATGTTTGGTAGTACTTTATTTTAAATTATTTCTTTTGAAAGATATATATGATATCCGTTCCAATACTTTGGATCGTAAAATGTCATAGTGCATAGATATTTTTATGGTAAACAAAAACGGTCCTATAAGCATTTTCTGAACTTCTAATACGTACGAAAAAAATTGCATTTTCCATGTACATTTTTTTTTTAATCTTGGGATCTTTGGTTTCAATCAAGTTAAAGTAATTTAAAGGTGAGTTACATTTTCCAAACAAAATAAATCTTCATTAAAATGGATTAACCGTTCAAGACAAGGTTAATATATATCATGAAATATGAGTGGTTTTGTATCATTTGGCTAACTTATTAAAACTCAGCTGTTTGCTCTGAGAATCCTACCTCTTTAGATTAGTTGTCATAACCTTAGTGTAGACTCACGTGCGTTATACGTCAACGGAATGATTACGCGCAAGCTAGAAAGAACTCCTAAATGTTGTGTCAAATAAATAGTTTTTTTATTAATTACTGTAGCGTTGAACTGAAAGGAAATGATTGTGAAAGTGTTTTTAGTGGCTACCGGCTTCAAACTCCTTTTGACGCCCGCATAGTAAGAACCTTCTGTTTTTCTTTGCTTTTCCCCTTGTAATACTATGAATTGCTTATATCCTGATATATGTACGTAATCAGTAACATTTCTTATATATGATATTAACATATTGGAAACCCTATGTTCTATTTCATCATTGGTGGAATTATTTATCACATCACCCGGCTTGAAGTTGTTTTTTTCTTACTACGTTTAGTGTATTTCACTTTCAAGCCGCTTTCATTACATAATTCTGATATGATTTCATTTTATAGAAAATTGGCTCATGTTATTATTGCAACTTTACTAGTTAATGTGATTGTACATTGATATTAATTTCTACCTTAATCTGCTTACTTATTTATTCAATAATTAGGAAACCTTTAGTCCTCAGGACCCTCTAGATTTGCATTTTTTTCTACATTCCCTGTTAGAGTTGATCTCCCTTATTGACTTTTCCTTAAGATTTGTTTCTCTTGTCTCAAATCAGATTTTAATCTTATTTAAGGTGTACTATATACTATTAGGGAGATAACCAATAATTTCTTTCCTCACATGATTTTGTAATTGGTGATTCTAAATATGGCTAACTAGTTATATTGGCTCCAATGAGACAGTCAAGATTGAGAAATATGTCAGACTCTACTTATCTTAATTATTCAGTTGGACTTCCTCCTAATTAAATAAAATTACTATTTATTAAAGCATTGTACATTTTTAAAATTTATTATACGGGTGTATATAAAGTAAGCTGTAAAATAATTATCAGAACATGCAGTGATATCTGAAGCTAGAATGTATCACCTCACCCGAGCTATCTTTATTAATTATTTGTGTGCTATTCCTTGATTTTTTTTTTGTAGGAGGACTTTAATTAACTGACTTACCAAAACTGGTTATTGTTTACTGTATTCAAAAGATAGTTTGACATAGTGTTGAAAAAGAAAAGGCATAACACACAAACCAAGAGGCTTGAGCTAGCCAAAACCAACTGTACATCTTAAATAGAGCAATCTGTCACATATATTTAAACCCCACATCATAAACCAATCAATCTATCCATAGTACAGATGAGCTATTGGACTCCGATATACTTTACTTATGCTGCTTAACGTAATATTAATGAAATTTATTAGAATTGGTTCCATTCATTTATATTTCAAAATCCCGTGCCAACAGCAGGTGGTTAGAGTAATCCAACTAGAAGTTGTCATTACTAATTTATTTATCACATATAATCTGTAAGCCTAGATTCATAGGAGTGTATATATTTACATGCGACATTCGGCTTTTGTGAGGATGGTTAGCATCTTGCTTTAAAATATTTAGTATTGAAATATAATTTTGTCCTTGTATCAGTGTTTGTGTGTCCATGTTATCAACCACAAATGTTAGTGCCTAATTTTGAACCTTCAAGGCTTTTAATTCATGGGATGCTTAGTAATATTTATCTCAGTTGATCAAAATTAAAGATTTTCCACGCACTGTACATGTTGCAAATCTAACGCCTAATCTAAGAAATGGTATTCTCCATTTTTTGTTTAATAAGAAGCCCAGGTAAATAGGATTTGAAATTTAAACTGGACTCAAGATTGTTTAGTGGACCAGATGCTATTTGTGAAAATCATCTTAGTAGCAGTAGGGTACAAAAGACTGAATAAAAAAAAATCCTTCACTCACGTGCTCTGTGAAGTAAGCAAATTTCCCATGCACGATATTTTGAATTTTCAATTATTCCCCTCTCTCTCCCAGGGCCGATTTCAGGCATTACCTAATATCATCAAAAGTTGGGGAAAAGGTAGTGGCTAATGATGGAAAATACTTTGAAAAAAATATTTAAAACATTTTTGCAGAATAAGAACCCTAATTTTAGAAAAACATTCGCCATGAATTAATTCAAACACCCAAAAATTAAAAATCAAATCATATTTATCCTGCAGGCAAGTAGCTCATATTATATTTTTTGAGAAGAGACATTATGATTTATTATTATTACTTTTTTATGAAATGTTTTTATTGATTGCTCGTTTCTCATACTTGTTTTCAAGATTTTATTCTTAATTCCTTCTTTTCTTGTTTCAGCATATCTACCGATAGTGAGGTTCATCGCAACTGGCTTGCAATAACATACAGCTTGCCACTGGACAAATGGTATATTGATAATACATCGGAATGGACACTAGATTATCCACCTCTTTTTGCTTGGTTCCAGTATCTCCTAGCATTGATTGGCCAGTTCTTTGACAAGGAAATGCTGGTAGTTTCAAATCTAAATTATAATTCCACAGCGGCAAAGAACTTCCTGAGGTTCACGGTTATGTTTACTGATATGGCCCTGATTCTTGGAATTAAAGAGTAATTTAATCCATTCTTGTAACATTTCTATTTTTGATGTATTTAAAAAAACACATAGATGAAAATCAATATACTTTTTTTTTTAAAGAATTCACGATTTCTATCGGAGAAATCCCTTAAGGAAAAGCAGCAGAATGAAATCGATGTGGGGATCACCATCTATGGTTTTCAATTTTCTTATTCTGACAAATATGGGCCTTCTTCTTGTTGATCATATCCATTTCCAATACAATGGCATACTTTTTGGGATCCTTCTTCTCTCTATTGGAAAAGTTTTAAAGGTATGTTTATATATATATATATATATAATTTTCACATAATAATTTGAGAGTTCTGAATTTATTTCTTAACATTTATAATTGAATCTTTTTAAATTAGTTAATGATCCTTGATCTTTAATGGTTCTATTGTAGTAATAGAATAACGTAAATTAACAAAATAGCTCTGATATATGAAAACTGCTGCATCATAGAGTAATTTTATACTGTATATTTTACTTCAAAATCTTTGGTTAATAAATATGACCCTGAACTAATCTGTCAACAAATCTCATTAGCTTTATTCAGTCCTTTAATTATCTAGCAGTATGGAAGAAATAAAACCTCTTTCCTCCTCCTATCATCAAGTTGAATTATTCAGTTCAGTCATTTATTCTTATTATGGCCCCTGGGCTTGTTCAAGTCCACCTTCAGGCTATCTAGCTACCTCTATCACTAACTTCAATTATGCAGTTCAGTCATTTATTCTTATTATGGCCCCTGGGCTTGTTCAAGTCCACCTTCAGGCTATCTAGCTACCTCTATCACTAACTTCAATTATGCAGTTCAGTCATTTATTCTTATTATGGGCCCTGGGCGTGTTCAAGTCCACCTTCAGGCTATCTAGCTACCTCTATCACTAACTTCAATTATGCAGTTCAGTCAATTATTCTTATTATGGGCCCTGGGCGTGTTCAAGTCCACCTTTAGGCTATCTAGCTACCTCTATCACTAACTTCAATTATGCAGTTCAGTCATTTATTCTTATTATGGGCCCTGATCTTTTTCAAGTCCACCTTCAGGCTATCTAGCTACCTCTATCACTAACTTCAATTATGCAGTTCAGTCATTTATTCTTATTATGGGCCCTGATCTTTTTCAAGTCCGCCATCTGGCTATCTCCTATCTCTCCTTGCCCTGCATGCTGTACGATGCAACATTTTTTTGGCAGCCTGTGGGGATCCATTCTTGCACCATGTATCAGCCACCACAATCTCTCCTTGTTATTTACATAGTCAAAATCTTTAATTCAGTGTTTCTTCTGACCCTCTGGAACATGTTTGAAGTCTGAAATGTGTACTCCTCAAATGAGCAGGACCTCCAATCTTCTCGGTTTCTTTTCTTTTTGTGTTTCAACTTTTTTTTTTAATTGGTTTTTCAGTTACTTTATTTTTTTAATAGTTAATCTTAGCCCCAGATCATGATATGTTTGGTGAACTCTTCTACTGCAATAGCCTCCTCCCCTGTCACCCCACCTTTGTCATAAGCTATATGAGCCTACATTATCGCTAGGATTTGGCCTTATTTTTCAGATTGGTAATTCTGAAGGGAGTTAAAAGAAATCAGGTGATAATGTTTATCCTTTTCATGAGCCAGTGGTAAACTCGAAGCAAATCAGAGAAATCAACTTCTGTTTTGACCTTACAGAAAGTCTATATGTTTAGACTTCACACTAACCACATATTTAGTCTATACCTATACATCAGGTGTTGTGTTGTTGGGAGTGTTCGATTGTATAATATTTCTGTGGTATGCTCGACACATTTCCATGATCCTATTATATGGTGAGATGGTAAATAAAATTACTTATAAAAGTAAATCCAAAAGGGAGGAGAGCTATGGGGCAAGAACAAAAATAATAAAGGAGGATCCTTCATTGTTAATGTTCGCTGTAATTTCAATGAATCTAGGGGGATTTGATAAGTTAGGTAAATATAAATTATAGGAAATGGGAAAATACAATATATAGATCGGCTCCGTGGATACCATAGCTGCATGGAGTAAAAAGAGAGCTTATTGGGGAAAATTATTTGAGGAAGGGTGAGATGTAGGAAACTAAGGTCAGCTATATAAACTCATTCTGCATTGTAGCCACTACAATCAGGTAATGATAGCCATACTGAGAAATACACTACTGCATTAGCGTTGAGTGAGAGATAGGATAGGATCTGCTCTGAGGGTGCATAAAACACTGAACACATGATCTCTTCAATTTTTCTGACTGGAAAACTCCAACTAGTGCAGAGAGAACTACACCTCTATTGTACAGAATAGACTGTGGCAATGTCTCAGAGCCCTGTCCATGATTGCTTGTAGAGCCCAACTAGTTAACCAAGGAGTTATTAAGTATATTAAATACATCTCCTGAGAATGCTACAAATTCTTAATAGCTTATGTAGGAAAATAGTAAATAATATGTGAGGATATTAAAAAATAAACAAGAAGGTATATAAAAGGTAAAAATGAAACTAACTGGCTAATTCTGTCTCATTATCTATGGTTTAACTTCTTGAACATTTTTTTTTTTATTGAGATTTTATTTTAAGTAGATTTCTGTGTGTCTGTGAATCAATTTTATTTTTATGAAATGTTCGTTTAATCCTTTACTTTCAACTAATAAATTCTATTATATACCGTAAAGTCTGGGTTGTGGGTGTCTATTATGTATTGTCAAGTATCATATTATTCAATAAGTATAAATAAATGAGGTACTTCATTGATAAATGTTATTCATTTTTCAATACTCCTCACATACTCCAGCCTTAGCCATGGTTGGATAATGAGTTACACGGAAAAATAAATGACAGATGTCCTCACAATGTTGGCACCACAATTTGAAAAGCATAGCTTCTGTTAATTCATGGTTAGTAGATAAAGGTTTTATTTGTATAAATAAAATAACAAACTTTTCATTTTGCAGAAGGAATATGTATGGGGTGCTTTTTGGTTTGCTGTTCTTCTGAATATGAAACATATATTTTTGTATATGGCACCTGCATATGGGGTTTATCTTCTAAAGAACTACTGTTTAGAAAGTGACTCTCGATCCAATCAACAGCTATTCATAGGAGAGAGACCAGCGATACGAGTTAGATTTAACTTCACAAGATTTTTAATTAGACTAGCAAAACTTGGTTCTGTAGTTCTTTTGGTCACAGCTGTATCTTTTGGACCATTTGTATATTTAGGCCAAACCTCTCAAGTAAGTGTTACTGTACTATGTGTATGCTAGGAGTTTTAAATTTTAAAGAACTTTAATACGTATATATTCCTGAATTATCATAAGTATTATATTGTGATGAACAAGTAAATAAAACATCTCATTTAAAACATTTATGGAGATAATAAGATGCATCTCTCTCACTGGTTACATCAGAAAAATAAAATTTAATTTTTATTTAATTAAATAAATTTACTGGATATAGGAAGTTATATAGTTAAATGAAAAGTAATAAAAATGTTGATACGAGTATATTGAAAATCAGAGAAAGATACTTTTATAAACAGAGAATAAATTAGAAGTTATAAATCTTCATAATTCTGTATAAACTTATCATATTAGATAAGTAGCTCTGCACCAGTTTTAGGTTTTTTTTTGTTATTTTAAAGAGCTAAAACCCTTATTCCTTTTATAATTTTATTCATGTATGTTCATTTTTTAGTATGTCTTGTGGATCATGTTTTTTACCTGTGTTGTAATTGGTTAACAGTGTGTAAATTGTAGAAAACTAATTAGCCTTAGTGCATAAACTGAACATTATTTTTAATAGTTGTCAAAAAAAAGTTTTTTTACAAAACCTTTTAACAGTATTAAACCAAAGAAATACTGGGAAATTTCAAACCTCAAAAATTAAAGAGGATAATCTTGCTACTCTGAAAGGTGCATAAAAGGCTTCTTCTTTTTTCTTTTTTTTCCACAATGACTTATTAAACATGAAAAAGTACTATATTTACTTGTATATTTCTTTCTTATTTTCTAAATGTTTATGAACACTAGTAGTAATAACTATTGCCATGCAACTGTAAAAAAAAAATCTGCATGAAACAAAGGTTTTTTTTGCCCCTCTGTTTTCCATTTTACTCATAAGTTACTTTGAATCTACTACGATAGAATGGCTACAAAAATTCAAGTTGGTTAAATTATATGAGTAAATCTAGTATAATTTTTGTGCTAATAAGATTTTAATTTATAGACTTTTTGTATATATTTTCCACAGTGCTGTAATAATATGTTTATTATAAATAGGTTCTGTCAAGACTTTTCCCCTTCAAGAGGGGCTTGTGCCATGCTTATTGGGCTCCAAATATATGGTCATTATATAATACATTAGACAAGGTTCTAAGTCGAATTTTTCTCCAGATGAAAGCAGCTGACAAAGGTAATTATGAGCACTTACTTTCATAGTGTATATGCTTTGTGGAGATCCCAAGTTCTAAAATTGACATCTTTCATTACGAAAATGAAAATCTTCAGAATCTCAAGTCAACAGCCCATAAAGGGCCAAGGGCTGCTACCTTGTTTTGATGGGAGGCTCAGGTGATCAGCTTAATGCATTCCTTGCCGCATACTGGTGTCATTACTCATTATTACATGTTACTTTCTTTATTCAAGTAGTTACTCAAGTTACCTGTGTTGCTGAGTGGTCACAGGGTGAACAGATAGAAGCCCAACATCAATGTGCACAGTTAACCCCACAGCTAAATTAAGTTTTTAAATCCCTGGCTTTGAACTTGGACCCTCTAGATCAGTCATCTAATGTGTTATTCTTTAGTAAATAAAATACTGCCTCTCGTGAAAAAGTGATTTTATTGCACAACCAACAAAATCGTATAGTGAAATATCATATTTCTTGGTCTTCATTTTCCTAAAGTAAGATAGGTAATTAAGAGATGTGAAGAATGATATTCATCTGCAAATAATCGACACTAAAGACCATCCCAGGATACTTATTGAAAGAATGGAGAGCAAAATAAAAATTGAAGCTCATAAAAATCCAGCTGTAAGTGCAGGTGTCCTAGCTATTATGGTCAAATCCACTTCTGGGGCATATGTCAGCACAAAAACTGCAAGGAATGTTTTTTATTCTAAAGGTCTTTATGGCAGAGTCTTGAGTAAAAAACCTTATATTAGTGAGACCAATCGCAAAAAAATACTTTCTTTTGTTAGAGAATAAATTAGCAAGCCCATCAGTTTTCGGGAAATGTGCTGTTCTCTGATGAGAGTAAGTTTAATTTGTTTGGATCTGATGGATGAAAGCCTATTTGTCGTAGGAGAAATGAGGAACTGTAAAAGCAAAACGTACAATTACTGTGAAACATGGGAGTGACAATGCAATGGTTTGGGGATGCATAGCTTATAATGGAGATGGAAATCTTGCACTTATTGAAGGTATTTTAAATGTAGAAGGTTATGTGACGATTTTGTGGGGCAACCTCTTAGCAAGTGTAGCTAAATTTGGAGTCCAGCATAAGTTAATATTCCAGAAGAACAATGAAACTAAAGAATACAGCCAATAAAAATAAAGAATGGTTAATATTTAATGTTTGTCAACAACTACATACCCCTCCACAGTCACCAGACTTGAATATAATTATGCCACACGTTAGACCAAAATGTTCCAAAATGCCACATAACTAGAAGACACCACCTTAAGAATCCTTTTCTACGAGAATGGGAACAAATCAATCCAGATTTAATTTAAAACCTTGTAAAATCAATGCCTAGACATTTATAAACGGTATTTTTCACTAAAAGACTACATAAAAAAATATTAAATTTAAAAAAAAATAAAGAAAAAGTGTGATGTGCAAATACTTTTTTCCTGGAATTTTTGTAAGATTTAAGGTTTATTTTACTAAGCAAAACATTTTTCATTTGAATTTTGTATATATATATATATATATATATATATATATATATATATATATATTAATTCTGTCTTAAATACACTTTTTACTTATTGCGTTATAAAATTTTTTTATTACCCAAATTCATAATTTAATAAACAAAAACCTGGATACAAATATTTTTCTCCCCACTGTAGTTCATTGAAATTCTTGTAGAGTTTTTATATAGTGGATTATTTTCAAAGAACCCAATGTTGTAGCTCAGCCAGTTTATTTTATACTAATGAAACCTGCTCATTTAATTTTAAATTTGTCTTCATAGCTTTTAAAGGATCTGCAGTATTGTGTTTCTTTGAATGTCTTACCTGGTGTCCAGTTAATATTATCTCCTAATTGATACAATGAATTGATTTCCTCTTCATACCACCACTTTGGATTATTTTCAATGAACCCAATGTTGTAGCTCAGCCAAACAATTATTATTTTTTTGTAATATAAACTTAAATGTATTGTTGATCATGTCTCTTTAAGTATATTAAGTTGTATTGAGCAGTAAAAATAAATATGATTATTCTAATTCAATAACTATTAATTTTTCACTCAACTGAGTCTGAAACCGAAAACTGATTCATTTATGTCAATTGAAATTGTAAATAGAAGGCTGTAATATTCCATATTATAAAATATGTTTCACGGCTTGTTGCTCTGAATTTCATAGGGAGAATAAGAATTAGACTATTTACTTTTCACCTCTGGATGTCACAGGTTCAAATCTCTGTAGCATTATTTGTAATTTACAGTAGACTAAGTGGGTATTTGGCAGGTTTTCATGCAGTTCTGTTACCACTACCATTCTCTATAGGCATGCCATCTGTAACCATTCCAACACGCTCAATGACCTCAGTATTTGATTGGATTTAAAGCCTTCAAGGTCCAATTTTTTTTATTTCTAAGATGTGATCAAAGCATCTAGATAATTTTTGGGGTCATAGGTTATTGGACAAAACAAATAAATTTATTTCGTTGCCTGTAATTTTGGTTGCCTTTGGTTTCTATTTTCAGAGCTAAAATAATGAATGAATTCAGTATTAGTATGTTATTGAATACTTTTACAATTATTAATACTAGAATAGTGAACAATTAAAGGGATATTAATGCCTGAAAAAGTAAACAATATAAATAAAAGTCTGCCACACAGGGGCTGCGTAAACTAAGCAGTTTCACCACGTGCTGGTATGACACACTAGTAATTTTGTCTCTCCATATATTCTCTAATTCCAAGTCAAAATTCAATAAGTAGGGGTTTATTGAAAACAGAAAACAAGAAAGTATGAATAACTTGTTTAATATTTCAGTTAGTGACCCAGCCTATTCTCCTTATAGGTCTGATTTTAGCCATTAACTAATTTTAACTGTTCTTTAGTGTTGAATGAAACATTTAAACATTGAGTATGGGGCAGGAGAAAAAAAAACATATAAGGAATAAATAAAATTATAAAAAAAAAGTATATATATGAATAAGTTTCAGGAAGAAGGAAGATCCAATGTCGTTCATATAAGTTTATATTGTCAATTAGGGGAGAGGTAGGTCAAGGGTAGCTGTGTAATTTTTCAGAATGTGTCATCTGTAATGTTTTTAGCAGATTTCCCTTAAGGGAAATCAGCTAATGAGGTCGTACTACTGACGCAATTTTCAAAATTTTTCTTCAAATGCCCATTGATCCAACCCAGAAGATGACAAAAATGAGGTCAGTTCAAAACTGAATATATATATATATATATATATATATATATATATATAAATATATATATATTTCTACGTTGTTTTAAACTTCGTCGCTGGGAACTTATTTCAGTTGTCTTTTGCGGCATATCTCCAGCGGTGTCTATAGTGTGGTGGCCCACAATATTTTGCCGGTCTTCCAACCGGCTTCTTCTAGTGGTCATGTTTTGTGTGTGCTTGTGGCAGCTCTCAATGTTGGGTCTGCCGAGTCGCGGTCCCTTATCCCTGGCGGCGGCGTTATCCCTGCTGGTGGTGGGGGAACCTTCAACCATTGGTTGGATTAGCTCGCCAAGGTGTTGCGGATCATCGGTGCGTCTTCTCGGAGTTAGAAGAGGTCTCCAGGCTGCGGGCAGGGAAAACCCATCTTCTTTATTAAAGTTCAGCGGTCGTTTGAAAATCTCCACTGCTTCCCGCACTAGTCTCCTTGGCCTGTGCCCCTCTCTAGACAGTATCTTGACTTGGTCAAAGAGCATTTGACCCCCACATGAAATGCCGTGAGTAGCAACGGCCGATGTCTTGGCCCTGCCGTATTTGTAGTCAGCCGTGTGCTGCCCAATTCTTGTCCCGACCTTCTTCCCGGTTTGGCCCACATAAACTGAACCACACGCACACGGCAACAGGTAGACCCTCTTTTCCTGTAGGTATTGTCTTGGTAGAACTGCTCACCAACGAATTAGTATCAAACGTCTATAGGCGTTGGGAGATCAGGAGAACCATCAACGAGGTCAAGACCAGCCTTGCACGTAACTGAGGACCTGCGGAACATCGGCCGTTGCTACTCGTGGCATTTCATGTGGGGGTCAAATGCTCTTTGACCAAGTCAAAATACTGTCTAGAGACGGGCACAGGCCAAGGAGACTAGTGAGGGAAGCAGTGGATATTTTAGCTGGAGCTAATCCAATCAATGGTTGAAGGTTCCCCCACCACCAACGGGGATAAGGCATATAAGGACCGCGACTCGGTAGACCCAACATTGAGAGCTTCCACAAGCACGCACAAAACATGACCACCAGAAGAAGCCGGTTGGAAGACCGGCGAAATATCGTGGACCACACTATAGACACCGCTGGAGATATGCCGCAAAAGACAACTGAAATATATATTTCTGTTACCGCTCTAGTGGTCGCAATTTTTGTCTTATCGTTACTAAACTTGATATATAATCATTTTATATAAAAAGAAAGATCAAGCTCGTTAACCGCTGAAATCAGGGGAGGGGGAGAATTTTGAAAATCCTTAATATCTCCGTTATATAACCAATCTTATTGCAAATGTAATGTTTTATAAATGTTGTTATGTTCATTTTTTCACTATCTTGATTATTAACTGAGATATTTGCATTTTTTAGTTTTCAGTCTTTAATAAAGCCCCATTCCTACTCATAATAACAATATTCTATTATATTATGAAGCACTTTATTTGAAGCTTAAATACCAAATATTGTTCTCATTGAACTTTTAAGTTTTGAGATAAATGCAAATTAGTTGCGCACATGGGAAATCTGCTTAGTTAATCTGCGTGACGGACTTTTTCTTTGTTGAATATGGAAATTTTATTAAATTCAAAATTGTATTCTGGCAAAAAAAAAATAATATATTGAGGCTAATTCTTTCTTTGACATGTCACAATGGGGAAAATAGCTCTGTGTTGCTGTTTGCATATAAGAACTTGCATTATTTTGCTGATATGTTTGTAGAGTGCATGACAGTGTTGTATTTACTAGCATTTTAATATCTCATTTTATTTATTTTCCAGGGAAGATGACATCTGGATTACTTGAAAACTATGAGCATCTCATTTTACCAACAATTACACCCCTCATCTCAGCCATTTTAGTTTTATTATCTATTTTGGTAATGTTAAATATATAATTAATATTTTATTTTATTTATTCTATGTTAAATTTAGCATTGGCACTATTCAGTAATCCTCTTCTGTGTGTGTGAGAGAGAGAGAGAGAGATTATGTTCATGGTTTACTTATGAGCCCAGAAACAAATTAAGTCAGGTATAGATTCCTTTAGGAACTCATAACTGATCTCGACAAAAAAAATTGATCCTCCACCCTTTCCCTGGGATGTCCAACTCCCAATTAAGTTTTGACCAAACAAAATATTTTCTGATATGTATGTAATGTAAATTCAATCTTCTAACAAGTCAATGAGGAGTGGACTGTAATGCAGTCCAAACACATTTCAACAAGGAACAAAAATATTTCAGTTTCTTTCTGACTTCTTCTAAACTGTGTAACCAATCGAGGTATTTTCCACAGTCAATCTTAAAACTGTTATCATGGGGTCTGGTAAAAAGTCACAACTGTTCATAGATTGAGCCCCAGTGCTATGAGGCCAGTGCCTCCAGCACTACCAGTGTCAGTGAATGATTGTTTTTGGCACGATCTTTGCTAGCTTACCATTAACTAATCAGATAGCACTTTAATAGCAACAGTGTCATATTATTTAAATTTTCTTGATCTGTACCTTTCATAATTAACCCTCAGGCTGCATAGTACTCATGCATTGTGAGTTTTTGGTGATGTGGGATAGTCTTGTCCCTGCAGAATTCTTTTTACGTTCTTGTGCTAATCATATAATTCCATTCCAGTTGTTTTATGTTTTCCATCCTCCAGGTATTTCACCAATAGACACATTTTGTTGTCTATTATCAGAGTCCTCATTGTAATCTGCAGAAGAATCACTTTCACTCACACCCGCAAAAAGTTCAAAAAAAATTTCCTTGATCAGAAAAAAATATTTTTCTGTACATTTTAAAGCACCCAACTGTCCACGTAATATTTAAGTCAGAAAATATACTGACTAAATATGCAAGGGCACATTGCAGGTAAAGAGTAAGGTACTAAAGATTGAAAAAGGGACAGAGGTTCAGGAAATCCCAGAATAGAGAAGCTAAAAATTAGAAAAGGGAATCCCTGTGTAATCTATCGGCTTTGAATCTGACTGAATTAGACTCTGGTATTTTCACATTCTTAGCTATTTTTGCTTTACTTAGTAAAAAAGAAAACCTCAATATGACTTTGGAGGCTCTTGAGAAGCTGTGCGGTTATGCCATTGTAATTCAATTGATTTTTTAACTTTCACTATGGGAAGGTGGTGGTACAGTGAGTAAAGTTCTAGACCTCTGCACTAGAGGTGCCATCTTAAATTTGATTTAGCTGTGCAGTTACAGAACTCTATTGGTGCCTAACTTAGCACCGTGATGCAATTAAGGCTTCTTGCATAAAAAATCATGCAAAAATTATGAGATATTTGTTTTGTAATGCCACCACTATATGGCAGGGGATGACTCAAACTGACTGTTTGACTTCCCACCAAACCATGCAGTAGGTCCTGCCCCTTCAAGGGCTTTTGAGCCAAAGATTTTCATTTGTCTTATGTCAAGGGTGTGATTTAACTCCTTAATCATTTATATCTGATAAGCTCTCTTGTCCTTGATCTTTTCAAATGCCAAAAATAAAATCACTAGAAAGTTCTTCTTAACATGCCTTCTTGCTGTCACCCATTACATCTTTATCAAATATTATCTTGGGTTCTTTGCATTCACATTCATTTACAATACAATAGCTTAAAAAATTAACTTCTGTGAAAATTCTTAATTTTGTTTGAAAAATCCTGAATGGGCTTGTAAAATTTGGACTTGTCTTAGACATGGTAATATTTATGATGTAATTAATTATTGTTTTTATTATTATTGCTATTTTTGTTATTTACCTGTTAAATTAATCTTTTTTCATGAAATTTTTTAGCCATGTTTGGTGAAACTGTGGACCAACCCAGGGAATCCCTATCATTTTGTGAGAGGCATAATCTTGTGCACTCTTTGTTCCTTTTTGTTTGGTTGGCATGTTCATGAAAAGGCTATCTTGATGGTTATACTTCCGTTAAGGTATATTGAATTGGTTTTATTTATTTCTTGTATTTTTATTCTGTTTACATTTACAAAAATTAAAATATTTTGTGCTAAGTATAAATTTATCATTTGAGTCTTAAGGTCATCAGAAAATATTCATTTGAAAATGGAAGGAATTACGTTAGTATTATTTCTTAACATGACAATACAGAGAACTTTTATAACTGGCAATAAAATGCTCAGTTCCACTCAGAATGACTCGGAACATGTCAAGGCATATTTGCATTCTGTAGCATAACAATTTTAGTTATATAATCTGTATTCAAATAATGGGCGTTCAGCCATGAAGAGGAAACCCTGAAATAATTATTTGGTTTAATATGCCAATTTTATTTTTGAAAGTATTTATGCTAATTTAAAAAAATAAAATTTACCGAAATTATGCTGGACTTATTGGTTACTATGGCCTGATTTTCTCAAGTCACTCCAAAATTATTCTATCAAATGTTGCATTCATTTACTCACAAAATAATCCAAGCAGTATGATCCATCTTTATCAATCAATCTATCATGGTATCCTACAAAAACTCAAAGTGTCTAGCATTATCATGATCCTAAATACTGAAAGTTGAATGTCTTAAATACTGAGTTCTAATCTCTACTAGACAATGAACATTCACTACTGAGAATTACATTCTAAATTTTGGTTGCTAATTTCAATTTTGTGATTGCCTAGACTATTATTTTATATAAATGGAAGTTATTTTTAATTATGAGACAAAGTGTTAAACAAATGTAATAGTATATTTTATACTAAAATTAGTTCATATTGTACATTATTAACTTGCATGGAAAAAAAAGTATATATTTTATTTTTTTCTAAGTAATATTGAAAAACAAAAAACATCTACATATATGTTGCTTAGGATTAAAGGAGTTTCTTTAATTTTTTTTTTTTTATAATCACTACTATTATTTTTAATAATGTTGAGGTTGGATGTATTTCTATTATTAAAATATTTGTTTTAGAGTTAACTCTTTTTTCTTCTTCTCAAGTTTGAAAATATTAATTAATTTACTATGTTCTTGCAAGTTGAACTTCAGATTGATCAAAAATAGTACACTAATTTAATATTAAAAAGACCAAAAAATAAAAATAATCTCATGAATATTCAATTTGTAAATGGTAAGTCTGAACATATTCAGGATCTACTCTCCATCATAGAATGTTTTGTTTCCTATTTGCTAAGTCTTAGATAGAATTAAAGAATTAGCCACAGAGAATAATGATGCCTGGCCATTCATTCCATAAAACTAAAAGAAATGTAATTTAACTCTTTTTCTCTTAGACTTTCACAGTCCATGTCGAGATCTCCTGTATTGACAATGTTATAATATTTTCCAACATTTTGTTATACATTCGGCTAGCTTCCAGAGGGTATCAACTGAAAATGATGGGTAGCTGTCCAGTCTAACGTACTGCTCTGGAGGATGGTCACCATGAGAACAAGATCTACCATTCAGATCTCTATTTTTTTGTGTCGCTTCCCAGCAATTAATTACTTATTTTTTGGGGTTAACAGGTGTTCACTGTTTGCTGAGTCTATAACCATATCTTCTTTTAAAATCATTTATATGTTTTACAATTTCAAGGTTTCTATGATACTTGGTTTTGGTAATTTGTTACTTTGGTCAAATTTTATCCGTTAATTTGAATTATGAAAAGATTCTGCCAATGCATATTTTATTACTTCTATTTTCTTAACTGTTAGCCTTAGAGCTTGAATTGAAATATAAATGGATGAAATGTATTTTTTCCCATTAAACATTAATTTAGCATAAAAGGATACGTTAAATATTTTTGTTTTCTATAAACAATTTACTGACATTAGGATATTAATTTCTTGAATTATTATTGAATAGCATTTATACTAATATAACACATTTGTTATACAACTAGCTCAAATGACATGAAAACATTTTATAAAATCTATCAATTTAAATAATAATTTATAGTAAACTAATTTTGTTATCAATCTTAATATCACTCTAAATATATACCATACATGTTTTACTTTATTGACATGCAAATTTATTAAAGGATGAAGAGCTTTGTAAATGATGAGATAATTATCCCTACTTAAAGAGACAATGTACCTGATCATAGTTTATTTTTATGACAAATAAGCCATAGTTTTATTTTTATAATTGAACTATTTGATATTATTCATCTTGAGTATCAAAACATTCTTCAGACATGAAGTTCTTTAATTTATTTTTAAACAAAGAATATTTTTTAATTGATTTAAGACATTCATGCTGAGTGTTATAGAGTTTTACTTCTGAAAATGATTCGCTTTTCTCGAAATATTTATGTTTGTGATTGTGGATTTGAAGCATATTCTTAAATCTTGTTCTATGAACAAGTGTTATACTAGTTTTAGTATAGCTAGTGGTATGTCTTTAATTTAATAAGGCCTGAACTTAAACTTAATCATCTGCTGAAATTTGTGTAGTATCATAAGATCAAGACTTAGACCCATGCAAACAGAAAGTTAGATATTGTATTTTATAAAATATATTATATAAAATTATTGATTATGATGATTTATGGTAAGTAAGACAAAACTAATAAAAGTTATTCCTCACAAATATAAAGTCTAATCTCATGCCAATACAATGAAGTATGTGTATTATCATTTTGACATGATCTTTTTGAATTTCATTCCATTCCTCAAGTATGGTTGCTTGGCTTTCATACTGAGTCTGAGCAAGGTTATTTCCTGAATTCATTCTTTGTGGTTATTTTTATTCGTTACTTCATGTTATAAATAAGTAAATGGTTATAATTTCTTTCTTCTTATCTTCTTTCTTTTGAGTAGGTTATGCAATCATTTTTCCTCCTCATCTACTACAACTTTTACACTCAAAAGTAGTTCCATCCTCTATATATATTTTTTCTTGCAATTGAAATATTGTGTTAATTTTTAGAAAATTAGGAATTAGCATTCGTTTGGTGGTATTGCCTTAAGTTACATTTTGAAAGAATTTTAATTCAGAATTCAATCTTAACTCATATTTTAAAAAGGAAACAGAAGTGTAGTAGTTAAATATAACCTTCATTAGATTTAATCTCAAAATAATGCTTGCATTTCTTGTTCACAATTATTGCCAACACTGTGCCCCAGAAGGCTCCAGACATTATTGTCATCTATCTACAGAGCTGTAGAACTCCCCAGTACACATTTGGTTTTCTCACAACCACTCAGTTGTGAATAAATGAGTTTTGGTGAATACCGGACATTTTAAATCCCAGTTTATTCTAACATCTGTACTATATGCTGCCCTTATGTGTCAACAAGCCAGCTCAAGGTCGCCTCTACTAAAGTCTTGGAAGAAGTCTAGAAAGATGAGCCGTGAAAAGTTTCTTTATTTTGTTCGATTCTATGCTTATTCAATGAGTCAGTACGCCTTTAGGACTTCTTAGACAAAATTGAATTACCTTTGTGAAAGGAATCTTTTTCATACCCAGCAGTTAAATTTGAAGAGATTGGTGCAAAAAGGGGTTAATCAGTAAAGTAAATTTGTCAGAAAGAGCCCCAAAAAAAAGTAACATTTCTTACTGTATTTTAGGTAATGGCTGGAAACAGTTATAACTGAAGTACTGAAAAGAAAGTAGAGAAGTAATGTGAGAAAAAGGCATTCGGTGCAAAAATATAAAATAAAATGAATTATTCCCTTCTTGCACCATGGACTTCATTTTCATCTCAGTGAGCACTTAAGTACAATTACTCTATTGCACAACACAAGTTTACTATCACATTACACATTATTATCCCATTAGGGATTATCACATATTTTAGCTCCAATGAAATCAGTTTTGCTAGGATCTTGACATTACCTTGACCAATGATTCCAAAAGGAGCAGTGAACAGATATGAGCTAATAGTTTCTAGTTCTAGTGGGTTTTCCTAGATCTCTCTCATTATTTAATAAATTTTGAATTGTTTGGATAGGTTTCTTATTTTTTTTTACTTTTACCCACTTTTTATTGGAACTATACTTCTTATATTCCTTTATTTATTGTGCAATCATGCTTATACATTATATGTACTAATTATGTTCATGGTTTAATTCATTATTTTTATTTTCCAGTGTAATGGCTGTGTTTTTGCAGAAGGAAGCTGAAGTATACATTACCCTTGCAATTACAGGACATTATTCTTTAATGCCTCTGATTTTTACTGATCATGAGTTTCTTCTTAAGAGTCTGTTAATGATCTTTTCTAGTTTTTATATGATTGCCTCCCTTACAGAATTGTTTCAAGTGAGACGTAGCCATGGAGGTTTCATATATATTTTAAACATCAAAGAAAATTTCTATTTAGGGGGGCTAATTCTTGTTTTCTTTTATGAATATTTTTTTCATAAATATTTAGGCCATCATATTAAATACCCATTTCTGCCAATTATGATTACATCTTGCTATTGTGCTATTGGAATAGTTTATTGCACGATAAAATATTACTACAATTTTATGATCATGCAAGATTCACAACACAAGAGACATTATTTTTAACTATGAAAGCCAAAGTTACATTCTTTTTTCATTTTGTTCTATTTAATTTTTTTTTACTATTTTTTTCTGTGTTTTTTGAATGTCATCTTATTTGCATGAATCCATGTGTGATCAAATTGCATGAATAAAATTAAGTAAAAGCTACTTCTGTGAATTCTTATTGAGTTTCTGATAATCTTTTTTTTTGTCAGTTAAATTTTGCTGGTGTCATTATACACACAAAGTAAAAATTACATTTAATGTTTATTATAGTTGATGTTATTTACTGTAGCATTTTCAGTTTAGTTCCTATTGTACCATCTATGATGATTGTTTGCCAGATGGCTGAAAATCATCATATTTGGACTCTGACTTCTATAAATGTAAAGTGATCTTAGAATCCCATAAGTTTATTTATTATATGTTGTATTTTCAATTTAATTTTGTATTTTGTCAATTTTTTAAAGACTTTTATCATGATGGTTATTATGATCATTATGGTTATTTATTTTTGTGATACTTCTTAGAAAAACTTTAAGAGAATTTTTACTTGTTTATATTTGTTTCTGTTTTCCCTCTTCATTTTGAAATTTTGTTTTCTATTGTTCATATTCTTTAATATACTTAAGTTTTTGTTTGAATATTATATTCTTTTTTTTTCAAAAGCAAAAAATGAAATTCATTGAAACTGTTTATTCTACAAATGTCATCCTATTTTTCTCTTAGTGTTCTGTTTTACAGCATTGAACATAATAATCCTTATAAACCTTGATATTTCTAAAACTTTATTTTTAAAATTAAAACTAAGATTGTGATAGTTGTTGAAGAGCATTGCTAAAGTTAAGGGCTTCAAATATGAAGTAGATTATTAAAGAGACAACTCAAACTCAAATCATTATTTATTATTATTTTAGGAAAAACTGTTATATTTATATTTGTGATTAACCTTACATTACAATTTTGTGCCCTCTTAGCATTGGTTTAATTCTGAAATTTGGCATTTCAAATTTTTAGTTAAAATAAAAACAGGCTAAACATTAATCAAGCATCATGGTTAAGAAATAAATATTAGAGAACATAATATACAAAAGTGGACTAATATGGGCTTAATATCTTTAAAAATTTAGCTATTTAGTTTATTCAGTCAACCACTTTTTATTTTCATTTTATTACTTTAATTATGCTGTGAGTGATAGCCAAAATTTAGTATTAATTTGTTTTGCCCAATAAACTATTATTTATGTTTGTAAGTTGTATTTACAACACATATGTATTTTGTAATTGGATTTACTTAACTTATCCAATGCTTGATCTAACTAGTATTATTACCCTAACACTCTGGTACATGAATAAATAGAGCCATTTTTGCAAGAATATAATAATGAAAAAATACATTAAAATATACTTTGTGGGAATCAGAAATGTATATTAGAAACATAATTGTTTTTTTATGCTATGATTCCCCTATTGCTGTCGTCAAAGCTGTATTTGCTATTTCAAGCAGATCTCTTACGGGGGTTATGGACTAACTTTCCAGGTGACCAAATCTGGGATAAATGTGGAAGGAACTTCGGTATGGAAAGGAGTTTAATATTTTGTGCGATACCTTATCATGTTATATGGGATCCACTGAGTACCTTTTATAACATGATGCCAATTTCCTCATCATTCCTTTTATCTGAAGGCATTTGTTATGGAATCCAGATTCCTTCTGCCAAATTTAACTTTGATTTTCTCAAAGTTTATTATATTTCTTATGGCTGAGTTTTCCATTGAAGTTGCCTTCTTAGTTTTGTTACTTACTCATTGATCTGGTTTGGAATCGTTAAGGGGAGAACATGTACAACTCTCAAATATAATATTCTGGTTTTCCAAACTAAAATAACTCTTAATCATGTGAACTCTTTTAATGGCTAATATGCTAGCCAAGCGTTGACTGTTTTTCTCCAGACTTTTTTGTAGAGCTATTAGTAAAGTATACAGGTTTCCCCCACAGATTTTGGAGTTCTTCTAAATATTGTAAGGACCTCTGTTTGTACAGAAAAAGAACTGCTTCCCTTGACTAGAATATATTTGTGTTAAAAAAAATGTCTGACATCAAAAAACAGGTTGTTATATAAGTCTATGTGATTGTTGATATTAAGTTTCTATTTTAATCGTTATTTGACTGTCATGTAAACAATGCATATTTTGTTGTTTACTCTGACAGTTCTTTATTTAATCCAGTATATAAACTGCCTCTTCTTTCCACCATGTTGTATAAATTTCAACCAAAATATTAGAGTTAAAAACTGTTATTCATGGTTTTTCTGAGGCACCATTGAAATATAGGACAAAGTTGTGTAGTGGAAGGTGAAAATTCTTTAGAAGGTGGTTTAATTCTGTGAACAACAGCCTTCAAGATGCACCTAGTTCAAGGTGGATGATGCTGAATTTCACGACTCTGTCTGCTAAAATATTTTTGCTACAGCTCAATGATTACAAACCGAAATAGGTGCTCTAAATGTTAAAGTTCGCTGAAATTTATGAACCATATGGAATTCTTATTACATGACAGCTGCGCAACCCCAACGATGAAATCTGCAACATTTACTTCAAAATCCAAAACATGATTGATTATGAAAAAAAAATTTGAAGTAGTGATGAAAAATAGATATTTTAAAGAAATCCTACCAGACAAAAACATAGGGTACCAGAATGTTTAAGAGGTATAAGCAGATGTTCACCCAGATCTATTTGGTACTTGGCCTCACCACCATCCAGAATCATAAATTTTAACAGTAAGAATCATGTTTCATAGTTAATCCTGGGAACAAAAATACGGTTAAGGTTGGAATTTAAATGATTTTCTCAACGGTTATTTTCAAAATGTCCATTTTCCACTCAGTTACCTTTAAAGTTACTTAGTGACCACAATTGAGCTTTTTTTCCTTACTCTTTACAGTGAATATGAATGCCAGAGTAAATATTACTTAAGTTGCAACTGCTCATGTAGTTACACTTTCTAAGAAAGGGTTATCTTCTTCCCAAATTGCTTTGAAGTATGGAGTTTACTTCAGTTCCATCTCAAGAAGTTTGAACTTTTTGTTTAGGAGAACAGGTAGCATCTCTAGAAGACCTACTACTGAACATACTACAGTTGTTGGCACTACTGATGACTTAAACTGCTCCAGGCATTCAAATTCTTATACATGAATGAAACTATAGGATATTGACTATTATAGCCAGTAGGGGACTGGTACCAGTCAGAATTTTGGGCAAGGCGAGAGGTCTCTAGCTGACCACACGACAGCTTTCATTAATTCTTATGTTTGTGAGGGATGATCAACATTGAGCTGTAGAGAAAAAACAGTTTTATCTACAGATGAGATGAGAGTGAAATTACAGGTTTCAGGTGGCCAAGAGTCTGGAGAAGGTATGTTGAACTCATGTGGTGACCATATCAGATTTTTTTTTAATTGATAAAGTTGTATTTTAATTAATACTTTTCTTTTGTTACTCTTAAGCCAAATGAAATTAAAAGAAAAAAGGCTTACATAAGTGTTTCAATACTTTTGGCATGTGTGAACTGTAATAGAGGAGGGTGGGCATGAGAAATAACTAGTAGCTTTAGTGATAGTATTTTTCTATTTCCCTTTTTCGTGTTACAGCGTACATTCATTTTCAAGTTTGTTTGTTGAATATTATAACAAATCGGTATATTAAAGTTTGCATTAGTATTATTAGGATGATATATTATTTCCAGTTATATCTTTACTTCAAATTATGAGAAAAATATTCGTTTTCTTATGCACCAGCATTTATTTTTATTATGATTATTATTTTATTTATTTTTACTTCCAAGATTCAATTACTTTTATTATTTGTAATACTTTATAGTCATGTGCCTCTAATATCTTGTTTGCATTAGCTTATTTCATCATTGCATGTGCAGCTATGTATTTTGCCTGAATTTTAAGCTTATCTAAAGAAAAGGGAAAATTTACATTCAATAAAAAACAAATAATACAGTTTTATTGGTTTCGAAAACTTTGTTCAACCAAATATAATAACAACTTTATTTTAATGGGAATAAACCTAATTTTGGGTGTTATAAATATATCCTCAATTTGACTTACAAAGCAGGCAATTTAGCACCGATGAAAAATCTATGTTCTTCATGAAACTATCACGTGTAGATTATACATAGATCATATACATTTTTCAATTAAAGATAAATAATTTCTTCAATGAAGGGTTGGCAATATTGTTTTCAGTGGGGACAACAATTATAAATTTGCAATGTAGGCATGTATAATCTAATATATAATTGAATTATAAAACTATAAATGTATGTTTTGGGATTTTTAAAAATTTAATTATTATACATAAACGACATTAATGCACTTCTGGTGGTTATTGTGACATTATATCAGTCTTTACTAGGTATTTCAGCAAAGATGAAACAATTGAGTCCATTTAACAAAGCTACTAAAGCTTATTATTACAAAAATGAATAATAATCTCTAGCTCTCCTAAGATTCTGGTTCTATATTTGAACTCCACGGGTATCTTGTGATATCTTTGCTATGTGAATATTAAATAATTAATTTATCTCACTTTAATACTGTATTTATTCTATATATTAATACTTTTATACATATATGCAGTAACTAGATAAATGATTCAAGCAGTTCAGTTGACTAGTCTATAACGTGATTACTAAAATATACATATTTTTGTGTATATGATTCTGTGATGGACTGAAAAATAATATTCTTTAAATATGTAAATGAAGGGCACAAACATAGGCCTAAAACCATTGTTTCTTTTTATGAGTTTTGTTACTATATCTACTGATCTCTCCATGTTTCTAGTTTTGAATATTAAGAGTGAATTCCTTTTTATGGGATATATTTATGTATTTGTGTGTGAATGTGGCCAAATGCATGTATGCGATTTATTCTCACATCTATGTTTATGCATGTGATAAGATTATTTACTGGGTGTATTAGTTAAGGTATTTTTAAAGTCCTTTTGTACAATGAAAGTAAACATGATGTTTTCTATGAGACTTCATAGCTACATGTTAAAGTATATTTCTAGGAGGTACACTCTCATTAAATGAGATTGGTAGTATTCATAGATATTCATTTGAGATTTTAATTAATGGTTATAAATAAAAGTGATTGTATTTATATTATTGTTGTACTCAATACATAGTTTTAATACTTCATTGCCACCTCTACACTTTTTTTTATACCATTATAATTAAGATAGCCTATAAAATTGTGTGCAATTTTTTTATAATTAAGTATTAAATGTTAATCTAGGTGGATTTGTACCTGTTCATCCTATGTAAATATAAATTTATTTTCTTAATCATGAGTGTGTTTCATTTTAGTTTCCATTATATAAAATTTAGAGTTACAAACTACCCTTTGAATATAGTTTTAAATTAAAAAAGAAAAAAAATACAAGTTTTCAATTTATTTATTGATTCTTGTAATCTGGGCTGCATTTATTTCCAATTTCTCCTTTAGGAGATAATTTATTTACATATTTGTTTAGTTAACTTTCTTTGTCCCAATCACGCTTATGGGTATCATACCTTAAACCATATTAATATAATCAATATTTTGGTAGTTGTGCTATATGCCTAGTGAAACTTTGTATAATTTTTTTATTTATTTTTAGAGATTATTTTTCTCATCTACTACATAGTATTTATGGACATTTAAAAAAATTTTAGTAAATCACTCCTTGCTGACAACTATAAGGGGTGATATTCATGAAGGAAAGTGTGTGCATATTGGTTTATCCAAATTTGAAAACCTTATTTTTGACATCTACTAAGTAGTATCAGTCAATTTAATAAAATGCATTATAGAGACAACATCAATAGGTGATTAACTAAACAGCACATTAATCTGTTGATAGATTTTTATATTATATTGTTTGCAAGAATTGAATGGCACTATTGTGTTATTTCACTATGATTTTATATCCATTTATACTATAATCTTCTTAACTTTGTTGTAAATAAATAAAAGGTCTTTTTATTTAATTAAAAAAAACTGTTAGGAGATATCTAATTACAAAAAGAATTAATCTTTATAAGGAACATGTTTAGATCAAATAATCTTTGTTTTTTTTTCTAAATGCAGTGGAATGTACAGCTTTCCCAGATTCTTTAAAGAAAGTTGTATGACCGACTGATCGAAAGTTTTTAAAAACTTGGAAACTGGATATTAAAGTAACAACTTGTAGAGCAGCTAAGAAATTTTTGTTGTTAATGTGCCAAAACCCAAAATGATCTCTATTTTACACCATCATGTACTATTATTTGTTTTGTTTAAACATGAAGAACATTTTTTACTTTAAAAAATCACAGAATAGTGACTTCCTTTACATCCAACATGATTTTTTTAATTAGTCATGAGTATTCCCAAAAACCTTTGCACTATATCCATCTGAAACCACAACAAAAGTGAGGGGTTCGTGGGGATTGAAGTATATATGATGAAATTTCTCCCTTACTATGAAAAAAGTTATAATACACTTACAGCAAATAATATGAGACTACAAATAACTACATATGAGAATACAAATAACTCGGTTAATAAAAAATGTGTCAGAGTTAACAAAAATGTATAGAAAACCCATTTTAGAAAATTTGACAGTTGTTGGATAGCCATTGATTGGCTAATGAATGATAGTAGAGGTTGGTTGGATATCGTCTATAAATTCTAAATCCTTCAGATAGAGAAGTTCATTTATTTTTTATGCTGACCGTTTCAGGCACTATTGGTCCACTTCTTCGGAGAAATTACAGAAGAGGAAGAGCAGGGAGCAATAAATAAACTCCTCTATCTGAAGGATTGAGGATTTATAGCCGATACCCAACCATCCTCTACTATTATTCATTAACCAATGGCTATCCAACAACTGTTAGATTTTCTAAAATGGTTTTTCTATACATTTTTGTTAAATCCGACACATTTTTTATGAACCGAGTTACTTGTATTCTCATATGATTTTTATTTAAAGACACTGTATCCATCTTATGTGCAGCTTAAATTTTAATTCCTGTTTACATGGTCTTCTTTTCATGACAGGAACTGATAATAGAATTTGGAATGACATCAGTGTGTCATTGCAATAGACGGTTAGTATGTGTAGCACTCATGTGACAGACTTTTATTTATTATTTAGATTTTAACTAGAACAGAAGTGACTGGTTAACAATTAGCCAGGAATACCACTGACACAGTTACTTTTTTGTACAGTTTGTTGTGTTCATTTTACAGCAGTGTTCCTTTGTAAGGACTCAACCCTCCGGCAAATACCTCCTTCGAAAGATATGAAACAGGTAGTGAAAGTCCAAACCTTGGTGTGCCATATATTTGTTGAATTTGGCATCTGTCTTAAATCTTTTTGATTCATAAAATATTATAAATCTGTTTTTGTTTTTTTTAATGGGGGTGGGAGAAGGTACATTTCAAAAGTAGGCAGTTGGGCAAAGAGTAAAAGTTGGTATTTTTCATCAGGTACAATATAAACTAATCAACATTTGTTCAATGATGTATTTTAATGTTAAATTTTTATTTTGGGTGAACATTATCAAGAAGGGTGGCTAAGAGAATTTATTTATAAGTAACAACTTGAGAGAATAATAATAAAAACTTTGGAAATAAGACAATCATGGGGTAGTGAGGTCCCTGGAGTCACCGATTTCAATTAAACTTTTCTTTTGATAGTAATTTAAAAAATGTTTTATATATATCAAAACACTCTTTTAAAAGAAAAATATATTTGCTGAATTTTAAATAAGTTGTTGTTATTGTTTATTATTTACTATTTTTTAATTTATTTTTAAGTAGAGAACTAACACAATATGCCAGATAATATAGTATCTGTATAGTATGATATATAACATTTTAATTGAACTGCTTATGAGACTCAGAATAGCCTGTTCATTTTCTTAGGTTTGGTATAAACTCTAATTGATGCCTTTCAAATGCTGTATTTGAGTTTTAAAATGTAAGAGGGAAGTAAGCAAATTATTATTTATACATATCCAGTCCTGCCTTGTAGGAAAAGAGGAGGATTGAGTACCAGGAATCTACCCGGAAATAAAAGATATAAACTGACTTATGAAAAAAAACAACAAAAAAAAAAAAGAGCTAAAAAAGAACATATTTATGCCCACCTTATGCTGCTATGGCTGGTTGGGCGATGAGTTATCACCCTTTCTAGCCAGGGTGGGAGTGAGCTTGTCACTAAATAAATTCTGATTGCCCATGCGGGAATTAAATACATTGTTTATCAAGACCAACACATTAACTAACATGGATAACTGAGCCCCATATAAGAACTTAAACTAAGTATCTGATGAGTCAGAATTGAATAAAAAAAAAAAAAAAAAAAAAAAAAAAAGCACTGACCATTTTCTAACTAAGCTGAAGCAAGTGACAGCTTTCTAGGTTGGGATAGGATTAGGGATCTGCCAATGGTCTCATGCCCAATTGGCCTTTACCTACCTACACCATTTACCTATCTACACACCTAGTAAATACTTCCTTGTGCATTCAGTATTTTATATATATATATATATATATATATATATATATATATATATATTTATATATATATATATATATACACACACACACACACACACACACATATATATATATATATATATATATATATATATATATATATATAGTATATCCTGAGGAGAGTATTTCATTATTTTTTTAATAAATGGCCTCATCCTGGAAAGGTTACTCCAAACTTAGTATTTTATGTTCCTGGCACAACTAATGACTTAATTATTAAATGATTTGTATGCTCTATTGTTTAAAGAAATTATGTAAAAATAAGGACATGTCCTTTATTGGGTTCCAGCCCATTTCCGTGGATTTATTTTAATAAGAGCAAGAAATTCATTTTAGCAAATTTCCCTCAAGGGAAATCAGCTATTGAGGTCGTACTCATGACGCGATTTTCGAGTTTTTTTTCTTCAAATGTCCATCGATACTACCCAGGAGATGAAGGAAATGAGGTCTATTCAAAACTGTATGTGTGTGTATATATATATACCAAGTTTGGTAAAGATAAAACAAAAATTGCGACCACTAAAGCGGTAACAGTATATATATATATATATATATATATATATATATATATATATATATATATATATACTGTTACCGCTTTAGTGGTCGCAATTTTTGTTTTATCTTTACCAAACTTGAATTGTATTCGTTTTATACAAAAAGACAGATCAAGTTCGTTAACGGCTGAAATCGGACCAGGGAGAGGGGGGTTTAGAGGGGTAGAATTTCGAAAATTCTTAATATTTCCGTTATTATGCGCCGGGTCGAAAACTTGTATAGAACCATTCTTATTGCAAATTTAATGTTCTATAAATGTTGTTATGTACATTTTTTTCCATTATCTTGATTATTAACTGAGATATTTGCATTTTTTAGTTTTCGGTCTTCAATAAACCCCCTCTCCTACTCCTCATCTCATATTAACAATATTCTATTATGTAATGAAGCATTTTATTTGAAGCTTAAATACTCAAAATATTGTTCTCATTGAACTTTTAATTTTTGAGATAAATGCAAAAACGTGATGCACTTTGTAAATCTGCTTAGTTAACGCAGCCCCTGCGTGACGGACTTTTGGTAATAAAGAATGGATGTGCGATTTTTATTATTTATGTTAGATGGAGGTAAGTCCATCATTTAATGAAGTAAATGATAGATTTATTTAAACGATATTTAAAAAGCAACTTTTTGGAATACCATACCGCAATTATTTCTTATATGTGAATCTTAAAATGAATGAGAAAAACTTAATAATTTAGACAGAGTCTTCCTACTAACGGTTGATCTATCAAATGAAGTCTGTCACGCAGTGGCTGTCTAAACTAAGCAGATTTTCCATGACCTCGGTAACACACTGGTAATCTCGCCTCACCATATATTCAACATTTCTAAGTAAAAATTCGATGAATAGAAGTGGGGGTTGACTAAGGGCTGAAAACAAAAAAGTACGAATAACTCAATCAATATTTGTGTTTAAAAAAAAAAGTATAGAACAACAATTGTTTTAAACTGGTTCTATAATTTTTATCGATTCGACTTGTTGTAACTGAGGTATTTTGAATTTTGGAACCCTCCCTCTCTCTATTCGGCGTGAGATTTAAACCATATGGATTAAATAAACGTTTTCTGGCCAAAAACCTAAAATCATAATTGATGACTTCGTTACACAACGTATTTGCATTTATCTCACTTAATAAAAGTCCGTCGAAAATAATATTTGGTATTTAAGCTTGGGATAAGATGTTTCTTGATATATTGGCTTATTGTTAGCGTAGTGTAGAAGGACTAGAAGGGGTTTTGCCTAAGGTTGAAAATTAAAACAAATATCATGGCTAATAGTTAGATAGAGAAAACATGTACAGAAAAAAATTGATTGAGAATTGCATTTTCAATAAGATTGGTTATATACAAAGTTCCAATCCGATTCATAATAACGGTGATATTTTGAATTTTTGATCCCCTCTCTGTGGTCCGATTTCAGCCGATAACGAACTTGATCTTCAGTTACACATTTAGCACTAATACATCGAGTATGTTAACGATCTAACAAATATTGCGACTTGGCTAGAGCGGTGAGTAGAAGTGGGAGTTTACTGAAGACTGAAAACAAAAAAGCACGAATAACTCACTCAATATGCTACGAGAAAATCTTTAGAACAACAATTGTAGAGCATTAATAGCTAAACAAGATTTGAGCTCTAACAAATTTCGATCCGACTAGGAATTGCAAAGATATTTTACTGTGCTTACCTGTCGGCAGCAGCATTGCAGGAGTTTATAATTCATGCAGCATTATATTAGTTTAATTTTGCTTACTTTTAAAGTGCTACAAAAATAGATTCTGTCTTCAACAAGTAACACATAATTTTAAACCTTTTTATGGGGCAAATTAACGACGAGAAAAATATTTGATTACCCGCCCTTTCTCAGAACTTAAACAATCTAATGAAACAGTATAATGTTTTGAGAAGCCACGATTTTTTCTTAATCAAATAAAAGCTCTAACATATGGTTGTCTGAGCAAAGTGACAAATTAATTAATCCTTGTTAAGATACTAACAAGACATAATACATGGAGTGTAAGTTCATTTATTTATTACATGTGGTATACGTTTTTGAGTATTTAAAACACGAGGTGTAACTTCATTCTACACGTCTTTAAACTAAAGCAACGTAAATTATCAATGAAATTCAAAGTTTAAATGCTCTCATTATTGTTATCATTCTTTAAGAAAGTTTATATTATGGATAACAATTGTTTGTATTTTAATTTCCATTTAAAAAACCCCTCTATTGTTATGAAAAGGATTTATTTCCATTAAATGTTATAAAACATAATAGAATAAGTCAAATATTTTTGGTTTGATATAACAAAGTTAGTAATATTAATTCAAATAATTTCTTTACAAATCAAAATAAAAAACTTTCATAATACATTCGTTCTCTTAATATATCAAATTCAATCAATACCCCATCTAAAAAATATAATTTAATGATTATATATAATAAATTAATTTTTCCAACTATATTAATAGCTCTATAAATACGTAACATGCATTTTAATTATTGACATGTTTTGTTGTTAGTCTTAAACTTATTAAAGGGTGACATGTTTTATAAACTATGAGGAACTTGTTTCCAACTTTAAAGATACAATATACCTGATCTTAAGTTATAGTTTGGCCGAATTTTATAAAAAAAAAATTATTGGAGTCTTATTATATACTTAAACATCTTTGATTATATTCATATTCTGTATAAAAGCATCCTTCAGACTGGAAGTTCTTTAATTTATTTAATGAAAGAATATTTGTTTTCCCGATTTGATCTATTCCAGCAGTGCGTTAAAGAGTTTTACAGCTGAAAATATTTATAATATTCGCTTTTGTCGAAATATTTATGTTTGTGATCGAGAGTTTGAAGCATATTCTTGTATCTTGATTTATACTAATGTGCTATATTATTTCTGTAGGTTCATGTTAGGTTTCGTAGATTGTATTATTTGGTATATAAACATATATATATATATATTGGGGGATACATTATTTTTGTGCCCTTGAAGAATTGTTGACAAGAATCTCCAAACTTTCAGTTAAATATAAACCTTATTACTCTCTTTTGCTATTTAAGTATTGTAATTTGATATTTTGTGTTACCCCAATGCTATGACATACGTTTCCATTTGAAATTTAATAATAAATTTTATGTCGTTATTTTTTAAATATATTCATACTATTAATACTGGTAATCATAAAAAAAAAAAAATGAATACTGTTAATTAGCCTTACCTTTGCAACGTTTTTGGTAGTCATCATCATTTTTTTTATAGGTTAAGGCATTGGTCGGAAAACCTTCTTAGCCAAAGAGCCAAATATGAGCATTAAAATAATTTAAAAAATAATTGGGAGCCAAATCTGCTTGTTTAGTAAACTTTTATTACCCTATCTTCTATCTTTTAACTTAAACAAAAAATTATACACGTTCTCGATTTACAGAAGAATTTTAGTTTATCGAAATAAGATTTATTTTTTTTCTTACCAAGTTTTTTAATGAAAATATTAAGGCGCCTTCCGTTGATATTTGTGCCAGAGCCGCACTTAAGGAGCCAAAGAACCACACTATGCCGATCACGGGGTTAAGATATTTAAAATATACATTTAATTTTTCATTTGATAAAATCGAATAAAAAGAGTAATTTCATTTTATTTCTTTAAAAATTAAAAAATTGGATGATTGACATTCTAAGTAAAGTTTGCGAAATTAGTTTTGTGTAACAATGACGTCATATATTACATTGAGATTGACCGTTACTTCGATATAACCTATTTCTATGAAGCTCTTTGTACTACCACTTTTCCGTAGGTTTCTAGTCTTGTTATAACTAGAAAATTTTTCATCTACAGCTCTTTTCACGTCAGGTTTGAATAGTAATAATGGCTTCAGACACGGGCGGAGTTAAGGCTTTTTCTTTGCAAGGGCGTTTATATCGTGAGCGAGAGAGGCTGACGGGCATGACCCCTGAGGAAAGGGCCTGGAGAGCTAAATGGATTAAAGATCAAACTCTTGCTAAACACGAACCAGTTCCAAACCCTGCTTTGTACAAGGAACTCTATAATCCGATCAGAAGGCTATATTGGATACCTTTAGACACTCTAGGCAATCTATTAGCTCCTGTTTTGGTAAGACAGTTTTTCATTTTTGTTTCTATTTTAGATTTAGTATATCCCACACTTTGACCTCAGCTATAATATTACAAGAAATACTACAATTCATCCTACACTAACTTGTGACAAGTTCTATACATACAATAGAACTTATTTAAAAAAAAAAAAATGTAACTCTAAAGGTGGTAGTGAACCTACTTGGGTAAAACTTTCTTTTCTCTGTAACAAATTCATTTCCTGCAAGGAAATTACATTCAATTCAAACGCATCTGTTAATTTCCTTTAAATGCTCTTAATGGTGATCCTGTTTTTGACTTGTCACGAGTGAACAGTCTGTATCTAACTTTTTCTCTCGAGATTTTGGGTAGCTCTTTCTGTGTCCTTCGTTGGGTATTTGTTATCTCCTCTTTTAAAAACGAGCTGTCTTAGTTGATCATTTCGCATAAGTTATCATTTTTGTGCCTCTTAATCTTTAAAAAGTGTATATTTCAGGTTATTCTATCTATAACTTAATGTTATTAAGCCAAAATAAGAAGCTTTAAAATGCTGGCCTAGAATCAGATTTGATTTTATCATTTCATTGCTTCTCAGCATTGAGACAAATAAACATAGAGGCCTCTTCCCTGGTATTATTTGGGTTATGAAACTAACTAACCGATTTCCCAGTTCTTAAGGCCATACTAATGAAATTCTGTGTTTTGTCTGGAGTCTTTTTATTTTTTTTAAGGAAAGTACGTTAAAAATGAGACCTTTCTCATTCTCCCAATGCAGTAAAGGTTGGCTTAATTCGTTATGAATTTGTCAACAACTTATAAATTCATACTAATAATCATTTTATCTCTATTCGAGAATTAGAAATTATTCATTTTTGGAGTGAGATGAAATCAGAATGTGTAGTCATACTCTTGAGCAATATAAGTGAGGCCAATTTATAATTATCCCAATTACTATTGTTAATCCTAGCCAATCAGGATGCCATATAGCAGGGCTTCTTAAACTTTTGTAATTTACGACCCCATTTATGATTGCGAGTTTCTTGACGACCCCATACAAATATAAAAGAAAAATAAACTAATATTTTTTGATGATTTATTTATTAGGTAACAATATACATATACATATGAAAATATATAACTTTAGAATTCGTTTTGAAACATACAAAAATCTAAAATTAAAAATTGCACAAAAAATTATAAAATTGTATTTATTATAGTTTCAAAAATAAAAGTGGATTCTGACCGTCTTAATTCTCTCGAATATATTCAAGTAGTTGCGTGGTAAGTATTAAATTAAAGTATAAGTTAAAAATTTAATGAGATGGATGTACCTGTTTTTTATTCCCTACAAAAAACCGGAAGTAGAAAATCGCCTCGTCCTTCCAAAGGAAAGATAACCTTCTCTTTGTAAAAGAAGCATCGTCGAATCGACGAATAAGTTGTAACTGAAGATAAAACATAAATTGTATTTTTATCTCTCGCGACCCCAGAATTTTGCTACGCAACCCCAAATGGGGTCGCGACCCATAGTTTAAGAAGCCCTGCTATATAGGAACAATATTAATTGAGTATTATGGTATGGAAGCAGGTGCTAAAGAGATGATATTCACAGGACATAAAAATGGCTTTATGCTTCATTGCCTGGCAGAAAACCGTAGTGAAATATTGTATAAAATCTGCTAAAACACGCATAGTTGTAGAACCTGATATGTGTTGTAAAGAAACCATATTTAGATGGTTGATTGTATCAAATATGTGGATCCCTTCAATGCCCCAAAGAAACAGCAGATGCAAGTACAAAAGGTAGTATTTGGTAGGGATGGGCATATGAACTGAAGGATGCTTTTTCAGGTAGTGCTAATTGCACTCATGCAGTGATTGACTAAGGTCTGGGTTCTACAAGAACTATTATATCCAATAGAGATGAAAGATAATTGTCTCCCCCCCCCCCATTAAATAATCTGCAACCTCCTTTTGCATATGCCTATCTTTAATTAATCCTATATTCATAATTGTATCTACCTCCAATTTTTCATAAAATTGTAATATCCATTTTATTATATTTTTTTTTCTGGAAAGGTTTATTTTTTCATCTTTGATTATGGATGAAACATTCTAATGTATCTAATTCAATTGTGATTGTGAAATTTACTGGATTTTAAAAAAAAATTAAAATATCTATTTATGCTGGGTGTTTGCAGTTAAAAAGTACTATACATTTACATCAATTGGTTTTATGTTTCAGGGAAAAGAGCGAGCTCAGAAAATAAGAATTCTTACTGGGAAGGCTCTTATGGGTATAACCGTTGTTTATGCTGCAGCTTATTACTTCAAATATAATACAAATGTAAGTTTCTTGTTTATTAATTTAATAATTTTAAAATTGATGTTAATTTTAATTATATAATTGAGCTGTTTTAATGTTGATTGTAGTATTGTTATATTTTATTTATTTATTTTATTAACACTAAAAGAATTGAATTAGGATTGGATTAGGAATACACTGATTGTTTAGGGAGGCTTTGATCATATAGAAGGAAAACACAACTTAAAACATTTATAAGTAATAATTATAAATACTATTGTTTATGTCAGGTGGTAACCTTTTGCATGAATACAGCTGGTAAAGAAAATTAGTTTAATAAGGAAAAAGGAGTTTGGAATCCCAGAGAGAGAATGTCCCTCGCGCTGAGTGGGGAAATAGAAGATGAAATCTCCAAGGAGATGAATGTTGCAATAAGGGAGGAGTTTTGAACCTTTTGGAAATATGTGATACCACCCAACTTTTACTCTCAGTATTTAAAGATATAGCATGGTTACTCAGCAGGTTTTTTTTTAAAACATTGCACTAAAGAAATTGTTCATTTTTAATCATTTCTAAGAATCCCTTCATAATCAAATTTATAATCCTGAATGATAGTAACCTTACTTAGCACAGTTGAGAGAAAATAATGAGTAATGACTAGATTTGTGATATGAAACTGATCATGATTTTGATGGGAAATCAATAAAATAGTTCTTATAGAATTAAATATTACAGGTAAAAGTTTCTTAAAATCCTATTATATCTTTTAAGACGTGCGTTAGTTATCCCACCAAACCTTTAGAAATCTGGCTAACAGCTTGTGAAGGACATGGCTAATACATGTAAAATATTATTATGATAATATATATTTTAATATGATATGACAGATTATTCAATGTTTGTGGCTTTTGTTATTAAATATCTCATTTCATTCTGTGAAGTATTACTTTAATGACCAATAATAATTCAGCTGAAATATTATTGTTCATTCATTAGACCCTAAAATATGACAAGTAGAAAAGGAAATTGTGCAGTTACAGGAAGCTGTCCTAAAAAAACGCACTGAAATACTCATATAATGGGGTGGGGGCAATGCTGTTTTTATGAGACCTTTTGTTTAATTTTCAATTTTTTTGTAACTACTCTGAATGTTTTACTTCAAGAGAGTTCTACTCTTATGCAAAAAGGCATAGCTGCTCTAGACTTATGATGTCTTTTAAATGAAATAAAAGTTATCTCGGGTGAAATTCAGTTTAACCCCACCCTTGGTGGAAATTACCGATGACGTATTTGGAAATTTTTGAATGCGGTCACTAAAGTCTGTCCTCCATAGTCTAAGGATCGACCAAATTAAGTGTGTTAAAAAAGATTAAAAAAAAATGATAAAGTTAAAAAAAAAATGGCCGCGGTCGCCATTTTCAAAAGTGTGCCGCCAAGGGTGGAGTTCAACTGCATTTTCTCCATTATCTCTCCAAATAAAAAGAAAAGTTTTATGGGAGAGTGCAATAAGTTTTTTATCTACTTGACAATTTGTTGAGAAAAAAAGTAAAATAAATCTTGTTCCCAATCATTACAAAGTCAAAGTAAATTATATGTATTATTATTAATTTTGTTGTTAAGGACTGGACTAGGAAAGGAGGATGGTTTGTTAGACCCAACAGGCCTGCAGTTCTTCCTGGTGAGCCACCTATCCCTCCAAGGACATCTGCATCTGATTATGACAACAGAAATTTCAGAAATTCTCCTATCTAATTCATGGGATATTTCTAATCTCTACGAGTTGGGGGTTCATAATATATTTAGATGCTCTGATTTAAGCATAGTGGATAATCGTTAAAAAAATGTTATTGGCTTGTAGCATTTTGATTTGTGAAATATTTTCTGATGTAAATATATGTTGTAAAATAAATATATTTTATAAGCATTGCTTTATTTATTGTTTCAATTTCAGTTGGCATACCAAAAAAATAAAAAGTTCATTACACAGGTTATCACATATAATCTATCTGCAGTTTACTTCTCCCATAGTAGAAAACCTAGTAAGCAGGATTTGAAATATTAGCTGAATTAGTTAGTTAAATTGGATGTGTAGGGTGTTTACTGAAGGTTGAAACCAAAGAAATACAAATACCTCTGTTAATATTCGTGTTAAAGAAAACATGTAAAAAATAATAGTTGTATAAAATTAAATTTGTAACAAGGTGGTTACATAAAATTTTTCAATCTGACACATAATAATGGAAATATTTCAAATTTTTGATTCTACCCTCTTCCCTTTTATAAACCCCCTCAGATCGTCTCAGCCATTACCAAATATAACTTTTACTTTTGAATGAAATAGTTAAATGTTAAATATGGTCTAAAACAAAAAATCTTAAATGATATCACAACGAGTTTATTTGGGTGTATCTCAGATAGTAAAAGTCTAATGAAAACAATTATTGGAATTTAAGCGTAGAATAATGTGTTTCACAATTTATTAGCTTATTATTAATTGGAGATGAGTAGAAGTGGTGGTTCATTGGAAGCTGAAAACAAACAAACAAAGTAATGTGTAGAGCAATAATTAAAATGAAAATAAAATAAAATTATCCTACTCATAATAATGGATATATTTAGAAATTTTCGAACCCCACTTCTACTCACCTCAAAATTACTTCAACCTAATGTATCATTAAACATATTAATCCAAGCTAAAATTTGACATATTTTTTTCATTGGATCTTTGAGTGCATGTGCTGTTGCTTCTGTATGTATAATCAAATAGGTATGCCATTATTAAGAGCCAAAGACAATGCAACCACTGGATTCTGTTGGAAGCTACACATCTCAATACGGCCTCCAAAATCCATGATGTGTTTCATGTCTTTTAAAAGTGAATTTCTGGTCCTCTTTTCCATTGTTCAAATTGTTGCGTCATAATTATTTTTTTTTTTATTAGCAATTTATTTGATTTTGCCACAATAACTACAATACAAATAATTACAGTAATAAATATTTCTAGCAAATGAATAACTAGAGAGTACTGTATCTTGAGCATTGGGAGGTGGAAAAATTGATATTTACTTCTCTCACTAAATTAACTATTAACACAATTTTATAATTATTTATTTAATTTTTTTTGTCAGATTTTATGAGTCAAGATGGTCTCTTGGCCAGCTCTGCTTCAATCTGTGATACAGGTTTTGGGGAATACGTACTGATGACAGGAAGTCAATAAAAGGATTCGGGCACCCAAGAAGGCAGCAATGGGATTTCTGGTTTGCCGATTTTGCTTGAGATTTAGCAAAAGGGATAGATCATTGTGTTGAGATAAGTTAATATATATAAAAGTCTGTCATACAGGGACAACGTAAACTAAGCAGATTTCCCAAGTGCTGGTATAACACTTGTGATCTCATATCACCACATATTCTCTATTTATATGTAAAAAAACGATGAATGGAAGGGGGGGGGTCTAACTGAAGTCAAAAAACCAGAAAGTACTAATAACTTACTTAATACTTGAGTTAACAAAAAATGCATAGATCTACAATTGTAGAAATTCAAAAGTTTAACAAGATTGGTTCTATAACATTTTATGATCCGACTCACAATAACAAGGATATTTTGAAGTTTCTAATTCTTCACCTATCTAAACCCCCAGTATTCCAGGTTGGATTCCAGCCAATAACAAATATGATCATTAGTACTGAACGAAATGGCTGAATATCGAGTATTGTATAGTTCAAATTAACATTTTCCAATTTTAATTGATGACGTCATCACATGACGTATTTGCATGTGTCTCAGAAAGTAATAGTTCAATGGATACCATATTCGGTATTTAACCTAAGAATGAAATGATTCATGATATAACAGCTTATAGTTAGTATGACATGAGTAGGAGTGGGGTTTACTGATGCCCGAAAACTAAAATATGGAAATATCTTAGTTAATATTCGATCTAGAGATAACATTTGTATAACAACATTTATTGAGCATTACATTTGCAATATGATTGATTCTATACCATTTTTCGATCCAATGGAGAACAACAGAGATATTTCGAAATTCTCCCCCTCTTAACCCCTTTCCCTCTCCCACTAGTCCTCCACTAGTTTTGACATAAAACATTTAAATATCAAGTTTGGTAATGATCAGACAAAAATTGTGACCGCTAGAGTGTTAACACACACACACACACACACACACACACACACATATATATATATATATATATATATATATATATATATATATATATATATACATACATACAATTTTGAATGGCTCTCATTTTCGTTATCTCCTGGGTAGGATGGATGGACATTGGAAGAAATGTTTCGAAGATCTCATCATGAGTACAACCTCAATAGCTGATTTTATCTAAGAGAAATCTGCTAAAATGGAGCATTGGTAATTGTTTGGAAGATTTTGGATTGCATCATGTAACTTCTATATGGATTGGATTGTTTTGTGGACAGTTCAATTCCATTACTTCAAACTATTTGAAGTATAGAAGTGTAAATTAGCTGTTTGTTTATAAGTTTTGATATTCTGCCCAGTATTCGGAATGAAAGGCTGAATCATCTATTCAATCCCTGTCTTTTTAGTGTAATTTGTTCAATGATGTGGTTTCCATATTCAAAAATGTGTCCAGTATCAGTCTTTGGTACCACATTTCAGAGCTTTGGGAAATTGGAAAACGATTAAGTTTGACTAATGGGTAGCTCGGCCTCCTAAACATAAATGTTGCACGGCTTGATTTTTCTGCATTTACCTCAATTTTCCAATTGCTTAGCCAAGATTCTAAGAGTGACAGATGTTATTGAAGGGAGTTGCTCGCAAGTAATGGGGCATGGTGAAAAGTTAGAATTGTGGTGTCATTAACAAAAATATGAAAGCAAGCGTCAGGATGGTGTAGAATATCACCACCTTGCGGTGTACCAGCAAGTAACAAAGACTTAAAGAACTTATCAGATTGGTAATATTTAAATAAGAGGAAATATGTAGATGGAAGGATAGGTTTGAGACTATAACACTGTGAAGAGGCGTAATGATATTGTATAACATTGACTGAAGGAAGTGGCTATTTCTTCATCAGATTTGGGAGCCATCAACTTGATAGAGGATTGAAAGAGGTTTTATAGGTTAGGATTGTATTAGCCACTAACCATAGTGATTTGTTGGATGTAATTCATAGTAAGTTCTTCAGTGTATCTTGTAAATTATTCATTTCTGTGTATCGTTACATTGATGAAGTTCATATAAATAAAAAGGAAGTTGGAGGTTCATATTTATTCTTCTTCCAAGATAGTTGTCAATTTTTTATTGAGTGATTTTCCAACATTTTAGTGATTGTGGACTCAAAGCGATTTTCACATGTAGGCACATTTCTTGCAATTAGTTTTGTTTTTACGGGTTTACTATAACCGATGTATCTAAACTAGTTGTATAGCTTGTGTAAAGTGTCGCATCAATGTCATGTGTGTTTTACTGGTCAATTCAGGTTGAGTTTCAGAGAAATTTGAAAGGTTTTCCGAACAACAGAGCTAGGAGTTAGAGTAGGTCTGGGTTGTATTACTTAAGAATAAACTGGAGTATTGAATAAAAGGCGAACTGCATGGTGAACAGAAGAGAGTTCATCCAGAGTAGATATATAATTAGGAAGATTGGACCAGAATGTGGGTCAATAAGTTGGAGGGAAGGACTTTGGAAAAAAATATTTAAATCAGTTTGGCAAAGGGCTCTTCTAAATGGGTTAGCCACCTGACAGCTCCACTGGGGATGTTTGGAGTCCACTGAATATAAAGTGAGGTCCAATATAGGCCATATTTCCAGATTACCTTTCCAGGAAGTAGTGCCAACTTGTCTGTTGGAAGTATCTACGAGAGCCATAGTCAGACTGACTTAGTTACTTCTCACCCCCTACATACTTTACCAGCACCGGGATTAGTTAATTGGTGAATTAAGGTTCCTTCTGTGGCATAAATCAAACCTGCGCCATAACCCTCCCCCCTCCCCACTGTTGCACCTTCATCTTTACCTTTTTCAGATTTGTTGTGGCTCTTGTATTCACTCCTTCATCTAGTGGTCTCTTTTATATATAAATGTTTTCATATTAATCATTATATTTATATTTATGTTAAATTAATTCAATATTTTAACTTCCAAAAAAATCAGGTCAGAGTATTATGTTTTCCATTTAAATCAGGGTATATAAATGTAAAAGTAAAAAAGTTACAAGTGGGTGACCGATAATGTTTACATGACTTTTTTTGTTGTTTTCAATTGAAATTTCAAATCAATTGCACTTCGAGGATTAAGCTTTTATTTTCCGAAACCATGAAACACCAGTGAATGGAAAGCCAATAACATATCTACATCAAAATATGTTTTCCATTATGGGTGTTCACTGTTGTGTGTAATGCAGTACCATGGCTTTCTCAGTACCCAGTTCACAAAATACCCTCATATGGTATATTCCCTAAAAATAACGCTAGTCCTTAAAAAAGAATTGGTTTTGAACAATGGCTGAAGAAGAAGTTTGAAGAAGCTCCAAAAACTTGCACCTTAAAATGTTTTTTATGATGCACAAACCACTGGAGCTGAAAGGGTGCAACATCAACACAACAAACATCTACCTAAATTATATATGTAAATTTCATTTTTTGTGGCCAGTTATAAAAGCTAAACACAGAAAAGTTTTACCTATTTTATTGTCACCTGATTCTTCTTTTCGAGCTCAAGTTAGAAACAAGGATATATGACACTAATTCCCATAAGTAATTTATTGTACCCTGTCTTGCTTATAGGACCACTGAACAGTATTATGGAGAAGAAGAACATTGTTTTTTCCTCGCCAATTTTGTTTCAAGATGCCACAAAGTTTTTGTGGGTGGAACTAAGACCCTCACAAAATTTGGGTAAATAATTTAGGTGTTAAACAAATTCATGAACCGGTCATGGATTTAAATTCTATAAACTGGCCTCAATTGTTCAATCCGAATTGTTATGGCATTCACAAATTTTATTCTCCCATAGGTCTTGATACTAACAAGTTCTTTGCCTTGAGAGGTGTCCTATTAGTTATGACTTATTACACAGACATCAGATCATACTATACATTCTGTTGTCTTGCCCAAACTGCCCATCTATTTGGCCATTAGGTTAGATTGATCCTGTTACTGTTAGAATCCTGTTCCTTCAAAGATTAGGGTGCTTAGGTCTGAATCGATGCTCATTTGCCTGAAAATGAACTGGCTTGAAAAGCCAAATGACAAGAATAACTTTCTTCAGTCCATTAATGGTTTGTTATTCCTATATTAATGATTACTGAAACTCATGAGTGTAGTATTAATTTTGTAAGCTAGTGAAAAGGGCTATGCTGCTGTTGTTTATTGCATATACTTAGTATGCGAGGCAGTTCACATTTAGTTATGGCCAAAACTACAGTTACTCCTGTCAAAAGCTTTTCCATTCTTTGTCTACATATGTGGGAGTTGTAGTCCCTTTGAAAAAAGATGATAAAACATAAGGTATAACATACCAAAGTTTGAAGTATACTAGCTGTGTTACTGATTGTTGATCGGTTGGTATAAATATGATTTCTCATTGAAATACAAAGATTACTTTACAGCATTAGCACTATATTATTCAATTATGATATCATTTTTTAGTAATACTATTGAAGTATGGGGTAAGGTGTAAACTGGAGTGAAAATTTTGAATGTAACAATGGTAAACTATTTAAGACTGAAAAACATATTATTTGAAACAGAATTAGTAGAATAATTGTTTCAATAGAACTAATAATATCAAGGATATTGGAGAATTTATGTTTTGATTTCTATTTAAGTTCCCACTACTGCCATTCTTTGTAAAATACTAAAAGGTTTATATTACCCAGAGCCATTTTCTTTGTGCACATTTAAAAAAATGCTTAATTTCATATAGTCATACACTAGTAATATCAGTTCTTTTTGGTGTCCGGAAATCAGGTGCAAATAGTTCAATATTTTATACAGGAAAATCTATTTTCATTGTAATCTGTTATTTACATTTCATTGATAAAAACCAACATTAAAGAATATATTGAGGAATATATATTTTGACTTCAAAGTAACACCCTCCAACTTTCAAATGGAAAATTGAATTGGCATATGGCCTATGTTCTAACTTTAATACATATATATAAACTTTCATCGAAATCCTTTATTTATGAATGTTACATTCAATTATCAAGTGCCTTACAGAGTTTTTATGTAGTGTTACAAACAGATAGACAGACAGACAAGAATTCCATGTTAGGTAGTTTTAGGATGATCTGAAACAAACAAATTTATTTCTATCATATTTAAATTAAAATTCTAAACAAACCTTAGAGTTTTATTTTTATAGATATCTTCAATTGTTGATATTATTACTATTATTATCTGTACGTGAATATTTCAAAACAAATTTAGGTACCTTTATGAAATGTTAGTTCAACAGTCTCTTCTTCTTAAGCGATCTATCAATCAATACTTAGGCAGTTATTTAATCTAAGCAGATGTCCATAATGAAAAGAAATTTCTAAATTGAATAATTTACATGTGTCAAAATGCTATAAATATTGATGAATTTATAATATGTATTGAATGTACTTAAAAAAGTTGTTGCCACAGAAGACGCTGCCAGGATGTTTTGAAAAATAACATTTTCTCCATGGTTTTTAAGTCGTGTATTACAATTTTTTGGGTGTATATTGTATGTATGATTTTTAAAAATGTATTTTTTCATTAATTAGTGTAAATATCTTGAGTTTTTTTTATTTATAAGCTCATAAACATTTTACATATTATTAACATTTTGGATACAATTTTAACATTGTTGTAATTCTTCCCACTTTTTCTTCTAGTCACACAATGAGACCGTTCTTAGTAGATAACGGATAGGAAAACTGGTGAAGGGGTACTTACACATGTATACACAGGATGCTTGGTCTGGTATTAGGTAGGATTAAGGAAAATGCCTTTATAGTAATTAGTAAATATATCTTTATTAGAAGTAATAAAAGTCATAATAATTGAATAAAGTTATCCAATATTTAATACAAAAATTAGACCGAGAAAATACATAATTAAAAAACAAAAGTATGATTTTCAAATGTTCTATATTATATAAATATATAAAGTGTTCTATTCATTATAATTAATTAATAGACATTATATGTGACTCATTATTTTTGAATATTATATTTATAGTCTTTATTCCATAAAATTTATCAGTAATATATAATTGCCCATTTATAATATGAGCTTTTAATTGGATAGTTCTTATTTTAATATAATTTGAACAACATTTTATAAATAACAAGGAGTAGCAATCTATGTCTACAATATGAACTACAATTATTTATTCCTAAGAAAGATAACAATAAGTTTTATTAAGGAGAATTCTATCAAATAACTTTATGGTTGAATATATTTTTTACAATGAAAATCTATAAAAATTATATAAATATATATATATTGCTTTTATATATATTGCTTCATTTTATATATATAATTTAATTTATACTAGATAAATATGTAATATACATTTTTGATCATGAATAGTTGGAAAGATCTATAGGTCATGAGAATAAGGGTCAATAAAAAATTGTCTCTAATATTTTTTTTTAAGCACGAACTTTTGCACATGACATGAGCAAAGACCATTATTTAATAAAACCTACTCTTTAGATCACTGACTACTAAACTTGGGTGGAACCAAAATATCCCAAAGTCCAAACCTGTGTTGAATCCAGTAGTCTGGGAAATTAAGCTATAAAGCTTAATAAGTTTTTTTCTTTCAGTAAATTCTTCATTATGTTTTCATTTATTAACAAAAATGATTTTGTAGAAAAACAGCCCGTCTAAAATGTTTAGGTAAACTTTAATAAATATATATGAAACTATAAAATAAAGTAAAGAAGATATTCAATTGGTATTTTAAATTATTAAGTGATTTGTTTATAGTTATATGACCCATTATATTTTACTTTGCCAAAACCAAGGAGATTTTTTGAAATTTTAGGAACTTTTGTTTTAGAGTAGTAGTATCCTATAAGAGGCTTGCTGATCATATAAACCCATCTGGAGGGAAGTGAGGGAGGAAGGGCTGTCAAATAACAAAATGTATGATATGTCACTTTCAAAGTGGCTGACAGAATAATCAAAGAACATAAGTTGTAGGGTTTTTTATTTGAAACTAAAATAGGTTCCGGAGTTCTAAGATCTACAAAGTTTGAAGAAAATTTCTGTCCATGTTTCATAGATAATGGATTATTTTTGCAGTCATCATCATGATAACAGAGAGTTTTATTACTTTCTCATATGTATGTGTGTGTGTATGAAAAAATGACATTTTCTATTTCTAATCATCTGGACTGATGGAGATTTCAATAAATTTGAATTGAACATCTTCTTAATACCCAATTTTAGTAGCAGATTTCCTATAGAAGGACATTGATTGAAAATTGGTCACCTCATAACGGCAATTGCTCATTACATCATATTCAGCCCTAAAATCCATTGAATATAGTAATATATTAATAAGTTTACATTTTTCCTACAGTTCAGATCTAATTATTGATGCTTAATTTAACACATTCTCATATTACTGATTTTTATACTAGATTAAAATATTGTGTATAATAAATATTGTGTTTCTTGAGACTTGGAATATATCAATTTAGTTTTTTTAAATTTTGAGTAACAAAGATATTTCCTACAATTTCTTTCTAATTATGCCAACAACATTATGTCTGTGTTATAATCAATCATTATAAATAGTTTTCTATGTCCTTAAAAATGATTAAATACCCGTAATTTTATCATCAGAATTAATGTTTCGATTGAAGCACAATTTTATAACATTTCTATCCAAACATAATTATTTTGCATATTTCTTCTCAACTACATCCATTTGCTGACAATCTAATGTGCAGGGTTTATAATTTATACAATCATCCCTGATGAATTTAGATTGGACTTTAAATTCAAACAATTTCATATAAAGCTTTATTGAAGACTACCCGTCTAAGAGAAATCAGTCTTTTTTAGAAGCTAACTTCTTTACAAGGACCCTCAAAATCAAATAGACAGATCTAATGACTTCAATAGCTCCTAATATAGCTCATCAGGTTTAGTTTTTTTTTGTTTTTGTTTTTTTGTTTCGTAATACTCTTACATTATGAATTATAATTTTTAAAGGACGATTTCACACATCCCTTAGAAAAAAAGCTACTGATGAGTCTATAATACACTAATTTTGTTTCTTTAATATCAATGTGCATAATATGAATTCATTATTTTTGAAGAAGATACTTACATTTCCTATCATATTTGAGTTTTCTATTGTCTGTTGTTAAGTAATAGTGACTATGGTTTGGATTCGGGGAGGGTGTAGATTCCTCCTAAGGATAGAGGGCCTCAAAAAGTATTAATCCTTAGTCTCATTCTTGTTGGAAAAGTTGTTACTTGTAGATAATCTGTCCTGATAGTCTTAGTAACATTATGCTGGAGTTAAATTTCAATTAAAAAGAAAAAAATATATATTCTATCGCATTGATCCTGGAAACCTGAGAATCCTAAAAAATTATCTACACACTTTTTTTTTTTTTTTAAATTTTCAATGATTAGTTACTTGAGGATTAAACATTGAAAAAGAGATTGCCACTTCCATAGTTACAGTTGAAGTGTCTTGAGCCTAGTGCTTTTATATTTGTTTCTCCCAGAGAAGTAGAAAGTGTTTAACCTGCCTGGAAGTAGAGGTTTTAGGAGGCACTAATACTAACTACAAGAAATATGAAAAATTATTGATAAGATTACATTATATTATTAACTATAAAAAAGGAAATAATTTCACATCTAGCAAATGTTAATACAGGCACATAAATTTACAATATTCTCCTTACAATGAAGTTGAGATTACGATTTTAGCATTTTCTGGAACTACCCAGGTTTAGCACATTATTACACACATTCTGGAGAAAGTTTGTTCGTACTTATTAGTGTTTAAAATACATCTGTGTTTGTACATATTATGCTGGATAGTCTATTATAAACCCAACAATTTAATAACAACTCCTGAAAGCTGATGACTTCTTAATTAGGTGTAAAACTTACAAATCCAGTACTTCTTTGAATGACGTGAACACATTCATTTAGCCTCCCCAGCATATTTCTACATGCATAGTCAAGAATTTTTTTTTTTGACACCATCAATACAGTAGAGCTGGATACTTTCAGTTTTTCATTGTTTTCTAATTGGTTGAGGCATTAGGCTAAATTACTCTATCGAATAATACATCTAAAAAAATTAAAAGATTTTTCCATCAAATGAAGCCATGCCTTTTAAGATTATTGGATACATATTTTAAGAGAATATTTAAATTGAAGGGAACTTGAAATTGGAGCTCCTATTCTACTCTTTACCTAACATATTTTACAAACGTGTTGAAATTATTTATGAAATTTTCCAACAACAAATGTAATTCTAATACTTTAGAAATTATTTTAGGAGTATTTAAAATTAAGATGAGTCTTTGAAAGATAGACAAATTGAAGATATAAAACATAATTCTACTCTTGTTTATGATGATGATGATGAGGGAGGGGGGGGCTATTTCAAAAAATGAAATATCAGTCTCAGTTGAATATCCCCGAAACAGATACTTCCTATGGGATTGTATTACTGTATTCTTTTTGGTACTTAACTTTTTGGTTTTCTTTCTGAGTAGAAACGGAAATGAAATGGAAAATTCATTTCTATGGAATGATTACAATTAATTCAATGTCTCTGGGATTGTTTTGAATTTGTGTGTTTATTTAGCTAAAGTCTTATATATATATATATATATATATATATATATATATATATATATATTAGACATGAAATATCGAAAATATAATCATCTGACTTGTATTCAGCAGGGCATTTTATTGAGTGTTGTTATTGACATTGCTAAGCTAGCAGATGGTAGAAATACCAATATACAGGAAGAATAATAAGTAGTAATTAGTGTTTGGTTTTGAAAATATAAACTTTTTTTTTTTTTTAAATTAAAATCAAGGATTGGTTTACTACTGATCGTTGCCTTATCCTTTTCAATCCCACTCATAGTGGGGAGGGAGGGGGGGGGGTAAGCACACAGGAAACTAAAAAGTTTGAATTCTTTATTTTGATATTCTTTCAATTTTGCTAAGCCACAAATTTTGTTAGATTTATTTTGGACCACCCGTGTTTAATTAAAGCTATGAATAAATAAACTGTTAGATGAGTGAAGGGGACTCAAATTCATTGATGGTCAGTAAGATGGTTCAGTTTTCATTTGCTAATTTAGTTGCTTTCCTGTAAGAGTTTTGGGGGGAAATCTCTCTAATTAATTAAATCTGATGAGATGGTGTTTATAAGTTTTAATTTTTAAAAAATTGATTTGCTGTTGGTATAGTTAAGTTATGAGTGAACAGATATATACCCACCATAAACAAAGTTTTGAATAACAGGCATATATATTATCAAAAAGTATCACAAATTGTAGGGAAAAATATGTGCTATTTACAAGAGAGGTGTTGAAGAAAAATGTACATGAAATGATCCATTCAAATCTGAAATTTCTTACCACTAACTCTTTCATATATATATCTATCAAAATATTAGTTGGTGTTTTCAATTCCTTCTACTTTCTTTCCTTAATTTTATGTTTTATTCTTTAATATAATATGAGAGCTATGTCATTATACCATAATAGAAATATTAAAAGACTTTAGTATACACTTGAGTATAAATTAGAATTTCTTTCAGTGAAGTGTTTTATAAATTTCATGTCATTAACAAATATGAAGAATTCATTGTTTTACTATTGAATTTTATTAAAAAATCTTTTCTTTTTCTTTTATTAAAATATACTCTTATTTTATAATAATTCACAATGCAATATTGTAACCATAAACTTTCCATTGAGATTCGTGTTCAGTAACGCATTTAACTATTACACTCTATAAATTCTATTGAATTTTTGCATATGCTTTTGGTTAAGCAGACGCTGCTCTAGTTTCTAGTCCTTAGCATAAAGGACATTTGAAAGCTTCTAGTTAACTTTTAGAAATATAAGTTGCTGGATGTAATGGTGGTCACCAGGGTTGGATATCATTGAAATAAGTATTCACAAGACAAGCAAACAATCAAATATTTCGTTCATTATTCATCATTCAATCAATTATTTCATATGTATTCATTATTCTTATTCATATTTTATGAATAGGGATAATAGCTAATTTAATGTACAAAGAATGCTCTGAAGGACGACATATATCAACCGCTCATACCTAGGAATTTCCAAATTTAATCCGAATAGACATAAAATAAGTTTATACATCCATTGAACTCTTCTTATAAGCTCTTATTTCAATCATCATCCAGTACCACAAGATCATTTTACCAACAGAACTCGACGCACGACCCTGCTGGCTTGGGACTCAGATCCAGATTTGATTTGGCTCAAGATTTGATTCGGGCCCAGGAACCTGAACCCCTACCTGGATTTACCTAGGAACAAAGTAGTCTTCAGTCTTGAGACCTGGCTAAGAACTTAAGTTGACACGGCTCGAGGGTCGATAGGCTCAGAACTCAACAGAACTTCTGGAGGCTCGGTTGGTCTCGGAACTGAGCTTGTCACGGCCAGAGATTTGACTCCGATCAGAATTCAACATTGTAAGACTTGAGGCTTTACTTTACTCAAAGCTCAGGACTTGATTCGGCTCGGTACTCAAGTCGACTCGAAGTGCGGTTGGTCATGGAACTTAGCGCAACAAGGCCCGAGGTACGACTTGGCTTAAGAATTCAACTTGTACAACTCAAGGCTTTACTTTAATCAAAGTTCGCGACTCAATTTGGCTCGGAACTCATGTTGAGCCGAGGTCCGACTTGGCTTGGAACTCAAATTAATGGCTAGCCACTTGATTCAGAACTCTAACTAACTCAAACATGCAATTTAAAAGCGTAACCTCTGGAGGAAAATCCGCTTGAAGAGTTGTTTTACAATATATCCCAGAATATTGGCTAGTCCCACTTACCTCTCAATCAGCTAACCCTTGATTTTTTCCCTGATAAGTGGTCATCACTACCCTCCCCCCCAAGCCTATACCTATGATTCTAAGTGATTTTTCCTTATTCATAATACACCCCTAAACATAGGTCTTGCCATATATTACCATTTAGGAAGCCAATTCCTGAGAGGGGGGGTGCATGGAAATAAATTTTGTATCATTCCAGCGTAGAATTGAAACAGCCTTTCCTCTAAAATGATTATTGCACAAAAGCAAAAAAGAGGGCTTTCCTGTACAAAGAGCCCTGCTGCTGCCTAGTCAAGGTAACACGTTTTCCAACAGGGCATTAATGATGAAGCACATGGTTTAAACACTTATTTACTATAGTTCAATGAAAATGGAAAGGCTGTTTTCACTGTACCCCTTACTTTGTGCCACCCTTCATCATCCAGCAAGTGCAGCAGTATTTGAATTAGCTGTTATCCGTTTACTAAAGTTAAGTATCTAAAATCCAAGGCAACATCTTTAGCTACGCTTAGAAACAAAAATTGATAAAACCTCTTTTTTGTAATGAATACTTAGCTTACACTTCTTAAAATTATTCATTATTAGAAATACATGGTTAAAATATTTGATAGCCTCTAGCAATATGTTAGAAAAAAAAATGGGCGAAAGTCGAGCTCCTCTTCAGATAAATTTTTGAAATTTATTTTACTGAGTTTAAAGTCAGAAGGCCAATAGTCAAACAAATATGACATTTATTATTATCTAGCTCCTCATATTTTCAATTTTTCTTAGGAAGTTAATATTTAAACCAACAAACATTTTCACTACAGACAGTATAGAGAAATTTCACCATTGAAATCATACAGAGGCTGAAAAATAAGAAGTGAAAACATTTTGTGCAATCTGCTGACTATAATCTTTTACACACGATTAGAATCGGTTTCTTGGCGAAGAAAGGTCTAAACATTTGACTTAATTATTTAGAATAGGCATTATTTTTCGTCTACAATATTAAATAAAAGTGGTTTCATTTGAATCAATCCAGATATAATTTAATATTAAAGAAGAAGTCTGTCCTCATTATACTAAAATGTGTCTGGTAATTCGATTTTAAATTTATGAGAAAGATTATAATCAGCTAATTATGTGATTGAAAAGAATCTGAATTTTTCATTATTCTAAATAGTATCATGACATAGAAATAAGAGTACATTTAAATATATGCTCTAGAAGAAACTCAGGAAGAAAATATGTTAAACATTTGCCTAAAGCTGGATTAGAATTAACAATAATAATATCATTTGTGTTAGATAGGTATATTGGTCTTTTGCCTTTTAACATAGAATATAGATTTAGTTAATATTCTAGTCACAATTTTATTTTATTTCCCAGTCACCTAAGTACATTCAAAATATAAATTAAATGTATTACACCAATGTTCTAGTAATTTATTGACTTGTAAATATTTTTTATAAAACTGTTGACTTTTTTGTTACTAATTTTTAACTGTGAACCTCAGTATAAAATATTTGAATTAAACTTTTCCAAAATTAGCCAATTAAAATGCGTTACTGGCAATGATTGAATGTTCTTTGGAAAGAATAAAAAAAGATAACATTTATAATTTTAGATATAAATATTTATGTGGACCCAGGAATATTTGCATTTTGATTTCCGTTATATTATTAATGAATATAATTGTAACAAATGAATATACAAAAAACACTAGAAAATATATTTATCTTGAATCAGTGTTAAATGTACAAATAAGAGAAAGTAACTATAATTTGGTTTCCTGCCTCCGATGGTTTTAAGTACAATATAACTTTTATTTTAAATTTGGCCATGAAGATAAAACTGTTGTACTATTATATTTTAGGACTCGAAAAAAGTTTTGTTTCATTCATTAGCTAGGTACTTTTTTTTATTTATGAATTTTTTTCAAAAATGTTAGTTTTTTTAAAACGCTTTTCCTTTCTTTGAAATTGCTGTACAAAGAAATATGTATGCACCTTTCTAATTATTTAAGTATTTTATAACACTGAATATTTCATAAATATAGAAGGTATTTGCCATACCATAATTTTCAAAAGGTAGGCAGTTGCTCTTTATTTTGTTTAAATCAAATTTTATATTGATTATCTATATTCTGTAATTGTCAGCAAAATAAACTGCCGAAATGCAATAAAAAATCAATAAGTCTTTGATATCCAAGTGGCGGAAGATCAGATGATAAACTAAAACCACCACTCGCGGTCAGCATATACTAAGCATGATACACAAATGATGTATTCTACACATTATATTTATTCTCCCTTAGTAGGAACAATCTGTGAAGAGAACTGGAAACTTAAGAGTGGTATGAGATGTCAAATTTTATGCATAGCTGAGTGAAAATCTCATGATTAGGAGAGGGGGGGCTTACTGAAAGCTGAAAATGCAAATACGTGATTTAATATTTGAGTTAGTGAAATACCTACAAGACAACAATATTTAGGTGTGGGGAAACAGGTCTTAGTAACAGAAAGTCTTCCCACCAATTTCTTTATTAAACCACAAGGCCTTTCGACACTAACGTGCCATCATCAGGTGCTATCCTGTATAAAGATGCTAGTGCTATGGCATTACGAGGAGTTGTGGTCCCAAAACCATAGCGCTAGCATCTATTATACAGCCGAGCACCTGGTGATGGCACGTTACTTTCCCACACCTAAATATTGTTGTCCTGTAGGTGTTTCACTAACTCAATATTAAATATTAAATCACGTATTTGCATTTTCAGCTTTCAGTAAGCCCCCCTTCCCTTCCAGTAAGCTTTCCCAGACCTTCCCTCCCACATCCAGGAACATTCAAATTATAATATTTAGGTGTGTTGTATGGGAGTACTTTACCAACAAGATTGGTAATAAACATGACAAAATAAGACATTCACGATTTTACATATAAATTCCCACTCTTTCTGGCCTGATTTCGGACGAACTTGATCTTCATTTCTTCACGAAGCGCCCAAGTTTCTAATGGGGGTGATATCTAGTTTATGCCATCCAAAGGATTACATAACGAGAAAGTTCATGGAAAACGCCACATCTTCATCCATATTTCTCAGATAGAGAATGTCCAATGAAACAACACGTGGTATTTTGTTTTGGAAGAAGGTGTTTCGAATTATATACTACGCGGCATAGTTTATCGATGAAGTTAGATGTACTGGAGGGGGGGGGGTGGATTCTAATCGCTTAAAACAGAAATCTAAAAGTAATCCTTTAAATATTAAAGTCATAAAGAAATAGCCAATGATTATTACAGTAAGCTTGGTTGTATAACATTTTTCGTTATGCCGCATAATAATGTAATTGAGATATGAACGATTTTGCATTTTATCTGGTCTTTAAACCCTCACTCTTCATTTTCCGTTTTGAGCTATGAATACATTTAATTATTATAGTTAAATGAAACGGTCAAATATCACCACTTGGAATCGAACCGAGCAAAATACGACAATACTAAATTCGCAAATAACATTTTCAAGAGAAATGGGGCTTAATGTTGAGGAGAAATGGGGATAATATATAAAATTGTAAATACATCTATTAATCTTATTGGGATGTTAATCGGTTTATTTCCTGCATTTACTTTTCTATGCATTTTGTTACACACCATTGTAATCTGAATTATTTGTATTTTTTTCATTTTTAACATTTAGTTATACACTCAAGCAATATTCACATGGAATTATTAATCCACTAAATATTTCATGTAAACACTAAATATCAAATTCTGTTTATTATTTTTTTTAAGTGAGAAATAAATAATAGAATGGTGTGAGGATGACCTGGCATCATCTTTGTGTCACTACATTACTTGCGAAATCTGCTTATTTTACGTAGCTTCTTCTTCAAGGAGTTGCTGGCGACTTCTTAACATAAAGCCATATTTTATAAGGATATTGTATGTAACAAAGGGCCTTTTAATTTGCCAAGGAGAGTCATCCTTAATCGGTATGAATTCATGGTACATTGTTTCTGTTACATTGTGCTATTCAAAACATTGCAATTTTCATTAGTGCTGCTTATCTCTTTCGTCAAATTTATTTGAAGGGCTGATGTGGGTACAGTTTTATTTTGAGTATAACAACGTTTGTGGAGAATTGTATTTAAGCTTAATGTTTTGTAATATAACTAACATTGAACGTTTAATTATAGGCTACATCAGGCCTGATGGTGGAGTCATTTCCCTCTTTTCTTTACCTTCTGTTGATGAACAGTATTAGCCGGGGCGTTCGAAATGGTCTCTTATGCTTCTTTGCCCAGCTATGGTGAAATCTGGAACAACTCTCCTCCAGTGATATAGTCAATATGCATTTTAATTTTTACTTAGTTAATAATTTTATTCTTCTTTGATATTACGTGTTGTGTGCGTGTAAAACTACTTATACGCGGATCCTTTATCATTTCATAAAAGAGATAAATTTCAAAATGTTTCTCTTAACGAAATTCCTAAATTGTAGGACGTTAAAAGGTAGTTATTTTATCTTATTTGTACATTTATTAATAGTTAAAAATAATTATTTATTGAAGTAATAAATTAGATGAGATCATATAATGCATGCATGTACATGGTTAAAAACACTTGTGCGCATACCCTTACTTACATTTTCATAAATTAAATGCCATATTTTAAAGATTGTTTCGGGTCATTTTGTGTATACTTTCATTTGGTTTTTATTTAACTTATAGTGTTCTTAGAGCTGCACATGCTGTAGATTGTGGTTGATGTCACAGGTAGGTAGGTCTCCTTATGCAGCAATAGCTCCCAAAGTTTTTATACAAGGAACTTCGTCGTCTTTTCTTTGTCCACTTGTTGTTGCCTTCTTCATTAGTTAGCGCTGCAGGTCGTTCTGAAAAAAAAAAAAAAAACAATTGTGAGCTACTCCAATCGTTATGAATAATAGGTTTATAGATGATAGCTGTGATGTTGCACCAACACTAAAATATTCTTGGATTCTGTAGTGAAGTGGTGAACAAATATTGTTCGCCCGTTGTACAGGACAATGTCTGGCCTGTCCCTGAATTTGGTGTAAGATAAATAACTTTGACCCCCCCCCCCCCCCTTTTTTGATCATTATCTGGGAGAGCTATGCTCACTGTTCTAGATAGAATTCAGTCAAGTGATCTTAAGCTTTAGACGCCGACGAAGATTTTTCAGCTTGCAGGAATTGCAGTTTCCTAGCTTCATTGCTTTTATTTTTATTACCAAGCAATCTATCAGTGCTTCTCTTTTTTTTCGGAGTTTGGCTTTAATGTAATTCGTCTTATTTTTCATGGTAAATACTTATTTCTCACAAAACTCGTTATGATAAATGAATGCTTTACCCACTCCCTTCAAAATGCATCCTTTATTTTCAGGCATTTTTATTATCAAAGATTATGGGCCATTGAAATTTAATAGTTTGACGTTCTATTTTACAATGTTAACTATATTTAAAACTTATATTCCCGTAAAGAGGTCATCGTTTGCTCGGTTTAAGGGTTTATTAGTTTTTGGCCTAATAGGTTTTATGGTTTATGGCCTAATGCGGCAATGTAACAAAAATACCAAAGTAATAAATGTTTAGAGACGACATCTGAAAACAATAAAAAATGGACTTTGAAAGGAAATGATTATTTGAGTTTATTTTTATGTCGAGTTTTGTGAAGAGAATCTATTCAGAATGAAATATATTTAGGATAAATAAACTTATTTTTTACCCTTTAATGTAAGAATAGTTAAAAAACCTGAAGTTTTAGAGTAGTTCTGATGTTAAGATGAGATGTAGCCCAACGAAAACCTTCGTGAAAGTATAATCGTAATTTGGTCCTAGGGTCTGAAATATGTTGACCTGTGTTATCTTTATTACGAATTGCCACCAATTTATTTGTATTATAATTAATTATTTTCTTTAAAATATAACACATTCCTTATAACAGTCCCTAATTATCATCCATTTTAAGGTAATATTTAACTAACAAATTTTATTTCATGTAGCGGTATTGCGTGCACTTGTGGAACTGAAGGAACAAAACCTAGAGAAACTCATAGACTGAATAAAACTACTCCAGAATTTACATCTTTTAAAGTGGAGAAAGTTTTTCTCTTAAAGAAGCAGTTCATTTCCTAGCAAGTTCTCGGCTACTGGGACGGGGTGATATAGTAGCCTCATTCCATCCATTTTAGAGAGTTATTGCATATTTTGCTGGGGATTGTCCAGTTGAACGTTGTTTCGCTCAAACAAAGGTTTCTTTCTAATCACTAATGCTGGAGAGTTGCTACGCTAAATTCACAGGAATTCGTTGTTTTAGCCACGAATTGATCGGAGAGTAAAAAAAAAAAATGTCAACTAAAAGCAAATTCTTGGAGGGGAAGGAGAATAGATTTAATATTCCATAACGAAGTGGGAGTATTTTCTAGTTTCAAATAAAATTTGTTTAGTACACTGGCTTCGGATTATTTACAATGCCAATTTCTGTACTACTGTCGGGACTTTATTGCATTGAGGTATTTTGTTACTCCGGTATGCTAAGGACAGATATTTTTAAAAACCTCACATTCTAACCAGGTTTGGGACACGCAATCAGTGTGTTGTATTTCTCACCACCCCTACTAACAAAGATTAGCCGGCGTTTATGAGAGCAGTCTAAGTTCTTATGAAAGTCAATGTCGACTGCACTAGCTAAGTTAAATTGGAGAAATGGATCTTGGCAGCCGCACAAAAAAAAAAAAAAATCGTTATATTAGGAGAATATAGGAGAGACAGGAGGAGACAGAGTTAGCAGCTGGTTGCCCTGGAAGAAGACTTGCAGAGGATAGGACCACTTACGAAGGACCTATCTTCTGACGGCATTGAATGGTCCAAAAGTGTAGCAGGCATCGAAGTGAAGTTCATTCATTCATAATCGGGATCGACTGGCAATTACTAGTTTCTGGTCTTTAAAAGGCAACGAAACTCTAAATAAGAAAGTCCGTCACGCAGGGGCTGTGTAAACTAAGCAGATTTCCCACCTACTGATATGACACACTACTGACCTCATCTCTCTTTACATGCTGCATTTCTAAATAAAAATCCGATAAGTAGAAGTGGGGGTTTTCTGAAGCCTGAAAACAAGAGAGTGCTAATAACTGGCTTAATAATCAGTTACGAAAGAAATATATACTCGTAATAAAAACTCATAATATTTTGAATTTTCTCTAAAAAAAATGTTTCATGATATTTCCCTTATTTTTAAAGTGCGATCGCTAAACGTGGGGGTTTACTAAATGCTGAAACCTAAAAAAATAAGAAATTTCGGTTAATATTCAAGGTAGAGAAAAAGTCTATAGAAAAATATTTAAGGAAAAGTAAAATATACAGTGTATCCCAACTTCCCTTGCTACCGCCCCCCCCCTTAAAATCTCCAATTATTTTAATACAAAGCATTTTTTGAAGTAAATATTTTTTTTATTCATTCAAGAATACTTTGCGTTATTTAGAATACTTTTTTTTATTTTTAATTTCAGAATCCAATCCAACACCCCCCCCCCCCGTAGACCCCGGGGCGGTGTAAATATAAATATATATATATATATATATATATATATATATATATATATATATATATATATATATATATATATATATAAAACACTGATGAATAGTGCTCTATTGAATTTGCAATGTTCTATCAACATTGATTTTTTGTACTTTAATTTGAATTATTTACTAAAATAAAGCCAGTAAATTTTAATTATATTACTATAATCAAAAAGTTAAAATAAATTACCTGAGGATGTGTCTTGCGTTGGTAGAAATTCCTGCATTTCTCCTAGTAACCTCGATAGCTCAGCTGAGTCTTTTGCGATACTACAGATCTCCTCTTGGTTGAAGTCAGGGGCAATGGTTTTGCACAGCAATATCTGGCTTATAACATTACCGAGGTTTGATGGACCAGCTCGGTTTTCTGAAAATATTTAAGAAATTACTTCAATTTTTATATTAGAGTTATAAATTAAGTGTTTTTATTTTATTTTAAAACTCATGCAGTTGGCAGAATCAAAGATTATGCAACTCTTGAATTCAAAACTATTGTCATTGTAGGGGTAGAATAAAATAGGCCGATCTTCTACGAGTTGAAATACACAAATTAACTCATCTCATTCCATTCTCTTTTTATTAATTCCTTAGAAAACATTCTGTATACAAATATAACATACATACATACATATATATGTATGTATGTATGTATGTATATATGTATATATATATATATATATATAAAAGAAGAGCTGGAAATGCAAAACATATGTAAACTATACTAGAACACAACAAAAGAACTAATAATTATTTTTTTTAATTCGCAAGATTGGCCAAATTTAAGAATACACTTTTTCTTAAATTAATTAATTTTGAACAAAACTTCCATGACCCTTTTAATACTGGTTATAATGGAAGGGGTTGAGGAACAAAAAATTAAAACTGAAGAGCGTACAATTAGGAATTCAAGCATAATAATGAATAAATAATAGTGCTTTCGATTTCAGTGGTAATAAAAAAAGGAATTCTGAGGAATTATTTTAAAGAACACTCTTGCCGCGTTTCTTACGAAGCCATTGGAGAGCTGAAAGAGGGTCAGAGCATATCTTGGCACTTACTAACCTGTAAAGTCAGTTACAGGAAGCTGCTGCCTTAGAAAAGATAATAATGACACAGCCGTTCTGTTTAGTGGCGCATACGTTTTTGGATAAATTTAGAAGAACATTTAAGGCGAGAGACTCCAATATCAGTGTCAGCAATTCTACCATGCAGATCTAAGTCTGGAAGAGCGGCGGTTGGAAACCTTCTCAAGGGAAGTTATCAAATCAATGAGTATGTGGGCCCAGGGATATGTAGAAGTCTATGCCAAATTCTGGGACCGCTCAGATGCCGCCACCTATCGGATTGAACAATTCAGATATATAGGAGAGTAGAATATTTTAGCAGATTTCCCTTAAGGGAAATCAACTGTTGACGTCAACTCATGACGCGATTTTTGAAAAATTTCCTCAAATGTCCATCGATTCTACCCAGGAGATGACGAAAATGAGGTCCGTTCAATGTTATATATATAATCACAACACAAGAATAATTCATTATTTGGTTTTGGTTACTGTTTTATTTTAGTAGCTGTACTTTGTACTAGAGTGAACTATTGTACCTGCTTCGATGTTCACCTGTCCAATATAGCTGTCAACATAATTATAGGGTTCTAGTTTAATTTAAGATTTTGTCAGCTCTTATAGGTTTTATTTTGGCATAGTATCGAATCCTTGACATAAACATGATTTGAAAGAGGCAACTGAAATATAATCCCTAAAGTCTTCGCACCTCAGAAAACCCGTTACGCAGAATGACACAATTATTATTGAATCTTGTTTTTCTTGTTGAGGAAAAGTATGCTTTTTTTTGTCTAGCTATCCTCTTCTTTCAAAAAGGCGTTTCCTTTATTTAATAACTGTATAATAAAAATATCGCATTAGAGTTATTTGTGAATTCATGAAGTATGAGACTTCCAAACATAACAAACGTCCAATTTCCCCTACAGAAATCAACAGAAACATACCTCAACAGACAAGTAATAGCACACCAAGCAATAGGTGTGTGCGCGCACGCGCGAGTGTGCGTGTATGTGTGTGTGTGTGTGTGTGTGTGTGTGTGTGTGTGTGTGTGTGTGTGTATTATGTAAACTTACCTAAAATCCACATATTCGATAAAATTGACATGCCTACAAATGTATGTCCTTGGCAGTACTTGTGTTTCTGATAAACGATGTTATCACTTGATATAATAGCGAAAGACCATACATTTACTCATTGCAATGTTTTGCCACAAGCTTAGAAACAAAGAACTAGATTGTTTTATTCCAAACGAAAATGAAAAAGTAATTTTATTTACTACTAGGCAAGTGGAATATAAAATGTGTCAAGCAATCAGCCCCGAGTGGTTAAAACTCCCATATAGATGACGGTCAATAAACAGCAGTAAAGTGGCTAAGCTATATAATTTTTATTGTTTCTAGCTATTCTATATTACAATCCTTTATTACTCATATATGACAAAATTCTTCTTACTGAACCAAAAGACTATAAATGAAACTATGTCAACTTTTATAACACTATAAGACTGAAATAACTTTTCCAAGTAACATAAGTAGAATATGAACAATACTGTAAATAATATTTAAATATGTATATAAGTAGGACTGTAAGGTTTTTCTGTCTAAATTCCAAGGAGTTTCATTTTTGTTTCAAATCAAACGAAGACTAGCAACAACCAAATAGTAATCCTTCTCTGTCATTCGAGATCCTCTCATTTTGAAAATTCGAAATATTTCCGTTACTATACGTCGGTCCGAAAAATTGTATAAAACAATATTTGTAGCAAAATATTGTTTTATACATATTTTCTGTATCATGAATATTAACCGAGTTATTTGGATTTTATAGATTTCCGCTTTCAGTAAACCCCCACTCCTACACATGTGATATTAATAATAACCGGTTATATCATGAATCATTTGTAGGAATCTCAATTTTGTCGAATATGTGGATTTTAAATAAGTTTACATTATACACACAACGCGCGCGCACGCGTTCGTTCTGTTGAGGTATCGTATTTTTCTGTAGAAGTCTGTAGGGGAGATTGGACATTTGTTATGTATGGATGTGTCATACTTCATGAATTCACAAATAACTCTAATGAGATATTAGCAGATTTCCCTTAAGGAAAATCAGCTATTGAGGTCGTACTCATGACGCGAATTTCGAAAAATTTCTTCAAACGTCCATCAATTCTACCCAGGAGGTGACGAAAATGTGGTCCGTTCAAAATGATATATATATATATATATATATATATATATATATATATATATATATATATATATATATATATATATTTGTCTGTTACGCGCAAGCCGTCGTAATTTTCTTTTGATCATTACCAAACTCTATATTTACTCGTTTTATGCAAAACGAAAGATTATGTTCGTTAATGGCTGAAATCTCAGTCCCACCCTGGCTAGAAATAGGTTTAACCTGTAGATAACCCGTCCCAAATAGCCTAGCTGCAAAAAGTGGACGTTAATAAATTGTATTAATATATATGCATGTATATACTTTCAAATTAGTATTATATTTAATCATAAACTTTATTCCTTAATTATTGCAAGAATATTTTTTTTTAATATATAGTTTTGTAAATCATGTTTTTTCTTTCTTTTATATGCTTAGGTATGTATACAGCCCAGTGCTATTAATCTGATCAGTCGCTGAAAAAAAAAATCCTTTAATCCTGATGTATGTAATGTAAAATTTGTTATATTACTCGTGAAGCACATATGAATTGCTTACCATTTTGTTACATGGGGGGAAGGTAGGTGATATACTCCATGTATCTTGTTCAACTAATTACTTTTTTATGTTGGAAAATGATAATAAAATGAAATATGAAAAACAAATCCTATCTTATACATATTTTCGTAAGCTACAATTACCGTAACTGTTTCAAAGCTAACACTATAGCTAATGTTTTCTTAAGGGGCTTTTAAAGATTAAAAGGCTTTTAACCCTCGGTCGGGCGCGTCAAGAATATTCCGCCATCGGGCGCGTGTATCTCACAGATCATCCTCAACCGTTTTTACGGAATTACAGTTTTTTAATATATATTTTGCATTAAAATGTTCAGTGTGTGATTAGAAACAATAAAAGAGGAAGTATTTGTTTGAAAGAAGTAAATAATTTTTAAAATTGACAAGTATTATAATATAAAGAAACGGTGGACGATAATTTTTAAAATATAATTAAAAAACACAAATATCAAAAGGAATTGTTTAAATGCACATGCCTTAATTATACATATTTCATTTCAGTTTGTGAACAATATAAAAAAATTATCTAAATATAACTTCAATCAAAAATAAGTAGCACGAAATCACTTTTAGATAAGACTTAATGAAAATCATCAAAAAATTTTAAAAATACCAGTTTAATTGTTATTTCTTTTGCAGAGCTGCATTACAATTAGGACAAAGCATGGGACTATGTTGTAAACAAATTTTGTTTTTTCAAATCTCAAAACCGTAATTAGTACACCTACATTTATTTTCAGTTTTGCTTAGTTCACATCATTTTCTTTTGTTCGTTGTAGCGGAGGGCCTTTTTTTTATGCTGTTTTGTACTTGAGTTCAATGTATGGTCCAATGAGCTAGTGTACTCTTATGAGTCTCTGTAATCTTAAAGTTTCGTCCTTAGTTCGGTTGGTAAACGTCTACTATTGTCACTGCGTCGTGCAATATATCCTTGTACAAGTTCTTTTGAAAGCTCATGTTTGAGCAAAATAATAGAATAATAGGTTTATATGATTCCATTTAATAAAGAGAAACTTAATTGATGTACATATTTATGAAATACAGATTTCAAAAAAACTTACGAGATCGGGCGCGTGGTATCTAGGAGATAAAATTTAATGACAGGTGAAACTCACGACTCCATCAAACACAGTGACTCAACTACCTTGAGGGGGAGTCCTCTAAAACATATAACTCGAAGCACTACAACACCACTCTATGCTAGGAGGTGTGGCAAATATTTTTCTAGAAACTGTGTATCTGAGAAATCACGCGCCCGACGGAGGGTTAAAACCTTTAGTGAGAGATAAAATTGAAAATGTGTTCGTGATTTTTACACGTTAACTGTCATTTGACCAAAACACTTTGATAAAATTATTCTAGTTGTAAAAGTTAGATTGATGAGCTTACCGAAATATCCCGTCATGTCCATTGGAATGAGCTGGACAAGGCGACTGCACTTGGCTAGTTCTCTCAGGAATAATTGGCACATGTAGAATACCAGGACGAGATGTGGATGGTCGACAGGAATCCCCTCTGCCACAGCACTGAAACAGACACATGTTTTCCTCCATCACACTTATCTTTGAGAAACAAACTTACTTAATACTTGTATCGGTTAAAAAACAAACGATTTAGTTAGTAATGAGAAGAAATAAGAAATAAAAGTCCGTCACGCACGTGTTACGGACTTAAACTAATCAGATTTCCCACTCACTGAAATATGGATAAGCTGATGATGTCATCATTTATTCTCTATATCTCCCGCAGAAAAAAAAACAATGTAAACAGGAATTAAAATGTCAATTCGACTTGAGATGTTTAGTGACTGAGATACTGAAAGTGAAAATAGTAGAGAGTAGGAGTGGGGTTTACTGAAGGCTGAAAACTAAAAAATGCAAATATCTCGGTTAATATTCAAGGTAGAGAAAACATGTACATAACAACACAGATTCTTCTTATTCTGGACCCAATATTTTTTATATATTCTTCATATTTTATGGCAAGGGTCACCAATAAAAAAACATTTTTTTTCTCGGTGCAAACTTTATTGAAACTGCCCTACATGTTTCGTGGCTTACTTGCCAACTCTTCCCTTTTAAAAAATATATATAAAAATGAATAACATTAATTTAACAAAACCCTTAATAATTCTTTGTTAGATCTTGTATTAATAGGTGCCTACATCTATGATTTATTGATTACATCTAATTATAGGTTGCTACTTACATTTCAAATGTGCTCATTTCTCTCTTACATTCGTTGTGACGGTCCTGACTGAGGAGGTAGTTGATGCTGAGGTTTCCGAAGTAGGTTAAGTCAGCTGACTACAAATCGATTATTTACACGTCAATCTTGAACTAGATTATTTTGCGTCATAATGTAAAATAGATTAATTTAAGATAAAATGCTATAGAACATATTATTTTTTATTTTTCGTTTAGTATTGTAATGAGGATTTCTGTGAGAGGGAGGTGATGATAGTCCTATTTCTCTTAAATCCATATATTTTACAAATAGATTAAAAAGTAGTTAACACAAAAAATATCAACACCATAAAAACTAAATAAACGGGAATGGGACTGGCTATCAGATAAATGGGTATGACAAAGGTCTCTCACCTAGGATTATCCATGGCCAATACATGCTGAGGGTCTGCTCTGCTACAGCACTGACACGCACACCCAGTCCCTGCCTGCAGGACACTGTCCCCCGGCCCCACATCTAGCACCGGTCAGCAGAAAACCCCTCTCTAGCACCAGCCAGCCCCACCCAAGTAAACTCATATTAAATAATTAATATCTTACACAATTACCTTATACAAATACATGATTAATAGCTATTAACTAAACACACTACCCTTTACAATTAAACTAAACACACTACCCTTTACAATACCCCCCTCACTGAAAAAGTGTCGCTTCACTCCTGAACGGCACTTTAGAACAACACTATTCGAGGGTCCCGGTACTATGAGTCCAAATTCTCCACCGGCCCCTTAGGGGTTTTCACCTCTACGTGCCGCAACGCTTCCTCCAAAGCGCACCCCGTCCTCAGCCATACTCCGCCGCATCTTGGCCATCCAATAACCGCCACGAAGGTGACGCCTCCCACAAGAAGGGTAGTCCCTAATACGATGAACATCCCCAGGAACAATGTCCATACTCCTCCTCCAGCGCAGTTCCGCAGTTCCTAGACGTGATCTCCGCCAACGTCATCCAAGCTGGAACTGCCCTCCGATGTCAAAGGTGAAGAAACAGCTGTTCACACTTCTGCTTCTGCCAGCGCCTGCAGGAACACACCTGTCGAGTTGTGCCGTTGGGACCTTGCGTGCACTATGCATGCCGTCATGGGCGGTCCTGAAGTCTTCAGTGGCAAGTCTAAGACCACCCATATCTCGTGCGTTGTAGCCACACGATGGACCCTCGCCAGACTGTAGTAGACATTTGGCTCGTCTGCACCTGAAACCAAAGTCACACCCATCGGGAGAGCCAGCTCCACATCCCGCAGGGTTCTCTCTAATTCCCAACTCCGCAATAGGACCCTTGAAAAGATTCCCCTTTGGCACAACTCCACCCCCCTTACCGTTTCCTCGAGCCTAAGTAACAACTCGAAAGTGGCAAGTTCGGGGTTACGAAGAGAGGCAGTAATGGTTACTGTTTCATTTAAAAGCATCATTGAGGGGGACACTGCTTTCCCTATCCCCTCATTCCTGGGTGTCACGATGGCCCCTACCACTCGTGCTACACCTAACAAAACAAACCGAATTAGGATTTGACTTGCAACCCAGGTACATAGAAATACCTACTCTAAGAGTTTCGACTTCGCTGATTGTAATTCATCACAGGCTCATACGCCTCCTGGACCATCGGGTGCTCTACGATGGCGAAGTTGGTACGGAGACCTTGGCGCAACGTCCCTGGCCAAGTGCGGAGGACTCCATTCGGGGTCCTGTGTAAGTTCTCCCGACCTTTCCGACTCTTCTTCACTCCCTTCGGAAACCGTTCCCCCCCTAGGGGCCCGAAGAGTGGAATCCTCTCCTGAATCGCTACTTTCCCCTGGAACGAGGGTACTTTCCTCACTTCCCTCCGTCTCTACCTCAGGGGACTCTACACTGCCCTTCGAGTACCGATCTCGCAACAGTCTGAAGTATTCTCCCAGAACACTACGTTGGGTCTCAGGGGTTGGGCAATCAGGTAGCGGACAACGGACTGCTGATTTTGTACGCACGGGGCATCGGGAATGGCGGTGGCCTGAACTCGGGCCTGGCGCGACTGGTATTGGCGTCATTGGCAAACCCAAAGGCTGTGTCTCCTGAGGGCCCGGTGCTTCTTCTAACAGTTCAGGAGTGACTACCCCTTCCGACTGTTCAGGAGTGACTACCCCTTCCGGCTGAGTATTCCCTAACACGATCGTTTGCCCCGTTGGGTCTAACGAATTCTCCCCGGCTCCACGGTTGCAGTCTCCGACATCCCTTCCACAGGGATCACGCGGCCTGAGGCTGGCGCCTGTGCGCCCTGCGCCTCTTCCTCCTCGCCACACCCTCCAAAGTATTCGTCCTCCAGGTCGTAAGGTGCACCGGGCCACATCTCAAGTATAAACGGCTCTTCCGGTAGTATTTCCGACACTGGTGTAGGTCCATCAACCGCCTGGTTGACCTCTGGAGTCGACCCCTCATCACTTGAGTACGCTTTCTTTAAGCGATTTGCATGGACCACCATCCGACCCCGGTACTAAGTAATACCTCGTAGGTTACTCGAGACAGTACCTTCACAATTTCATGAGGTCCCGTCCAAGGGCAATGGAATTTTGGAAAGTGACCTGGTTTTACTGCAGGCACATGCAAATAAACTCGATCCCCGCATTTGAATACACGCTCCTTTAACCTTCTGTTACAATAGCGTGTTCGTTCCGCCCACGTCTTTTTCAGCCCTGGCTCTTGCCTCCTCATACGCTTTTGAGAGGCGGTGTCTGAGGTTGCCAACCTGGTCTTCCCAGACTTCCCCTTCTCTCAGGGGTGACGAGTCACAGAACGACGGGGGAGTCAGCTCTCTACCGAATATCAGGAAATTCGGTGAGTAGCCTGTGGAGGAATGCGGTATTGATCGATATGCCATCAGCGCATACGGGACCCATCTATCCCAATCCCTACCGTCCTTCCTGGCATAGTGTGAAACTGATTCTGTAATCGTACGATGGAGCCTCTCGATCATACCATTACACTCCGGGTGGTAAGGAGTTGGTTGAACCTTCTTTGTTCCCAGTAGCTGACACACTTGCCTGAAGAAACTTGGACACAAAATTGCGCCCTTGGTCGGTCAGAAGCAAGCCTGAGCGGCACCCCATGCCTCGTGACTATTTCTACAAAACCGCGGGCTGATTCTTCAGCTGTTAGGTTCCTTAATGGGGATTCCCTCGGCATATCTCGTGAAATGATCTATAAACGTGAGCAAGTACTTGTTTACCCTGGCCCGTTTTGGGAAATGGTCCCACCACATCCATCGAGACTTGCTCGAAAGGTGCTCTGGCCATATAAGGGGCGTTGGACAGGGACGAGTAAGCCTGCCGGCGTCTTCCTTTTAGAACAGGCCTCACAGCATTTTACAAACTCTGCCACGTCCTTCTTCCAGCTCGGCAAATAATACGAGCGGTGGACTATGGCAGAGGTGCGTTCAATGCCAGGATGACCCGCCCAGGGGGAATGCATGACAATCCTTCAAAACGTCCTTCCTCATTACCACCGGGACGAGCAGTCGCCAATCAGAACGGTAGAAGTCCCTGGGTCCCAATACAAAACACCGTCCGCGTCCTTCACGACCTGATCCGAACGACTCGTCGTTACCATGGACTGGCACCACGAGTCCTTTTGTTGAGCAGCGAATATCCTGTCCCTACTCCACACACAGCTCTTCAGCTGGGCGACCCTTCTACTCAATGCATCTGCATTGCCGTGATTCTTTCCCGGCCTATGTTCTAACTTCATAGTCGAACTCGGTTAACCGCAGAGCCCACCTCGTCAGACGAGCCGATGGATCATGCACTTTAAGCATCCACCTTAAGGCAGCATGATCGGTTATGAGCTTGAACCGCCTTCCTAATAGGTAGCAGCGGTAATATTTTTGTAGCCCACACTACCGCCAAGAGCTCCCGTTCCGTTGCCGAGTAGTAGTTAGACTCGGCTTTCTTTAACTGTCGGCTTGCGTAGCTAATTGGTCGCTCTTGGCCGTCTCTCATCTGAGACAAGACCGCACCAATCGCCGATCCCGAGGCGTCTGTTGAAAGGATAAACGGATCTCTAAAATCAGGGTATACCAGGACATTTTCTGAGCAAAGGAACTGCTTCAGTCCTTCGAACGCACGTTTTGCTCTGGCCCCCACACAAAGGGAACCTTTGGTCCCGTCAAGGACGTCAGGGTTTTGCAATCTCAGCAAACCCCTTAACAAAGCGTCGGTAGTAATGGCCAACCCAGGAACGACCTGACTTCACTGGCGTTAGTTGGCGCCGGGAAGCTTTTCACAGCATCAACTTTGAGTGGGTCCGGCTTGACTCCATCTCGGGAAACAACATGCCCAAGATAAGTTACCTCAGCTACCGCGAAATTACACTTCGCCCAGTTTGCCTTCAAGTTAGCTGATCGCAGTCGACCAAGGACTCCTTCTAACCTTTTCGCGTGACCCTCCGCATCCTCGCTATGGATCACTATGTCGTCGATGTAGACGAAACAGCCGTCGCCCTTAAGTTTGCCTAGCACCTGATCCATAGTTCGTTGGAACGTAGCCGGCGCTCCACACAAACCGAACGCCATTTTCCTGTATTCCCAGTGGCCTCCTAGAGTGGTAAAAGCCGTCTTCTCTCGGTCCTCGGGGCTATGGGTATTTTGGTGGAACCCGCTGGGCCAGATCGATGGTACTAAAATACTTGCTAGTCACTAATTGTTCTAGGGTTTCTTGAATCAGTGGCAAGGGGTACGGGTCTGGTCGTGTTACCCGCGTTTAACCCCCTAAAATCCGTACAAAAAACGGTACTTTTTATACTCCCGTCCTGGTTCGTTTTTCTAACCAGCACAACTGGTGCCGACCAGGGACTATCCGAAGGGGTGATGACGCCCTTGGCGAGCATGCCTTCCAATTGTTCCTCCACCACAGCCCTCTCATGGAAAGGGACCCTGTACGGCCGTTTCGCAATCGGAGGAGCGTCTCCTGTTCTTATGTGATGGAACACAGGCAAGCTACACCCTTCCTCCCCAGGTTCCTCAAATATGTCCGAGAAATCCATCAGCACTTGTTCAATCAGGTGCTTTTCCTTCTCTGGCAGATGCGCCAGCTTACCCCCTATTTCTCCCCGAGACAGGTTACCATCCTCGACACGCTTAGGGGCGGATCTGTCTTCCGTGCGCAACACGTCTTCATGGCATATCGCGTAAGCCTTGCCCGCGATCTCACCCTTATTCAACGTTAATTTGGTGGAGGTTTCATTTAGTACCTTCAGCCACAAAACGCTTGAGCTTCCGTCTACCACCACCCGCGCTATCCTCAGACCGCTAGCTGCCACAAGTTCAGGTTCGACCAGCACCGGTCCGTCCGGCTTACGACCTCTTATCTTCCCAGGCACCAAGGCTTCACAGGAAAGGGGGATTACTTCCGCCCTCTGTACCTTCACGAAACGATTCACCTCATCGTAGCCCAAAGAGATTCCTTTCAAGTCTCCCTTCTTCGGTCTACCCTTAGAGATTGGCAACTCAGGGGATTTAGACAATGCACGACTGCCGACGGCGGGCGTTTCACCTCCCCTCTTTTTGTCCCACTTAGAAACCAGCTCAGCGGTCCGGCGCTTAACCTCCCTTATCCACTGTCTGTCCTTCTCTAACCTGTCCTCATTGACTCTCATCAATTTATTTAATCGCGAAGGGGAACGGGTAGCCTTAATTGACCCAGAGGAAATATCAACCACCGCACCAAATCTCCTAAGCAAATCCATGCCCAGGAGCCCATCGCAGTCAATATCTACTTCTGCTATCACCACAGGGTGGATAAGGTCGGTCTGGTCCAGTCGCACTCTCACCGATTGCTCTCCACGAACCTCCAACGCCTCCCCGGACACGCCCTTTAATTTACTACTCGGAGGGAGTAGTTCCTTTCCTCTGATAGGCTTCTTGAGGAGTGTGACATCAGCCCCCGTATCTAATAGCATTAGGTGTGGGAGGCCGTCTATGCTCACTTGGACTGTAAACCTAGGCTTTTCCCCTCCTCCAATCCCGTGGAGCCTAACGTCTCTGTCCCCGCCTTTTCTTAGTTTCGACCTGGTTCGCGGGGCTCGACCAGGTCTTGGCCTTTTGGGTTTTTTCTAATAGTGCGCTCTGATTTAACCCTCTGGCGGCATTCCTTAGCGACGTGCCCTGGAGTTCGGCATCTATAGCACACGAGCGTCAGGGCCCCCTTTTTGTTACTTATCAGTGCCCCTCGATCGCCCGGAGTGACTGGCGTTGCACATTTACTTGAAAAGTGACCGCTACCTCCACAGCGATAACAAATCACTTCCAACTGAGACCGGGACTTCCCTCGGTCTTGGTGTACCCTACTCATCACCGGCCCTTCTCCCCCCGGCTCATCAATTGCAAACACCTGCCGACTACCCCCCTCCGCCAGCTCTATGGTGCACGCCCTTTCGAGTGCTTCTTCCAAGGAAGACGGAGGGGAACATCCGTACAAACCGGCCTACATCGCCCCTAAGGCCACTCAGGTACGCCGTTAATACCACGCGATCGATCTGCTCTCTCGCGACCATTTGCTCTATGGGAGACCCCTTTTCCTTCAGAGCTTTTTCACCTATGGCTCTACAGCGGTCCGCGAAAAGCCTGGAGTCTTCGCCCTTTTCCTGACGAACGCTACTAAGTTTCATCAAGTACTGTTCCGGTTTCCAGGTATCTTTAAACCTAGCCTCTAACGCGTTTCTAATCGCTCCGTAGGTCGACTGAGGGCTCGTCAGGTCACGACGACTGGCTAAAAACGACGCGGCTGGACCCTTCAACTTCATCCTCACAACCAGGATTTTATCTAAGTCTCCCCAGTTACCGCATTGGGCTACAAGTTCCACCCCTTCAAAAAAATCAGTCACTGAGATTGACCCTGGTTCACCGGACCACGGTAATACCATAGTCTGGAGGCTCATGTCCTTTCTTACTTGAGCCCGGGTGCCGCCCAACATAGTCTCGTTATCAGATTCGGTCACTTTGACTTCTTTACCCGTTAGCGTACTCAGCTGTGTGGACATGCGTTCAAGCTCCCTTTTCAATAATGCTTCCCTCTCCTCGAAAGCCCGATTAGCCTCGACGAGCTGCTCCAACTTTTGTCGAAGTTCCCCTTCCATGCTTACAAAAGGTGAGAATATACGCAATAAGGGAAAAGATTATTTATTTACTACCTCGGGCTTGACGCCCGCGAACCTAAGGCTCTATCAACTGTAGGGTATGAGTAACTGATAAGGCCTCGGAATGAGGTCCGCGAATTTAAAGCTCTCATCAACTATCCTTATCGCCTTCCTGTGTCGCTATAGCTAGCCACGCCCTATCTCCCTCTCACTCTTTCTCTATTCTATTCACGCGTAGTTCTTTAAGTAGTTTAGCCCCAAATCGCGTAAACTACCCCGCGCCTGACACCATTTGTAATGAGGATTTCTGTGAGAGGGAGGTGATGATAGTCCTATTTCTCTTAAATCCATATATTTTACAAATAGATTAAAAAGTAGTTAACACAAAAAATATCAACACCATAAAAACTAAATAAACGGGAATGGGACTGGCTATCAGATAAATGGGTATGACAAAGGTCTCTCACCTAGGATTATCCATGGCCAATACATGCTGAGGGTCTGCTCTGCTACAGCACTGACACGCACACCCAGTCCCTGCCTGCAGGACACTGTCCCCCGGCCCCACATCTAGCACCGGTCAGCAGAAAACCCCTCTCTAGCACCAGCCAGCCCCACCCAAGTAAACTCATATTAAATAATTAATATCTTACACAATTACCTTATACAAATACATGATTAATAGCTATTAACTAAACACACTACCCTTTACAATTAAACTAAACACACTACCCTTTACAGTATTATTTCTTTCTATATAAATTATTTTCACTCCTTCATAATTGAAGGTGTGGAGATCCATCAAAGTAGTTTTATTTTCATTATTGTCTCTACTTTTTATGTTGCTTTAACCTTTTTTTCAGCAGCTGCGAGGATTCACCAGTGCAGCTTATTTCATATATATTATATTTAGATTTTGAGTCTGTTCACTAATATTTCCCAATTTCTCTGGGGAGTATTGTATGTGGCTGTTTAGAAAGAGAGCTTTCAGGCTATTCAAACACCCCAAATTTTTAAACTTGTATAACATATTAACTACAATAGAAACATATTCTGGGTGCTTTTCTTTGACGACTTGCTTGAATGACACCCTTGCTTCTTTCTCATATAATGTCATTGTTGATTCAAAGTTAATGTCAAACATCAATTTTCCCATGTCAGGTCCGTCAAAGACACATTCTTTTAGTTTAGCGTTTGAAACGAGAGGTAACTGTTGGCAGAGATACACGAAACGTGGTCCATCTTTAGGCAAAGCCTTTACTAACTGTTTCATTAGGCAGGCCTTACTTTATATGTTTAGATGATCTACTCGGTTTTTGAGAAGAATGTTCGTCTGACCAGGTTTTTAAATACTCTCTCACAGGCCAATTCGTCGAACTAGAATCAGGAGTGTTTCAGCAGTGCTACAAACGTCCTCTACATCCATTATACCTACTTTTTCAATTTATTTAAACTATAAAGAAGCTGTTAAATTTTCTAATGATCGGTTAATTTAATGAGTTTATTGATGAAATGTGAAGAGAGAGTGAGTGTTACAAAATTCTTCTTACTGAACCAAAAGACTATAAATGAAACTATGTCAACTGTTATAAAACTATAAGACTGAAATAACTTTTCCAAGTAAAATAAGTAGAATATGAACAATACTGTAAATAATATTTAAATATGTATATAAGTAAGACTGTAAGGTTTTTCTGTCTAAATTCCAAAGAGTTTCATTTTTGTTTCAAATCAAACGAAGACTAGCAACAACCAAATAGTAATCCTTCTCTGTCAGTCGGCCCGCTTTCAGCGGATCTCGAAAAATGACCTCTTATTTTCATCGATCCTACCCAGGAGATGACGAAAATGAGGATCGTATAAAATTATATGGGCTTTTTACTATCATATTTCGATTCAGCACCCTAAAAGATATAATAATTAGGTATTTTAAATGAAAACGTGTTGCAGAGCTGAGTAATATAACATTTTTTGATCCGACTCAGAAGACCTGAGATATATTGAATTTATGAATCCCTCCTCCCTCTACCCCTATTAACGCATATGCTCTTCAATGTTGGAAGAAAGCGCTAAAAAAGAGTTAGACATTGTGTCCCCTTTCTGACACACCCCCTCTTCCTCCCCCTTGTCCAATTCCAGCTGCGTCTTGATCTTTAGTTTTACATGAAACTCTTAAATATGGAGTTTGGAAACAATCAAACAAAAATTGCTAGAGTAGTAAGAGACATGTTTGTGTGTGTGTGTGTGTGTGTGTGTGTGAGTATATATATTATTTGAACTCACTTCGTCATATCCTAGGTTAGATTGATGGTCATTAGAAGAATTGTTTCGAAAATCGCTTCATGATTATAACCTCAATAGCTGATTTAAGCTTAAAGGAAATATGTTGATTGGTGAATTCCCCCATTCAATAGGACCACCTTTTTGCTCAATTATAATATTCTCGTGAACCTGGGTTTTTTCGGTAGTAGAATTAAAAATTCAATCATATTCATGTAAATGCTTCATAAAGACATTGTGGAAAAGAATAATGAATAATTTTATTGCGACATAGGTTTAGCTATAAATCCTTAAATCGAGAGGGTTGAATGCATTGGAAGCGAGATTGTTTCATAATAATAAAAGCAGAATACTACAGGGAGTTATATGGGATTTATAGCCCTCATCTGTAGAATTGCCACATTCGTTTATATTCGTGTCCTCTTGTTTTAATTGATTCAGGATGCTGTAAAGAGTTTATTGTTTTCTCATAAATACGCCCTTTAAAAGAGATTGGTTTTACTCTTTAGAGTGGCTTATTTTATTAGAAATAATGTCTTAGCAATTTATCAGTATTTTATATTCTTTTATAAAGTCTAAGATATGAATTATATTTATTTGTATAAAATAGGAATTTATTATAATTAAGTTAGAATTGACACCTGCCTGCTATATCTTTTAATATACCTCAGACATTTCCTCCATTTTAGCAAATTATCCTCGAAGGGAAATCAGCTATTGAGGTTGTGACGCGATTTTCGAAAAATTGTCTATAAATTCCCATTAGTCCTACCGGAAAATCCATTATGAAAATGAGGATCGCGTAACACTATGTACAGGTTGTCCAAGATAAACCGAATCAAATGCGTTTCAGGGCTAAACGGAGGGTTTAATCAAGAAAATGTCCGAGGAAAACGTTGTAGGTCTGTTTGTCTAATTTCACCATAGACCATTATTTTTCAATTTCGAAGTGACATAGTCGGTTGACCCACGTTCAAATGTTGTGCCCTACAGATGACATCTATTTTTTATTGCGCTCTTTCAGTGTCTTTAAAATGTTATTAAAGAACCAGCAAACGGTATTTCGACGTCTTTCAAATTAAAGGAATTGGCGTAGGCCTGTGTGAAATCTGGTATACTCAACATCATTATAATTGTTCAGTCGACTTGTGAATTGGAATCGTGGAGATCTAATACTTCATTCTTATTTACTTTTTCTACTCTTCCATTAAAAAATATTTTTTAATGCGTAGGGGTTACATTATAAAAAAAAAACATTTGTTAAGTAACCTTTTTGGGGATTTCTAAAATGAAAAACAAATTTTGCAATGTCTATTTATATTAAAAAAAGTATTAAAATTACATTGATACCTGTCAAAATAAACAGATTAATATCAACATTCATGAGAGGGAAAAGGAAACAGTAAAGCCTTTGTAACCAAAAGAAGCAAATGCTTTGGAAATAATTGAAACGGTTTTCGATGTCTTCTTGAGCTCTAATATACATTTCAAATCGAAATGAAAGATTACGAGCAGGACGACTAATTTCTCGCTTGGTTTTCTCCTGCAGAACACGGCAAGCCCTCCTCTGAGCTGTGCAGGTCTGCTCGATGGGTTTTCGTAGGTAGTATTTTTTTAGTTTTCCTCTCAGATAAAAAGCTAGTGGAATGAGATCTGGTGAACGAGGAAACTAAGGAATTGGACTATCCACTTTCCTCAAACTTTTCTGCTGTAACGCTGCTATTTTTCAATGAAAAATGAGCTGGGCACTCGTCTTGTTGCAGCTCCAATGTTCAACAACTGAGTCAACAACAAACTATGACACTATGAGTGCCACAGCACACACTCACTGACCAGCGATGGTCCAGTTGTCGATAGGCATGAGCGTTCGTTCCAAACCATTAATGGAAATGATGCCTATTCTCAAAGCCCCATCACTGAAAAATGAAGAGTAAAAATCACTCAAAAAGTTATTTAAAACATGTTTTTCTTTAATGTAGCATCTACACATTGAGAGATATTTTTTAATGAAAGAACAGAAATCTCTCTCTCTCTCACTCTCATACATAGATGATATATTTTTAAATGAAATAGCTTTTGTTTTGTTTCTTTTTATCAAGCACCATGCGTAATTCTTTGGAGAAGAAGAAATTATTTAGTATTGTATTACCTTAATAGTAGAGTTTGGCATAGCACGATATTTGGCATCTCTGTCTCTGGTAAGGTATATCAGAAATCATATTTTTAATGAGAACCTTGAACGACTTGTTGTCATCACTGGCTGATTATAGAGTACAACTGGCAAGTGTTTTCGATGCGATGGTACCCCCCGTCAATAGTTGTACTGAGTTACTTGTCCGTTAGTCAGTAAGTTAAACGCATCGGTTCGTCGTATTAGGTTGTTTGCGTTTTAGTCCAGATCTGTTTACTTAGATCTGTCAAACGAGGGGTTTTAGCTAGTGTCCAGGTAAATCGTTTTCGTGTGGTGGGTCGTTGTCCGTATTCGTATTAGGTTGTTTACGTTTTTAGAATTTTGTTTGTGTGTTGGTCTGGTTTGCTTGTGTGTAAATAAAGGTTCAACGTGAGGATTGTACAATTGATGGTATAATTCAAAGCTGATCTTACATAATTAAGTGGAATCTGGATCTACTGTAGTAGTCGCTTCGTCTGTTTATATTCGTGCATGTGCCCATCAATTGGCGTGTTCCGTTTGAGTAGTTGCAATGGTCTGAATATCGTGTCTGAGCTAGTGTTGAGCAGTTCGTTGATAATGATATTAGTTAAATATAAACTAATATTAGTGCATATATCTATACGTATATAGTTGTGCGTGTGTCTCAAAATGTCTCTCGGGCTTTTAAGTTTGTATAGAATTTCATAATTGGCTAAAATGATTTAAATCCTACAAATGTGGAGTAGGGTTAGGATGTTGGAGGGGATTTTACACTCTGAGGTATATTTCATTAGGGCGAAAAGCATGAAGCTGGATGAGTTCATGATGAGGAGATTTCTTTTTATTCTTTGAAAATTTCGTGCCCTTTGAAGGAAAGCAAAAGCCTTTTGTGAAACACGAAGAAAGAGAAAACGTAGACGGGGGACAATGAGTGGTTAAGCCTCTTCTCCCAGCTTCAACTTTTCTTCTCTGCTCGGCTCATGTCCTACAATTCCTCCTCCTGCTAATTTCTATAATAAAATGAGTGGCTTGTATTTAAAGAATCTTCACTAAATTCTACTATTGAGGATTTAATCATGACTCACTTTTTGAAAAATGTATTCATACGTCCATCGCGGAACCTTATACATTACGAATATGAGGTAAACATAAATTTTAAATATGTATGCCGATCTGTTCCAAACTTTAAATTTTAACGTATCAAGTATTGTTATAGATCAACTTAGTTTATCGACTATTACAGACTTGGAAACATCCGTCACGCAGGGCCTAACTAGTGATGTCTCATCATATATTCTGACTGAAAACCTGAAAGTACGAATTACTCGATTAATATTCTATCTAAAAAATATTAAGAACTGAAACTGTAGAGAATCAATATTTTAACAAATTCTATAACATTTTTCGATTCGACTCATAATAACGGAAATATTTTGAATTTTCGAAATTCCTCCCCTTTAAATCCCCCCTCCCCACTGATCAGATTTCCACCGTTTACGAACTTGATCTTTCTTTTTACATAAAATGGTTGTATAGCGAGTTCGGTAACGATAAAACTAAAATTGCGACCGCAAGAGCGTTAAGAGACAAATACACACACACACACACACACACACACACACACATATCTATCTATCTATCTATATATATATATATATATATATATATATATAAAATTGTAACCTCTGTCTGTACATTGATTTTTTTCGCGAAATTTCAAGATAACTTTTAGTTTCACATGTCATAGACACCATAACTGCATTTTGTTTCTTTCGTGTCTGTTTGTTTGTTTGTAACCTTTTCACGCATAAACGGCTGAACCGAATTTTATGAAACTTGGTATGTGTATAACTATTAACCCAACTTAGACTTTAGGCTAAGTTAATCTTCTCTGAGACGAACAGGGTTATAGGGGAAGCCCGAAATTAAAAATAGCGATATTTCGTTTCCTATTGCATTTTCGGCAATAATGCTCATAACAAAAGTTGTTAATTTTGTTATTTGGAGTAACTTTTGTTATATACTTTTTCGTCGTATACCTAAGTATAAATGAGTTATACGTTAATAACTACTGCGGAAGTCAACAATTTTATTTGGCACAAAAAACTCAACCGAACTAAACCAAAGTCGGTATGTGAGTTAGCACTAACGCCTTCCTTATAATAAGCCATACTAACATTTCTAGGGACGGGCATAAGTGGGGTTATAAGGAAGGCCAGAAATAAAAATTAGGATATTTTGTAGTCTATTTGTTTTTCGACAAACGTGCACATAACAAAAGTTGTTTACTTTGTTATTTAGAGTAACTTTTGTTTTATACATTTTTTCGGGAACAATGTATAAACGAGATATACACTATAAACTAAAGCGGGAGTGAACTATCTTATTGGGCGCTAACGATTGAACAGAACTTAAAAAAACTCGTTATGTCAATTAGCATTCATTCTTCCATGATTATAAGCTGTATTAAAATGTTTAAACCGAATTTTATGAAACTTGGTATGTATATTACTACTAACCCAACTTAGACTTTAGGCTATATTAATATCCTCTGAGACGAACAGGAGTGGGGGTTGTAGGGGAAGCCTGAAATTAAAAATAGCGATATTTCGTTTCCTATTGCTTTTTAAGCAAATATGCACATAACAAAAGTTGTTTATTTTGTAATTTTTGCCGTATACGGAAGTATAAATGCGTTATGAGCTAAAAACTATAGCGGGAGTCCACAATTTTATTTGGCGCAAAAGACTCAACCGAACTAAACCAAACTCAGCATGTGAATTAGTACTAACGCCTTCCTTATAATAAGCCATACTAACATTTCTAGGGACGGGCAGGAGTGGGGGTTATAAGGGAGGCCTGAAATTAAAAATAGCGATATTTTGTTTCCTATTGCTTTTTCAGCAAATATGCACATAACAAAAGTTGTTTATTTTGTTATTTAGAGTAACTTTTGTGATATTCATTTTTGTTTTTTAACAATGTATAAACGAGATATACACTATAAACTAAAGCGGGAGTGAACTATCTTATTGGGCGCTAACGATTGAACAGAACTTAAAAAAACTCGTTATGTCAATTAGCATTCATTCTTCCATGATTATAAGCTGTATTAAAATGTTTAAAACGAATTTTATGAAACTTGGTATGTATATTACTACTAACCCAACTTAGACTTTAGGCTATATTAATATCCTCTGAGACGAACAGGAGTAGGGGTTATAGGGGAAGCCCGAAATTAAAAATAGCGATATTTCGTTTCCTATTGCATTTTCGGCAATTATGCTCGAGTAACCTAAAAGTAGTTAATTTTGTTATTTGGAGTAACTTTTGTTATATACATTTTCGTACGTATACCTATGTATAAATGAGAGTTATACGTTAATAACTACTGCGGAAGTCAACAATTCTATTTGGCACAAAAAACTCAAACCGAACTAAACCAAAGTCGGTATGTGAGTTAGCACTAACGGCCTTCCTTATAATAAGCCCATACTAACATTTCTAGGGACGGCGCATAAGTGGGTTTATAAGGAAGGCCAGAAATAAAAATTAGGTTATATTTTGTAGTCTATTGTTTTTTTCGACAGAACGTGCACATAACAAAAGTTGTTTACTTTGTTATATAGAGTAACTTTTGTTTTTATACATTTTTTTCGGGAACAATGTATGAAGTCAAGTAATTTTGCGATAGAAATATTGATATGCCTCATTATCCATTCATAATATGAACTAACCAGGTACCTAAACGTGGAAAAGTCAATTTAATAAAACAAATCTTGGGTAATATTTTTACCTTAATAATTCAAAGATATGCATAATGAAGTCTTACATTACATAAAAAAATTAATTTTATTATTAAACAAATGCCAACAACGGGTATAAAATAACCCTTAAACACAGGGACGGGTTAAAATGTCGAAATAGCTGTGGCAAACTAAAGCCTTGCCAAAAAAAATACCATTACACCATTCAGACCTCAAAAATCACAATGCCCGGGTGAAGCCGGGTATCTGAGCTAGTATATATATATATATATATATATATATATATATATATATATATATATAATTGTGAACGGACCTCATTTTCGTCATCTCCGATCTCGGGTAGGATCGATGGACCTTTGAAGAAAGGTTTCGAAATTAATATATGCCCCCAAAGAGGATTTTAGTGAATATATCAATATTGAGGGAAAGATGACTTCTGACAACTGAAAGTGTGACCTAATGAAATTTCTATTGAATTAAAACCTGATTTCCCCCTTTCGCGGATGGAATAGTACAACATCCTTTCGCAACACCCGAACGCACTTAGCCATAGGCAAAGCGAAAATGCCTGTAAACGTATTGTATTTTTAATGGATATTCAAAGTGAAGATATTCTTTTAAACACTTTGACAAGAAGGAAAGGCAAAGTTTCTTCTAGATTCACCCTACTATAGCTAATAAACCTCAAATGTTTTTTCGAAGAGCTACATTATAAAGTCCGCTACCATAGTTATGTTGTACAGTGTCTTTTCTAATTGTTCAGACATAGGTACGCCACGTGGAACAATATTTTTATTTGCCACTATTTGACAAGTTACTTACTTCGCAGTAATCAAATCAGGGAAAATAGTCTGTAAAACCAACCAACTACTTCTATCCAAAGAAATTTAGTTAAGGTTAATAAATTTAATAATAGAACTGTTATTCATATTTGCCTAATATTCCCGTTTCCATGATGCCTGCCAATAACATATTTAAAATACTTTTATATGTTTTAAATCCTTGCACTAGTAATGCGTGATCTATGTCTTTCGGCGAGCACTTGACCGGCTGACGGCAGTAGCTTGTATATGCCTGGCCCTGAGAGGATCTGATCAAAGAATTGCCTGGACATTAATGGAAATGGACTCATTCTCCTAGCTGTAACATCTCTGTTCAGTAATAAACAGCAATGCTTCAGGAGCGGCAGAAAAGGGATGCTCGGGAGAGACTTTTCTAAAGAAGCTACCCTCCGGAAATAATGCTCAATTATCTTGAGGTCGGTATTGTCGGCATGGTTTGTCATTACCCGAGCATAGCAAATTTTAATGAGATGAATTGTCATTAACAAGATTGGTTTTTTGTTTTCCGTGTATCCAGGAAAGCTCAACATTTAGCGAGACATATCCCTCTTTGGGGTAATGGCAGGTTAGCAGTGAGTCTGCTTGCGATCTCTGCGTGTCTGATATCCCAGTAAATAAATTGCGCCGGCTAGTGAATGAATTCAGAAGAGGATTGAAGAAAACTGAACAAGGTATAATGTAAAACCGGAAATGAAGAAGAACATGACACGTTCGTATTCGTTATGCTTTAAAATGCTTATTTTAATTATGTCGGTCTTTTAGATTTAATAATGGAATTCTCGGTTTACCCCAGGCAGACACGCAATATTCCTAAGTCGAGAAGAGTAATGCCATGCTGTAAGCCACTGGGACTGTGCACAGAAATGGGTTAAACGTCCACGAATTAGAGTGTAAAGAATTTTCCGGATTTGGGAGAAGAGAGAGACTGACTGCGGATTATGTCCTGATGTATATATTATTGTAAATTTTTTAGTATACTGATATTTTGAATGTAACGATATATATATATATATATATATATATATATATATATATAGTATAATAATATATAGTTTCTTTTGAATGTAAATAATTCTCTTTCATGTCACAATAAATAATTGAATTTAGGAAACGGACAAGGCTTCAATGAAGTCACGTCATTGTCTGCACTTTAAAATGACTTTTTTATTATAACATGCGAAGCGGTTACTTCCATTTAAAAGGTATTTTTAAAACACATAATGGTCCCCGGTTTCGTAAGCTTATTTATCCCCTCCCCCAAACAGAATTTAAGTAAATATATCAAACTGATGGGAAGAAAGTGACTTTTAACAACTGAAAGTGTCACCTAATGAAATCGGTACATTTCTATTGAATTAAAACCTGATTTCCGCTTTTCGTGGATGGAATAGTATGGTATGCTTTTTCGGTAAATTCTTCGGCTCCTAATCTGCAAATGTTTTTAGGCAGCGCTATACCTAAAGACACTATCGTAGTGGCACATAGTTGTCCAGTGTCTTTGATGTTCATAAAAAGCAGTCCGGTGGAATGTCGCCAGAGTTCGTTCAGCACGAGAATATTTTTATTTGACAAATTCACAACTTACTTTCTCCCAGTAATCAGATATTCGAATTAGATCAATGCCAACACATCTATCCTCAGAAGTTTTAATTACGTTGGGTTAATTTAATAATCTAACTTGATTTATAAATCCCTGGTATTCCGTCACTACTAATCCATTAATGTCTTTGAAATTCTTATATATTTTTATTGTTACACTAGTAATTCGGTTTTCCGGCAAATTGTCGTTCAATGAGATCATGTATTGGTGGTTGGAAAAATAACTACATTTTAATGACTTTGCGTCTTTGATGCAGATAATTATACAATATCCCTTGTGCTCATTGGTGCGTGTGTTTTAGTTTGTTCTTTAGAGTCATACTCTTCTGAAGGTTTTTCAACGGAAAGTAATTTACTAGATAGATATTGATGGTTTTGATCTGATTCGTATGTATAAGTCTATTGATGTTTATTATTGTGTTTTATTGGAAGTATTTTCAAACGAGATTGATATTTTCAAATGGTGAGACACTGAGTGGACGAAAATGTTTATTTTAATTACTTTTGGTGGTAAATTCATGAGAGAATGTGTCCTGGTAGATGGAATCCTTTTACTTGAATTTAGTAATTACAAGAATAGGAAATATGATGTAAGTATAATATAGGTATGGCGGAAAGGCAGGGATGATGCCAACATTTATGGGAGAAGTTGAGGATTTATGGACACTGATTGTTCAAAGGTCAATCTGAGGATAGGAAAATCCTTCACGTGGGGCTGCATAAACTAAGCAGATTTCCCGCGTGAAGTTTAAGAATAGATAAATCTACGTACCGGTAACACAACACCACTGTGAATATTAAGTGAGTAAATACAAACGATAATAAGAAACCTCCCGACGGAAAGCATCTGAAATGTAAACAAACAGTTCTGCCAACTTCTTACCGGAAAGAAAAACAATTACTGAAATATATATGAATATAACATATTAATTTGATTGAAAAATATTTACTATATCTAGTACTGTAATTTATAATGAATCACAATAATTTTGATCTCAATCAATCAAATTTAAGAAATCCAAGAACTTTAGAAGAGGGGCTCACCAGAACATATTTGCATGTATCTCGTAAAATAAAGGTCTCTTGAAAACAATATTTGGTATTTAACCCTCGGTCGGGCGCGTCAAGAATATTCCGCCATCGGGCGCGTGTATCTCACAGAACATTCTCAACCGTTTTTACGGAAATACAGTTTTTTAATCTATATTTTGCACTAAAATGTTCAGCGTGTGATTAGAAACCATAAAAGAGGAAGTATTTGTTTAAAATAAGTAAATAATTTTTAAAATTGGCAAGTATTATAATATAAAGAAAAGGTGGACGATCATTTTTAAAATATAATTAAAATACGCAAATATCAAAAGGAATTGTTTAAACGGACATACCTCAATTATACATATTTCATTTTAATTTGTGAACAATATAAAAAAATGATCTAAATATAACTTCAATCAAAAATAAGAGGCATGAAATCACTTTTAGATAAGACTTAATGAAAATCATCAACAAATTTTAAAAATAGCAGCTTAATTGTTATTTCTTTTGCAGAGCTGCATTACAATTAGGACAAAGAATGGAACTATGTTGTTAACAAAAATTTTGTTTTTGCAAATCTCACCAACAGTAATTAGTACAACTACTTTTATTTTCAGTTTTGCTTGGTTCACATCATATTCTTTTGTTCCGTTGTAGCGGAGGGCCTTTTTTTATGCTGTTCTGTACTTGATTTCAACGTATGGTCCCAATGAGCTAGTGTACTCTTATGAGTCTGTGTAGTCTTAAAGTTTCGTCCTTAGTTCGGTTGATAAACGTCGACTATTGTCACTGCGTCGTGCAATATATCCTTGTACAAGTTCTTTGGAAAGCTCACGTTTGAGCAAAATAAAAGAATAATAGGTTTATGTGATTCCATTTAATAAAGAGAAACTTAATTGATGTACATATTTATGAAATACAGATTTCAAAAAAACTTACGAGATCGGGCGCGTGGTATCTAGGAGATAAAATTTAATGACAGGTGAAACTGACGACTCCGTTAAACACAGTGACTCAACATACCTTGAGGGGGAGTTCTCTAAAACACATAACTCAAAGCACTACAACACCTCTCTATGCTAGGAGGTGTGGCAAATATTTTTCTAGAAACTGTGTATCTGAGAGATCACGCGCCCGGCGGAGGGTTAAGCTTCGAATAATGTGGTTTATTATATACCAGAGTAATGTTTATGTAACTTGAGTAGAAGGTGGGGGGGGTTGCTGAAAACTGAAAAAAAAAACAAATATATCGGTTAATATTCATGATAGAGAATAAATGTATGTAACGATACGTACACTACATTTAATTTTCAGAAAGATTAGTCATGTGCAATTTGTCGATCCGACCTTCAGTAACGGAGATATTCCGAATTTTTGAAACTCCTCTGCTGAACCTCCCACGACTGGTTCGATTTCAGCCATGTACTAACTTGGTCTTCCTTTTTACATACAATTATTAAATATCGAGTTTGGTAATGATCAAAGAAACATTGCAACCACTAGAGCGTTAACGAGCAAATACATACGTATATATATATATATATATATATATAATAAATATATATATATATATATATATAATTTTGAACGGACCTCATTTTCGTCATTTCGTGGGCAGGATCGATGGACCCTTGGAGAAAGGTTTCGAAATAAATATATGCCCCCAAATGAAGATTTTAGTGAATATATCAATATTGAGGGAAAGATGACTATTGAGAACTGAAAGTTTGACCTAATGAAATTTCTATTGAATAAAACCTGATTTCCCTCTTTCGCGGATGGAATAGAACTACATCCTTTGCAACACCCGAACGCACTTAGCCATAAGTAAAACGAAAATGCATGTAAACGTATTGTATTTTTATTGGATATTCAAAGTGAAGATATTTTTTTGTAACACTTTGACTAGATGGAATGGCAGAGTATCTTCTAGATTTATCCTTCTATTGCTAATAAACCTCAAATGTTTTTTGAAGGGCTACATCTAAAAGGCCCGCTACCATAGTATGTTGTGCAGTGTCTTTATTGTTCATACACAGCTCGCCACGGGAAGTATATTTTTATTCCACTATTTGACAACTTGCTTACTCGCAGTAATCAAATCAGGGATATAGTGTAAACCAACCAACACTTTTCCACATAAATTTAATTACGGTTAATATGTTTAATAATCGAACATTAATCATATTTGCCTAATATTCCGTTTCCATGATGCAGCCAATAATATACTTAAAATATTTATATGTTTTAATCCTTGCACTAGTATGCGGATCTATGCTTCGGCGCACTTGACCGGTGACCAGTAAGCTTAAAAATATGACCTGGCCCTGAGAGGATTCCCTGTTTCAAAGAATTGCTGGACAATTAATGGAAATGGGATTCCCTCCTAGCTTAACATCTCTGTTTTCAGTATAACAGCAATGCTTCAGGAGCGGCAGAAAAGGGATGCTCGGAGAGACTTTTCTAAAGAAACTACCTCCGGAAATATGCACAATTATCTTGAGGTCGGTATTTAGCGGCATGTTGTCATCCGAGGAAATAGCTTTTAATGATGAATGATTAACAGAGGGGTTTTTTTCCGTGTTCCCAGAAAACTCAACATTAGCGACATTGCCACTGTAATGCAGGTTAGCATTAGCGTGCTTTCGATCTCTGCGTGTCTGATCCAGAAATAATTGGGGCTCGGCAAGATGAAATTCCGAAGAGGTTTGAGAAAAACTGAACAAGGGAAAATGTTAAAACCGGGTAAAATGAAGAACTTGACACGTTCGTATTCGTAATGCTTTTAAAAACTTATTTTTATATGTGGTCTTTAGTGTTTTATTCATGGAATTTTCGTTTTCCAGGTAGACGCAATATTCCTAAGCGAAAGAAAATGCCTTGCTGGAAGCCAGCGACTACAGAAATGGTTAAACGTCCAAGAATTAGAGTGTAAAGAATTTTCCGGATTTGGAGAAAGAGACTGACTGCGATTATTGTCTGAAGTATAATTATTGTAATTTTTGGAATAGTATGCAGATATTTTAGATGTAACGATATATATATATATATATATATATATATATATAAATTCGGGCCACTATATATATATTTATAGATATATATATATATATATATATATATATATATATATATATATATATTTTATCGATTAATAAATATTTCTCTTTCGTTCCACAATAAAAAAATTATTTGGAAACGGAAAAGACTTCCATGAAGTCACGTTTTATTATAGAAAAAGGGCCAAGGTACGTTAGTTGCTTATTATACGCTCTGTGTAAATTATTGTTGTAGTCGTTATTTAAAAATAATGTATATATGTTTATGTTCATTTAAGACTATTCAGAGGGGTGGCAGTGTTTGACCGCCTTTGAGAATGTGATATTTGGTAGACCTGATGCCTGTGCATTCTCGGGAAGCCTATTATTTCATGCACATTACAGAAGGTTTTTAGTTTATTATTTAGAATAACTTTTGTTATAGGCACTTTTGTCGTTTAACAAAGTATAAACGAGATATACGCTAAAACAATAGCCTAAGTAACCAAATGTACTAGAACTAATTAATGTTTATTTGATATTGGCACTTCACTTATATGGTAGTTCTATGTATAATTTGGATTGGTGAGGCTATAAATATTGGAACTCCCCCCCCCCCCACCTCCTTTAATATTTATTTTCACTAGGAAATAACGTTATTTATTTCCAATGGAAATGTAAACTATAAGAGCATTTTCATTATTCCATTTTTAGCAGATTTCCCTTAAGGGAAATCAGCTATTGAGGTTGTACTCATGACGCGATTTTCAAAATTTTTCTTCAAATGTCCATCGATCCTACCCAGGAGATGACGAAAATGAGGTCCGTTCAAAACTGTATATATATATCTATATATATATATATATATATATATATATATATATATATATATATATATATCTATCTATCTATCTATCTATCTATCTATCTATCTATATATTTGTCTGTTACCGCTCTAGCGGTCGCAATTTTTGTTTAATCGTTACCAAACTCGATATTTAGTCGTTTTATGAAAAAAGAAAAATCAAGTTCGTTAATGGTTTAAATCGGGCCAGGGGGAAGGAGGGGTTTTGAGGGGAGGATATTCGAAATATCTAAGTTACCATATGTCGTATCGAAAAGTGTATAAAACCAATCTTATTGCAAATTAAATTTACTATAAATATTGTTATATACGTTTATTCTCTATTTTGAATATTAACCGAGATATTTGCATTTTTCAGTTTTCAGCAAACCGCCACTTCTACTCATGTTACGTAAACAATACTCTGCTACATAATAAATCACATTATTGGAAGTTTAAATACCAAAAATTGTATTCAAGAGACCTTTATTATACGAGATACATGCAAATATGCCCTGCTGACTCCCCCCCCATCTTAAAGTTTTGGACTACTAAAATTTTATTGATTGAGATAACAATTATTCAGACTCATTATTAATTACAGTACTAGATATAGTAAATAGTTCTCAATAAAATAATGTGTTATATTTTGATATATTTAAGTAATTGTTTTTCTTTCCGGTGTGAGGCAGAGGTTAGGTTAGAAATGTAAACAAACGGGTCGGCCCCCGTTTGTATACATACATTTCTAACCTAACGCTTCCTGTCGGCAGGTTATTGAAATTGGATGAAACATTTCTTATTTCCGTATGTATTTATTCACGATTTTGTTGTGTTACCAGTATTTATCTATTACTAAATATCACGTGGGAAATCTGCTTAGTTTACGCAGCCCCTGCGTGACGGACTTTTATTATGTAATGTTTAAACAAATCCACGCTAAATTGACACAAGGAGTGATAGAGGAAGTTGTGGGGAATCAAACTCTTTAATTCTGGCACATAGGAGCTTATTTCCTCCGCTATGTTGACGTTATTGAAACAACTATTTAGTATATATAGGTTTGTTCGTCTCCAGTGTATCTCTTATGTTGGTATTGTGTATGTTGAATATTTTTAATCATATTTGTCTGATATTCCGTTTCCATGATGCAGCAAATAACATACTTAAAATATTTATATGTTTTAATCCTTGCACTAGTATGCGGATCTATGCTTCGGCAGTGAAATAGTGTAAACTACCAACACATGTATCCACAGAAATTCAATTACGATTAATATATTTAATAATCGAACATTAATCATATTTGCCTAATATTCCGTTTCCATGATGCAGCCAATAAAATACTTAAAATTCTTATGTTTTAATCCTTGTACTAGTATGCGGATCTAGGCTTCGGCGCACTTGGCCGGTGACCAGTAGCTTATATGCCTGGTCCTGAGAGGATCTGTTCAAAGAATTGGACATTAATGGAAATGGATTCACTCCTAGCTGTAACATCTCTGTTCAGTATAACAGCAATGCTTCAGGAGCGGCAGAAAAGGGATGCTCGGAGAGACTTTTCTAAAGAACTACCTCCGGAAATATGCTCAATTATCTTGAGGTCGGTATTTCGGCATGTTGTCATCCCGAGAATAGCTTTTAATGATGAATGTCTTAACAGATGGTTTTTCCGTGTTCCAGAAAACTCAACATTAGCGACATTGCCTCTGTAATGCAGGTTAGCAGGAGCTGCTTCGATCTCTGCGTGTCTGATCCAGTAATAATTGCTCGGCTAGATGAATTCAGAAGAGGATTGAGAAAACTGAGCAAGGAAAATGTAAAACCGGAAATGAAGAACTTGACACGTTCGTATTCGTTATGCTTTATAACTTTATTTTATATGTGGTCTTTAGGGTTTAATAATGGAATTTTCTTTTTCCAGGTAGACGCAATAATCCTAAACAAAAGAGAATGCCTTGCTGGAAGCCAGGTACTACAGAAATGGTTAAACGTCCAAGAATTAGAGTGTAATGAATTTTCCGGATTTGGAGGAAGAGACTGACTTCGTTTATTGTCTGATGTATACTTATTGTATTTTTTGGAATAGTATATATTTTGAATGTAACGATATATATATTTCTATTAATAAATATTTCTCATTCATGTCACTGTAAAATAATGTTTGGGAAACGGACAAGACTTCAATGAAGTCACGTTGTGTTATAGAAAAAGAGTCATTGCACGTTAGTTGCTTATTATACGCTCTGTGTAAATTATTGCTGTAATCGTTATTTAAACATAATGTATATATGTTTATGCTCATTTAAGACTATTGAGAGGGGTGGATGTGTTGGCCGCCTATGAGAATGTATAGAATTTCATAATTATCTAAAATGATTTAAATCCTACAAATGTGGAGTAGGGTTAGGATGTTGGAGGGGATTTTACACTCTGAGGTATATTTCATTAGGGCGAAAAGCATGAAGCTGGATGAGTTCATGATGAGAGATTTCTTTTTATTCTTTGAAAATTTCGTGCCCTTTGAAGGAAAGCATAAGGCTTTTGTGAAACACGAAGAAAGAGAAAACGTAGACGGGGGACAATGAGTGGTTAAGCCTCTTCTCCCAGCTTCAACATCTGTTCTCTGCCCGGCTCATGTCCTACAATTCCTCCTCCCGCTTATTTCTCTAATAAAATAAGTGGCTTGTATTTTACTATTGAGTCTTTAATCATGACTCACTTTTTGAACAATTTATTCATACGTCCATCACGGAACCTTATAAATTACGGAAATGAGGTCACCTTAAATTTTAAATATGTATGACGATCTTTTCCAAACTTTACGTACGTATCATGTATTGCTATAGATCAAGTTAGCTTGTGGACAATTACAGAATTGGAAACATGGAGAGCTTAAAAAAAGTCCGTCACGCAGGGTCTTCGTAAACTAAGCAGATTCCCCACGTGCTAGTATAACACATTAGTGATATCTTACCATATATTCTGACTGAAAACCAGAAAGTACGAATTACTCCTTTAAAATTTGAGTTTCTAAAAAATATGAAGAAGTGCAACTGTAGAGAATCAGTATTTTAACAAGATTGTATAGCATTTTTCGATTCGAGTCATAATAACGGAGATATTTAGAATTTCGAATCCCCCTTCCCTCTCTAAACCGCTATCATTCCAAGTGCGATTTCTGCCAATAACAGATTTGGTCTTTAGTGTTGCCTGAAACAGTTAATTGTCGAGTATGGTATAGATCAAATAAACATTTTCTAGACAAGAATGTAAAATCTTAATTGATGGCGTCATCGCACAACGAATTCCTATGTATCTCCCATAATAAAGGTTTCATGAAAACAATATTTAATATTTAAGCTTGGAGTAAAGTGGTTCATTATATAGCAGAGTATTGTTTATGTGAGATGAGTAGGAGTGAGGGTTTGCCGAAGGCTGAAAACTAAAAAATGAAAATATCTCTGTTAATATTCGAGATAGAGAATAAATGTATACAACAATATTTATAGTACATTTAGTTTGCAATAGATTAATTTTATAGAATTTTCCAATCCGACGTATAATAACGGAAATATTTTGAATTTTTGAAATTCCTCCTTCTTAAATCGCCCCCCCCACTGATCAGATTTCTACCGTTAACGAACTTGATCTTTCTTTTTACATAAAACAGTTATATAGCGAGCTTGGCAACGATAACAAAAAAATTGCGACCGATAGAGCGTTCACAGACAAATACACATTTTTATATATATTTATATATAATTGTGAACGGACCTCATTTTCGTCATCTCCGATCTCGGATAGGATCGATGGACCTTTGAAGAAAGGTTTCGAAATTAATATATGCCCCCAAAGAGGATTTTAGTGAATATATCAATATTGAGGGAATGATGACTTTTGACAACTGAAAGTGTGACCTAATGAAATTTCTATTGAATTCAAACCTGATTTCCCTCTTTCACGGATGGAACACTACGAAATCCTTTCGCAACACCCGAACGCACTTAGCCATAAGTAAAACGAAAATGCATGTAAACGTATTGTATTTTTATTGGATATTCAACGTGAAGATATTTTTTTGTAACACTTTGACTAGAAGGAAAGGCAGAGTTTCTTCTAGATTTATCCTTCTATTGCTAATAAACTTCAAATGTTTTTTCGAAGAGCTACATCTAAAAAGCCCGCTACCATAGTATGTTGAAAATGGTCTTTTCATTACACTGACTAGAAAACATGTGTTTTCTATGCATGATCTACGTACGGAAACTAAGAGTTTCCGGACTAGGACGGTAAAATTTGGCGGGAATCAAACACATGTATTTGTAATATTCCTAATTTTTTCATTTAACTCTTCGTAACCTGTGTTACTAAACATTGACTAAATAATGGTTCTAGTTGTACTGTGAATACGTCTGAGACGAATGTAAAAGAAGATGTCCCAGTCTGAAGATATACCACAAGATATTTTGAATGAAGCGCAGCAAGCAATAGGAGAATTAGCGGCAATAATAATTGCACAATTAATATCAATATAAAGATGTAATTTGTAACCTTGTTGTTCTGACATATGTTTCATAACTACCGAAAAAATAAACCTGTTTGGCTAAATTAATTTCAGTAATTTCTTGAGGTTGTTGTACAGTGTAATGAAAAGTAATTTTCATTATTCTTACGGAAACTGTCTTTTCGGTACTCGGTCTGTTTTCCAAGCTCGGCTTCGCTTCGCTCGTAAAAATAGACCTCGTATCGAAACACTCAGTTTCCGTACTTGTGATGAAAATAACTATTATTGTTCAGACATAGCTCACCATGGGAAATAATCATATTTGCCTGATATTCCGTTTCCACGATGCTGCCAATAACATACGTATATGTTTTAATCCTTGCACTAGTATGCGGATCTATGCTTCGGCGCACTTGACCGGTGACCAGTAGCTTATATGCCTGGCCCTGAGAGGATCTGTTCAAAGAATTGCTGGACATTAATGGAAATGGACTCACTCCTAGCTGTAACATCTCTGTTCAGTATAACAGCAATGCTTCAGGAGCGGCAGAAAAGGGATGCTCGGAGAGACTTTTCTAAAGAACTACCTCCGGAAATATGCTCAATTATCTTGAGGTCGGTATTTCGGCATGTTGTCATCCCGAGAATAGCTTTTAATGATGAATGTCTTAACAGATGGTTTTTCCGTGTTCCAGAAAACTCAACATTAGCGACATTGCCTCTGTAATGCAGGTTAGCAGGAGCTGCTTCGATCTCTGCGTGTCTGATCCAGTAATAATTGCCCGGCTAGATGAATTCAGAAGAGGATTGAGAAAACTGAACAAGGAAAATGTAAAACCGGAAATGAAGAACTTGACACGTTCGTATTCGTTATGCTTTAAAACTTTATTTTATATGTGGTCTTTAGGGTTTAATAATGGAATTTTCGGTTTCCAGGTAGACGCAATATTCCTAAGCGAAAGAGAATGCCTTGCTGGAAGCCAGGGACTACAGAAATGGTTAAACGTCCAAGAATTAGAGTGTAAAGAATTTTCCGGATTTGGAGAAAGAGACTGACTGCGTTTATTGTCTGATGTATAATTATTGTAAATTTTAGTATACTGATATTTTGAATGTAACGATATATATATTTCTATTAATAAATATTTCTCTTTCGTGTCACAATAAAATAATGATTTGAAATCGGACAAGACTTCAATGAAGTCACGTTGTGTTATAGAAAAAGGGCCATTGAACGTTAGTTGCTTATTATACGCTCTGTTTAAATTATTGCTGTAATCGTTATTTAAAAATAATGTATATATGTTTATGCTTTTATGTAACATGAGTTGATGTGGGCCTTTGATTAAAACCTGATTTCCCCCTATCGCGGCTGGAATAGTACGACATCCTTTCCAACACCCAAACGCACTTAGCTATAGGCAAAGCGAAAATGCCTGTAAACGTATTGTATTTTTAATGGTTATTCAAAGTGACGATATTTTTTTAAAGACTTTGACAAGAAGGAAACTCAAAGGATCTTCTAGATTTACCCTTCTATAGCTAATAACCCTCTAATGGTATGTTGTACAGCGTCTTTATTGTTCAAACATAGCTCTCCGAGGGAAGAATATCATTATTCCACTATCTGACAACTTATTTACTCGCAGTAATGAAATCAGGGAAATAGTGTAAACCAACCAACACTTCTATCCACATAAATTTAATTACGGTTAATATATTTAATAATCGAACATTAATCATATTTGCCTAATATTCCGTTTCCAGGATGCTGCCAATAACATACTTATATGTTTTAATCCTTGCACTAGTATGCGGATCTATGCTTCGGCGCACTTGACCGGTGACCAGTAGCTTATATGCCTGGTCCTGAGGAGATCTGTTCAATGCATTGCTGGACATTAATGGAAATGGACTCACTCCTTGCTGTAACATCTCTGTTCAGTATAACAGCAATGCTTCAGGAGCGGCAGAAAAGGGATGCTCGGAGAGATTTTTCTAATGAACTACCCCCGGAAATATGCTCGAATATCTTGAGGTCGGTATTTAGGCAAGTTGTTATCCCGAGAATAGCTTTTAATGATGAATGTCTTATCAGATGGTTTTTCCCGTGTTCAACATTGGCGACATTGCTTTTGTAATGCAGGTTAGCAGGAGCTGCTTCGATCTCTGCGTGTCTGATCCAGTAATAATTGCCCGGCTAGATGAATTCAGAAGAGGATTGAAAAAACTGAACAAGGAAAATGTAAAACCGGAAATGAAGAACTTGACACGTTCGTATTCGTTATGCTTTAAAACTTTATTTTATATGTGGTCTTTAGGGTTTAATAATGGAATTTTCGGTTTCCAGGTAGACGCAATATTCCTAAGCGAAAGAGAATGCCTTGCTGGAAGCCAGCGACTACAGAAATGGTTAAACGTCCAAGAATTAGAGTGTAAAGAATTTTCCGGATTTGGAGAAACAGACTAACTGCGTTTATTGTCTGATGTATAATTATTGTAATTTTTGGAATAGTATATAGATATTTTGAATGTAACGATATATATATATATATATATATATATATATATATTTCTATTAATAAATATTTCTCATCTGGATGTCACCAGAACATATTTGCATGTATCTCGTAAAATAAAGGTCTCTTGAAAACAATATTTGGTATTTAAGCTTCGGATAATGTGGTTTATTATATAATGGAGTATTGTTTATGTAACATTAGTAGAAGTGGGGGGGGTTTCTGAAAATTGAAAAAAATAAATGTATACGTTAATATTCATGATAGAGAATAAATGTATATAACGATACGTATAGTACATTTAATTTGTAGAAAGATTAGTTATGTGCAATTTACCTTTAGTAACGGAGATAATTCGAATTTTCGAAAATCCTCTGTTGAACCTCCCACCACTTGTCCGATTTCAGCCATGTACGAACTTGGTCTTCCTTTTTACATACAATTATTAAATATCGAGTTTGGTAAAGTTCAAAGAAACATTGCAACCACTAGAGCGTTAACGAGCAAATACATACGTATATATATATATATATATATATATATCTATATATATATAAAATTGTAACCTCTGTCTGTACATTGATTTTTTTCGCGAAATTTCACGATAACTTTTCGTTTCACATGTCATAGACACCATATCTGCATTTTGTTTCTTAAGTGTATGTTTGTTTGTTTGTTTGTTTTTTTGTTTGTTTGTTTGTTTGTTACCTTTTCACGCATAAACGGCTGAACCGGAATTTTATGAAATTTGGTATGTATATTACTACTAACCCAACTTAGACTTTAGGCTATATTAATTTTCTCTGAGACGAACAGGAGTGGGGGTTATAAGGAAAGCCTGAAATTAAAAATATCGATATTTCGTTTTCTATTGGTTTTTCGGCAAATATGCACATAACAAAAGTTGTTTATTTTGTTATTTAGAGTAACTTTTGTTATATACACTTTTGTCGTATACCGAAGTTTAAATGCGTTATACGCTAAAAATTATAGCGGGAGTCAACAATATTATTTGCCAAAAAGACTCAACCGAACTAAATAAAACTCGGTATGTGTATTAGCAGTGAGGCCTTCATTATAATAAGCCATACCAACATTTCTATGTACGGGCAGGAGTGGGGGTTATAAGGGAAGCCTGAAATTAAAAATAGCGATATTTCGTTTCCTATTGGTTTTTCCCGCAAATATAAACATAACATAAGTTGTTTATTTTGTTATTTGGAGTAACTTTTGTCATATACACTTTTGTCATATACCTAAGTATAAGTTGAGTTATACGTTAAAAAACTTTAGCGGGCACGGCTAACGGCTGAACCGAACTTAACAAAACTCGGTATGTCAATTAGCATTAATTCTTTCATGATTATAAGTTATATTAAAATTTTTAGGTTCGAACGGGAGGGGAGTTATAAGGGAGGCCTGTAATAAAAATTCACCATATTTACATGTAGAAGAAACGGGAAATATAAAAATATTGAAGACTGTGAAGCATTATCGAACAAATAATTCTATTATTAGCAAATCACCGGCAACGACGGGTATCAATCCTAAACACTGGGACGGGTAAATGTCAAAATATTGTGCAATGTAAAGCCTGCTAAAAAATACCATCACGATTCAGGCTCAAATGAATTCCCGGGCGAAGCCGGGTATCTGAGCTAGTATATATATATATATATATATATATATATATATATATAATTTTGAACGGACCTCATTTTCGTCATTTCGTGGGCAGGATCGATGGACCTTTGGAGAAAGGTTTCGAAATAAATATATGCCCCCAAATGAAGATTTTAGTGAATATTATTTAAGATATTATATAGTGAATATATACTGATTTTCCCCGGTCGCGAATGGAATAGTACAACATCCTTTCGCAACACCCGAACGCACTTAGCCATAGGCAAAGCGAAAATGCCTGTAAACGTATTGTATTTTTAATGGATATTCAAAGTGAAGATATTCTTTTAAACACTTTGACAAGAAGGAAAGGCAAAGTTTCTTCTAGATTCATCCTACTATAGCTAATAAACCTCAAATGTTTTTTCGAAGAGCTACATCTAAAAAGCCCGCTACCATAGTATGTTGTACAGTGTCTTTATTGTTCATACATAGCTCGCCACGGGAAGAATATTTTTATTCCACTATTTGACAAGTTACTTACTCGCAGTAATCAAATCAGGGAAATAGTGTAAACCAACCAACAATTCTATCCACATAAATTTAATTACGATTAATATATTTAATAATAGAACTTTAATCATATTTGCCTAATATTCCGTTTCCATGATGCAGCCAATAACATACTTAAAATACTTATATGTTTTAATCCTTGCACTAGTATGCGGATCTATGCTTCGGCGCACTTGACCGGTGACCAGTAGCTTATATGCCTGGCCCTGAGAGGATCTGTTCAAAGAATTGCTGGACATTAATGGAAATGGACTCACTCCTAGCTGTAACATCTCTGTTCAGTATAACAGCAATGCTTCAGGAGCGGCAGAAAAGGGATGCTCGGAGAGACTTTTCTAAAGAACTACCTCCGGAAATATGCTCGATTATCTTGAGGTCGGTATTTCGGCATGTTGTCATCCCGAGAATAGCTTTTAATGATGAATGTCTTAACAGATGGTTTTTCCGTGTTCCAGAAAACTCAACATTAGCGACATTGCCTCTGTAATGCAGGTTAGCAGGAGCTGCTTCGATCTCTGCGTGTCTGATCCAGTAATAATTGCCCGGCTAGATGAATTCAGAAGAGGATTGAGAAAACTGAAGAAAGAAAATGTAAAACCGGAAATGAAGAACTTGACTCGTTCGTATTCGTTTTGCTTTAAAACTATATTTTATATGTTGTCTTTAGGGTTTAATAATGGAATTTTCGGTTTCCAGGTAGACGCAATATTCCTAAGCGAAAGAGAATGCCTTGCTGGAAGCCAGCGACTACAGAAATAATTAAACGGCCAAGAATTAGAGTGTAAAGAATTTCCCGGATTTGGAGAAAGAGTCTGACTGCGTTTATTATCTGATGTATAATTATTGTAATTTTTGGAATAGTATATAGATATTTTGAATGTAACGATATATATATATATATATATATATATATTTCTATTAATAAATATTTCTCATTCATGTGACTATAAAATAATAATTTGGAAACGGACAAGACTTAAATGAAGTCACGTTGTATTATAGAAAAAGGGCCATTGAACGTTAGTTGCTTATTATACGCTCTGTGTAAATTATTGCTGTAATCGTTATTTATGTACATACATGTATGTCATAGATTTCGTTCGATCTTTTCCAAACTTTACATTTTTACGTAACTACAGACTTGGACATATGGAGAGTTTAAAAAAAGTCCGTTACGCAGGTTCGAGGGGGGGGGGTGTCACCAGAACATTTTTGCACGTATCATGTATAATAAAGGTCACTTGAAAACAATATTTGGTATTTAAGCATCGAATAATGTGTTTTATTACATAACAATGAATTGTTTATGTAACATGAGTAGATGTGGGCGTTTGCTGAAGACTGAAAAATACAAATATATCGGTTAATATTCATGATAGAGAACATAACATGTACATCTGTATATAACGATACGTATAGAACATTTAATTTGCAGAAAGATTAGTTATGTGCAATTATCTATAGTAACGGAGATTCTACCACGCCCCCCCCAATGGTCGGATTTCAGTCATGTACGAACTTGATCTTTCTTTTTACATTCAACTATTAAATATCGAGTTTGGTAATGATCAAAGAAACATTGCAACCGCTAGAGCGTTAACAGACAAATACATACATTTATATATATATATATATATATATATATATATATATATATATATATATATATAATTTTGAGTGGACCTCATTTTCGTCATTTCTTGGGTAGGATCGATGGACCTTTGAAGAAAGTTTTCGAAATTAATATATGCCCCCAAAATAGGATTTTAGTAAATATATCAATATTGAGGGAAAGATTTTTTCGAAGAGCTACATCTAAAAAGCCCGCTACCGTAGTATGTTGTACAGCGTCTTTATTGTTCAGACATTGCTCGCCACGGGAAGAACGTAGTGTGGAGTCCTTCTTTTTGTAGTATGTTGGTGATTTTATATGTGTCAGGGCCTGTGTATGTGATGGCGTGGCGTTTTGTGATTGGTTCTGCGGGGGTGTGAGTGTCTCGTTTTGTGTTATTGGTCAATTTCTTGAATAACTTGTTGATGGTGTGACGTTTGTAACCGTTGTTGTGTGCTATCTCGTATATTGTCTTCAGTTCTTTGTCGTAGTTATCCTTTGAGAGCGGAAGTTTATTGAGTCTCTGTAGCATGTGACGGAATGCAGCTGTTTCGTAGTGCAAAACGTGTCGTCTACAAATCTGAAGTATTTTGTTAAGTTGTGTTTGTCCATAAGGTTGTGTATGTGTGTATCTTCGATGTGTTGAATGAATATGTCCGTTAGTATAGATGAAGTGGGATTTCCCATTCCAAGTCCATCTGTCGGTGTTGAAGGGAAAATAATTCTGTTTCAACACTGTCTTTGTCAGATCAGTGATTTCCCTAATGTAGTCATCATCGTATAAGTCGCTGAGTCTTGTAGTATGTCGATGGTTTCTTGCACGGGTATAGATGGGTATAGGTCTTTTATGTCGAATGGAACTAGTCTTGTTCGTTCTGTAATGCGTACTCCTGCGAGATTGTTCACAAGTTCTGGAGTGTTCTTGATTGTGTATGTGCTGGGAAGGTGCACATTGTCTCTTAGTATAGATGCAATATGTTTTGCAAGCAGTTTCTTACTCAGCGGTACAAGCGGCTGAGCTCTCAGTATAGGTGGTCCAGGGTTCATGTTTAAGTATTTGCAGTGTTGGTCGGTCCTTTGCCGAATGCAGTTGGTGTCCTCGATGAACTGCAGGGTTTTGTCAATGTAATCTTGTGTGGTAATGGTTACTGTTGCGTTGCGTTTATCCACTATAGTTATTGTAAGTTTGTTTGTCAGTAGTTGTTCGTCTCCAGTGTATCTCTTATGTTGGTGTTGTGTATGTTGAATATTTTTAATCATATTTGTCTGATATTCCGTTTCCATGATGCAGCAAATAACATACTTAAAATATTTATATGTTTTAATCCTTGCACTAGTATGCGGATCTATGCTTCGGCGCACTTGACCGGTGACCAGTAGCTTATATGCCTGGCCCTGAGAGGATCTGTTCAAAGAATTGCTGGACATTAATGGAAATGGACTCACTCCTAGCTGTAACATCTCTGTTCAGTATAACAGCAATGCTTCAGGAGCGGCAGAAAAGGGATGCTCGGAGAGACTTTTCTAAAGAACTACCTCCGGAAATATGTTCAACTATCTTGAGGTCCGTATTTCGGCATGTTGTCATCCCGAGAATAGCTTTTAATGATGAATGTCTTAACAGATGGTTTTTCCGTGTTCCAGAAAACTCAACATTGGCGACATTGCCTCTGTAATGCAGGTTAGCAGGAGCTGCTTCGATCTCTGCGTGTCTGATCCAGTAATAATTGCCCGGCTAGATGAATTCAGAAGAGGATTGAGAAAACTGAGCAAGGAAAATGTAAAACCGGAAATGAAGAACTTGACACGTTCGTATTCGTTATGATTTAAATCTTTATTTTATATGTGGTCTTTAGGATTTAATAATGGAATTTTCGTTTTCCAGGTAGACGCAATATTCCCAAGCGAAAGAGAATGCCTTGCTGGAAGCCAGGGACTGCAGAAATGGTTAAACGTCCAAGAATTAGAGTGTAAAGAATTTTCCGGATTTTGGAGAAACAGACTAACTGCGTTTATTGTCTGATGTATAATTATTGTAATTTTTAGTATACTGATATTTTGAATGTAACGATATATATATATATATATATATATATATATATATATATATATATATATATATATATTTCTATTAATAAATATTTCTCTTTCATGTCACAATAAAATAATGATTTGAAAACGGACAAGACTTCAATGAAGTCACGTTGTGTTATAGAAAAAGGGCCATTGCACGTTAGTTGCTTATTATACGCTCTGTGTAAATTATTGCTGTAATCGTTATTTAAAAATAATGTATATATGTTTATGTTCATTTAAGACTATTCAGAGGGGTGGCAGTGTTTGACCGCCTTTGAGAATGTGATATTTGGTAGACCTGATGCCTGCATTCCCCTCAGCTTAATAAACCGTCATTGTCCGCACTTTAAAATTACCTTTTTACGATAACATGCGAAGCGGTTACTTCCATTTGAAAGGTATTTTTAAAACACATAATGGTCCCCGGTTTTGTAAGCTAATCTCTCTCCCCCAAACAGGATTTAAGTGAATATATAAACACTCATGGAAAGAAGATGGCTTTTGCCAACTGAAAGTGTGCCCTAATGAAATCTGTACATTTCTATTGCATTAATACCTGATTTCCCCTCTTTCGTGGATGGTAGTATGCTTTTCCGGTAAATTATACAGCTAAGAATCTGCAAATGTTTTTAGGCCGAGCTATACCTAAAGACGCTATCTTAGTGGCACATAGTTGCACATTGCCTTTAATGTTCATAAAATGCCGTCCGGAGGAATTTTGCCAGTGTTCGTGGGGCACGTGAATATTTTTATTCGATAAATTCAGAACTTACTTTCTCCCAGTAATCAGATATTTGAATTAGTTTAATGCCAACACATCTATCATTACAAATTTTAATTATGGTGGGTAAATTTCATAATCTAACTTGATTTATAAATCCCTGGTATTCCGTGACTACGGTATATCCATTAATTTTTTTTTTAGATTATTTTATTTTATTAAGAGTATTACAGTCTGCAATTAAATGCGTTTTGTAATGTGATATGTACAATAATATCGTCCTCCATAACTCTCGACTGAAGTTATACCCATAAACCATAATGAGAGGAGCAGCCCTGCCTGGCAAGAGCTGAGGAGGAATGGCACTTGATAAGAAAGTAGCCACTGCTATCACTTCACTTTACACTTCTATAGAGATCTGGGCCATTTTCACTTGAGGCGCCGTGAAGGGGAATATGGATGAGTGGTACTGGAAAGGGCTAGGACTTCTGCATTAGGATGATTGGACAGCCTGCAGTGGAATTTTTTGAATCTTAGGGGAATTAGGTTGTTTACATCTTCATGAAGAGTGTGGTTGTTGATGTAATATGGAGCATCTACTACAGACTTTAGATTGGAAAGTCTGGATGCGTCTGATGTTCGAAGGTTTTATTGTAAATTGTGTGGACGAAAATGTTTATTTTTAATAATTTTGGTGGTAAATTCATGAGAGAAAATGTTCTGGTAGTTGGAATCCTTTTATTTGAATTTATTAATTGGAAGAAAAGGAAAGATGATAGAAAGCATTATGTTGATATAGCAGAAAGGCAGGGATGATGCAAACATCTATGAGAGAAATTGAGGATATATGAATACTGATTTTTCCGAGATCAATCTGACCATAGGAAAATGGTTCAGCCTTACTTAATTAGTAGCACTCTTTTTTCTGGTAGCGGAGCCCTGGAAAAGATTGAGTGAACCAGTCTAGAGCGGGACATGTCTGAAATGGCAAGATTTTCCATCATTAGTTATAATTGAATAAGTCAAATGTCCTGGATACAGACGAGGCAAATCAGCAGGAGCAACGAAAAACAAAAAGTTTTCTGCCACCAAGAACAAGAAGGCCATAGCGAAGCAGCTCATGACACGAGGCCTAGAAGGGTAAAAAAACTTAGTTCATTGGAAGGTCTGGAGATTGCGATGAACAAGAAGCGTATTGGTAATCACTGTTTGAAGAAGAAGACCGATTGCTATAAGTCTGCAATGGTGGGGGTACTGGACCTAGGATCTTATCTTCCGCGCACCGGCCAGTCACTTGCTGTCTTTCCCTAGAACCCATGCAAGTAGGTTAGTGGATATTTTTTAGCTATACTCCAATGGATCTTTCACCCTCCGTATTTTATTTTAAGATATGACTTAAGTTTATTTATTTATATTCACTTCTTTTAGATATTTATTTCATGTATTTATTTATTGATATTAGTATGATTTATGCCTAGCTCTGAAGATGGAGACAATGGTCTTCGAAAGCGCTTAGCGCTGAAATAAAAAAACTTGTGAAGAATTGGACTTCTTTTTCTCTCTCCACGTATTGTAAAAACAAGAACCTACTTAGGCCCCACAATTGGTGGGTAAGTTCGGAATATTTAAAAATACCTAACACATATTTTAATAATCTTTCTGGCCAATAATTCTATTGTTACTCCCTTGAGCTGGTATTTCTAGGATTAACGGTTGGTTTGATATGAAATTGGTTTAATCTGCACACGCCCTAGTCTGTTGCAGAGCAAACATTATCTCTCCGACTATTAGGATTAATATACTTAGGGGTATATGGAAGAGGAGAGAGATACAGCCTGTGTGCTAGCTGTAATTAATGGGGAAGCGGTGGAATCTTGCTCCCTTTATGTCTTCACAATCTATAGCCTAATATATCTTCGAGGAAGACAAGGCTTTGCAATGGATTACTTTTGGAAGTAGAAAGTCTGCTAGCAATGTCAGCTTTATACTCCTCATATATGGAAACGAGCCCTGTCATAAGTCGGCCAGATATGTCTCCTTTTAGCCGATTTCCCTTATGTGAAATCTACTATTAAGGTTGTACTCGTCACAAAATTATTAAACCTTTTTTCATATGTCTAAAGTCTGCAACAAGGTATACATTCGGACAACAGACTTACTTGGAAATCCCTCACAATAATTAAAAGACAGGAGCTTAACAGACGATTCGGACAACTCTACGGACTGCCAAGCAGAAGATCTCACTTGTCTACCGAAAAGAAACTAACAATGTACAAGTTACTACTTAAACCAATATGGACATTCACAATAGAAGTTTCGGGTACAGCAAAACCTTCGAACATCAGACGCATCCAGACTTTCGATCCAAAGTCCTGTGCACCATAGTAGATGCTCCATATTATATCACCAACCACACCCTCCATAAAGATCTTAATATCCCATTTGTAAAGGACCTAATTCCCTTAAGATTCAGAAAATTCCACAGCAGGCCATCCTGTCATCCTAATCCAGAAGTCCGGCGCCTCAAGAGACAAAGTGAAGTGATAGCAGTGGCTATTTTCTTTTCAATTGCCATTCCTCCTTAGCTCTTGACTTCCTTGCCAGGCAAGGAGAGGCTGCTCCTCTCATTGTGGTGAAGGGGCATAGCTTCTGTCGAGAGGGATGGAGGCCGATTTGTACGTATCACATTACCAAATGCATTTAAATGCAGACTGTAATATTCTTAATTTTTTTTTCTACCCATACGATGTTCACTTTAAGCTTTTATATCAATAGTCCTTGAATTTCCTTCTAAAATAGTAAGAATGATTTACATACAGCTCTTGCTAAGGTAAAAATAGAATATTGAATGTGAGATGACATATGTAAATCATTTTATCACGTGGGAAATCTGCTTGGTATACATCAGGCCCTCTTTTGACGGTCTTTCCTTGTTGGCGTGCCTCTTAAATTCTTCAGATTTCGGAGAACTCACTAGGAAACGAGGGGTTTACGCAGCAAAAATAAAATAAATGTAGGTAGATGAAAGAAATGGCTATGCTTCCACTGTAACAATTTATTAAAACGACGGAGCGCTTTCGATGCAGGGCATCATTATCCGTGCCGTGCAACTGTGTGCCAATAGCTGATGCAAGGTTAAGCTTGCCGAACTTCCATATTCTGAGTTGGTATTCTGGCAGGTGGAAGTGACTTCTAATGTAGGCAGATGAATGAAATGGTTACACTTCCACTGTAACAATTTACTATAACGACAGAGCGCTTTTCATGCAGTGCATCATCAGTGCCGTGTAACTGTGTGCCAATAGGTGAAGTCAGGTTGAGCTTACAGAGCTTCCATATTCAGAGTTCTTATTCTCAAAAAAATATACTTTGTCACATTATTAATTATTAATTACGTTGGGGTTGGTTTCTAATTTCTGGATCTATAGTAAGTAATACATATTTATAATTATGGGTAGAAAGTTTCCTGATCCCAGTGTAGTCACTTCATCAGTCTGAATTACATTGTATCCATCCTATGCATAGTAGAATCAGTACTAGTCGATTCTATTATCAATTCATTAAGGGTGACCGGTCTCCTGTTAAGCATTGCATACCTGAAACAATCTCAGGTTATAAGCATATTTCCCTTGAATCCATTGCATAGAGTATATTCTCCTGACATTATATTTTTATTAGATCATGACTTTCAATAAAAATGGAACTACCTTATAAATCATAGGTTCATGATTGACGTAGTTTCCATAAATGTTTATGATCTATGCTCATGCGCATTTAATTTAAGAGAACTCGGTTCTTGCAAGATCCCAAACATAAATGAATAAATGAGTTTTTCGTAGTGCTACAATTCGATTTGATTACCCTCGTGTCTACAAAAAATAGTCGGTTCGTTTTTTATTTTACCTCACTTCTGTAGAGCCCATGTATTCTAACTGAGCTCAACATAATTTAATGTCCGTTGGTGCATATGTTTCCCAGACTAAGAATACCGTGATGTTGGAAATATAAACCTTGACTGGGGAATTCGAATTTTAGATTCAAGCATTAAAAATTCTCAATCCCAAACACCTATCAATTTATATTTAGGGCAGTATGATTTCGTACTCCTGGTTCATAAATGAATTATTTTTGTTTTTCTTCTATATTTAATGAATATCACGTTGAACAAACGTTAAAATATGGGAATAGAGAAAGACTTGGGCATACAGAAGTAATATGTGCCAATTCTTAAGAAGCGGAAACAATGACATAACTATTATCGCCACTTTACGTTACATATATGCATTAGAGTTGCCTACGCAGATAAGCAGAGAGGTGAACGGGATGCTAACATATTTACTTAGATGTGGGTTAGCGAAAAATCATTTCTCACTTCGAAAGAGGTTCTTGATTAGGCTGTCACGAAGTGTGTTAGGTACACAGAATAATGGCCAGCGGGACCGGAAACCATCCATTCAAAAATTCTCAGGAATATGGCTCAACTCTGTTGTAGAAAAATAGCTCTCCCTAGGCAGAAACATGATTGAATCCTTTCTTTCTCGTGGGCAAATCCACTAATCTCATTCAAAGCCTCATTTCCAAGTCTGATACATGCTGTCTCGCCTGACCCGTTTTTTCCCTAGGGATGCTCCTCTCCCTTTGTCCCCAGCAAATCTCTCAACATTATATACTCCTGTTTTTGGGGCGTATACAATTTTTTCTTCTTACCCGAACATCAGACAAGGTGTGTCATAAGTATTCAGAAAAAAAAGTAATTTTTCTTAGAAGCTTTATATGCCTAATATGTATAAGCTTTACTATTGAGCGGTTTTACTAACTCTAAAGTTGTTGACTTAATAATAACATTCTTCAATTTTCATTTTAGCCAATTTCCCCTGATGGAAATCAGCTATTCAGGTTGTACTATAGGGAGCGTAATTTTTGTTAGATCGTTACCAAATGCGATATTTAAAAGTTTTATGTAAAAATAAAGATCACGTTAATCGCTAAAATCCGACCAATGGTAGGAAGCGGGGGTTTAGAGGGGGGATATCTCCGTTATTATACGTAGGATCGAAAAATTTGATAGAACCATTCTTATTGAACATTGTAATGTAATATAAATTTATATACTACACATATTGTTATATACATTTCTTCCTTATCTCGAATATTAACAGAGATATTTTCATTTTTTAGTTTTCAGCCTAGGGCAAACCCTCACTCCTACTCATCTCACATAAACAATACTCTGTTATATAATAAAACATTTTATTCCAAACTTAAATACCAAATATTGTTTTTATGAGACCTTTATTATGGGAGATACATACGAATTCGTTGTGAGATGACATCATCAATTATGATTTTACCTACTTGTCTCGAACATGCTTATTTGATGTATACCAGGGGTCTCCAAACTTTCCAGCCTTAGGGCCATACTGATTACTCCAGTAAGTCCCGAGGGCCAAAACCAGCCAGTTTGCTCGTGGGCTGTTTTCTGTTTTTGGTACTACTTATTTGTGTGAGAAGACCTTCTCCAAAATGAAGTACACGAAAAATGTTGACAGATCTAAATTAACTGATGAGCATCTTAAATCTCTTTTTATAATTGGTACAAGTAAAATTAGTCCACAACTACAAACTATTGTCAGTGGAAAATCTCAATTACATAAATCTCATTAGTATTTCATATGTCATTATGCTTGTTATAAGTTATGTTTTTATTTAAAATGTATAAAATGTTAGTTGGATTCATTTCAATAATTTGTTAGTTATTATATACTGAAGTCAAATTTTCTGCATATTATACATGTCTTTACTCATTACAATTCTGTGTTTCTTTATCCAACTTATCACAAAAACAATAACAATAAGCCTACAACAATGTTATGACTAGTTAGCCCATGACCATATCAATGTAGATGTCATATTAATAATTATTCAACATAAAATTAGAATACTTCAGTAAACTAAATTTAACTTGCTATAAAAAATATGTTCTCTAAAAGGAGTTTTCAAGTATGCTAGTTCTCCGCGGGCCGGACAAAATCTGTCCGCGGGCCGGATGTGGCCCTCGGGCCGTAGTTTGGAGACCCCTGATGTATACCATACAATTTATATTTAGGGCAGTATGATTCTTACGAAAACAAGAAAAAAATGCTGATCGAGGTTTTAGACGGTCATCACAGGGTATATAAAGTAGAGATGCTTATCCCAAAGCAATTGACCACAAAACCCTTTCAAAACTTTTATTTTTTTACTATTCTTGTTGCAGGCTTACCTTCGGATTTGCGGGAGGAGTAGCTGAGCAGTGTGTTTACAGGCATCGACACAGGTCCTTCTCAGCTTCCTGATCTTCTCCCTCAGCTCAGGGCAGTCCCGAGCCGTTCCGATGTGTATTAACATGTCTCGAAATAATGCCAGCTGCGTGTTTATTTCGCCGATCAGCTGAAACAAAGAAAAAATTATATTACTTAAAAGCATTGGATTGGAACCTCTGTTATACTCGTAAGACAGTCCTTCATAGTAATAATATTTATCCATTGAAATAATATGATACATAGTATATTCAAAATAAAGTTACTCTTTTTAAAAATAATATCACCAGTTTTATTTATTTTCTACAAATCTACATTTTTAGTGTTTTACTATTATTTTATACATCTTAAAGTTTATTTATAATATTTTATGGCTTGTTTTGGAAAGTACCAATGTCTTGCTGAGGTGGACGAATGAATGAATAAAGTAAATTTTATTTTCGTTTCCATATTTAACAATTCTTACAGTATGATGAAATTTACAGAAGTTTGGGTTAGCCTATCAGCTTGAGCGACAAGTTTTTTCTTAATTGGAAATAAATGTAAGTTTATACTATTGGATGTTAAATAACATAATAAATACTTAAGGTAATAAAATATAAGTTTACAGAATAGAAAAATATTTTAATATATAGTTTTATAAATAATCAAATTTATACTTTAATGCTCTATTTACATAATTATAAAGTAATAAATAATCCTCTCCATTTAATATTTTTCTGACTTGGTATTCATTCAGTGTGTTATTCTCAAACGAATCTCTCCTGAATTCCCTGAGGATAGGGCAGACTGCAAGGAAATGAAAAAGTCTTCTGGCTCCTTTAGGTTGCACAGCGAGCAAACAGAAGCGTCCAAAGTTGTTTTAATTCAGGGTTTCTGTCCTGCTCCTCATCATCTTGCTAATCATATGAAAACTATTATCATCGTCAATATATGAAATTAGGTTTGATTCAAATTTTTATGTTTTATAGAATGAATGAAATTCTGCCTTCCCTAACGCAAAAATTTTCCTTCTAACTTTGACACCGCTGACACTACATTATCAGCACTAACCTTTCGTCGTTGTGCTCAGGAAATTGTGAATATTCATTTCTAACTTACCAATGATTTTATTGATGTCAGGCCAATTTCCGGGAGATAATTTTCTGCGCCAATTGTTTTGTCAAACGTGCGTTTGGAGAGTTGAGGACTTCAAGAATATAGCTAAGATGGAGTCTGATTTTGTATACGTTTAGAGACATCCTTCCGGTTTCTAAAAGGATGCTGAGGTGGATGGATGTTTAGTTGATTCCACTGGGCAGTTCTGATATTTTCATGTAGAGCTCCAGAATCGATAATTTCTTGGGACCAAGGCTATAAGCTTGGACTAAAGAGTAATGAAAATATGTTAGTGCCCTACGTGTATTAGAAATAATCAAGGGGATAATACTTATAGTCATTTGTAATAGTTTATACATTATAAATGCATATAGCACAAATTACAAGAAATGATATAACATTTTGAATTATATTCTAATCGGTCGTTTACTGTAATTATATATATTCTATTTTTGAGACTGCATCGCTGGAAGTATTTTCATTGTGAGGACTTCGGCTATCTGCTCCAGCGGTTTGAATTTTTGTTGGTTTGCAAATTTTCGATGGAAATGCATCCATTTTCGTCAGACAATGTTTTGTCAACTATGTTTTGGAGTTTTTTTTTATTTATTTATTTTAATATGTGCATAACTAGATCCGTAGGTATTTGAGTTCACCAAATTAAATTTGACGAAACAAAAGTTCTACAAAGAGAAGACCACCTCAGTAAAAGATTAGTTCTAGAAGCATTAGAAATAAATAATAAAGATAACAAATACAATAAATTGCGTGGACGGTGTCATACTCTCTGAAACCTGGAAAGTCATATTATAATAAAACTCCAAAACATATGATTGAATGAAGTAACCATTCAAATTAAAACATTGCCTGACGAAGATGGCCACATTTCCATGGAAAATTTGCATAACAACAACAATTCAAACCGCTGGAGCAGATACCCGAAGTCCTCACAATGAATGAATACATATATATATATATATATATATATATATATATATATATATATATATATATATATTAAGGAATATAATATATACAGTAAAACGGACTCTGAATAGACAACTTTTTATAAATACCTATTTTCCAAAAACCGTAAATGCGTTTTCATTTCAGGTTTCCTTTACAATCCGTTAATAAGAATACTAATGTAATGTTTACGTTGTTTGGGGTTTGTTTCATATTGTTGCGAAAACTACGTACATGAAAAATTAAACAGAGTTAATCAAATATTTAAGAAGTACAAGGAAGATCAAAGGAGCCGACCGATGGTCTAGCCCATTCTCGGTAATACCCGTCCGGGATCTAGACGTGTCTAGTCTCCTTTGATCTTCGCCACCGGGCTATAAAAGGAGCCCAGCCCGTCCTGACAGTCAGTTTGTTTTCAGCACTCTTCAAGTGAATAACAGTGCGTTCAGTCCAGCTTTATTGAACAGTGCATTTTAGTTGCAGTGTGGTAATGTGGTGTGTGTGAAGAAGACCAGTGCAGTGCCGTGTTTTTGTGAACTTCAGTGCTCGTGAGTTATTGGACTGTGCAATAAGAAGAACTGAAGTTATCAGTGCATACTGTGAGTAATAGTTAAGAACAATTTACTAAGTGTGTTGTGCAGTGTTAAATAAATTGTGCAGTGATAAAGTTTGTGTGTTTAATTTTGCAATCCAAAAGAACTCAAAACACACAAGTTTATTATTATTTTTTTTGTAATAAACGTAACAATATACTATGCCTAAGGAATACAAACGAAGTCATGTAGTGGCTACATCGGAGTTATTTGAGAGCTATAATTGTCTATTTCACTTATTATTGCCCCCACCTGCCTCCATTGTGTTATTCATTAATTTACTCTTCATTTATCCACTAAATGTGTTCTGTCTATTACGGTATTTAAGAGCATACCACCTTCACTGCCTATTTCCTTAAATCTGAATAAAATCATTTATACATGACATATATATATATATATATATATATATATATACATATATAAATATATTTATATATAAATGGCTGATGTACATTTCTGCCTCTATTGGGATTTGTTTATTGTTTGAAATCCCAGAGTACATAATGAATAAATTGGGCCTAAAATATTTTGATATCTTTAGTTTTGTTATTCAATTTAAAAAAACAAAACAAAAAAAAACAGAATTTATTTCATTATTATTCAGCCATTTTGTCGGCATATATACTATTTCTTTTATGATAACGTGAGAGAAATTTTAATTTCAAAGGCAGTTTATTCAGCAATCTCTGAAGTGAAATATTGTAAATTAAAAAATATATAAACTTTGAGTTTTATGATCTACGTAATTTAGGGGCTACCCAGGGTTGCCTGGATATGTGACGGGAGTTTTTTCTCTCAGTTTCTTCCCTACTTCTTTGTCATAATTAAAGTTCATTCAAACATTTTAATTTTACTTTTTAATTTAATATTTTTAGCAGATTTCCCGCTAAAAGCGAAATCAGCAATTGAGGCCGTACTCATGAAGCAATTTCCGAAATTTTTCTTTAAATGTCCATCGATCCTACCTAGTAGATAATGAAAATGAGGTCCGTTCAAAACTGTATATATCTATTTGTCTGTTACTCTAGCTGTCGTAATTTTAGTTTGATCGATATTTACTAGTTTTATGCAAAAAGAAAGATCAAGTTCGTTATTGACTGAAATCGGACCAGTGGGAGGGGGGGGGGTTTAGAGGGGGGGGGGAATTTCGAAATATCTGCGTTACTATTAGTCGGATCGAACAGTGTATGGAATGAACCTTATTGAAAATTAAATTTACTGTACATATTGGTATATACTTTTGTTCTCTATCTTGAATATTAACAGAGATATTTGCATTTTTTAGTTTTCAGCCTTCAATAAATGCCCACTCCTTCTCGTGTTACATAATCAATACTCTGTTATATAATAAACCACATAATTTGAAGCTTAAATACAAAATATTGTTTTTCAGAGACCTTTATTATACGAGATACACACAAATATGTTCCTGTGGCACTCCCCCCCCCCACCCGTCTTAAATTCATGGACTACTAAAATTTGATTGATTGAGATAAAAATTATTCTTACTCATTATAAATTACACTACTAGATGTAGTATATAGTTTTCAATAAAATTAATGTGTTCTATTTTGATATATTTCAGTAATTGTTTTTCGTGCCATACAGCTTTCAGCTGATTTTTCTTTAGGTGAATCATCTACTGAGGTTGCACTCATGACGCGATTTCCGAAAAAAAATTTCTTTAATGCCCATCCTACCCAGGAATGATAAAAATAAAGTCAACTTAAAACCATCAATCCTATTATGTTAAGGTCCGTCACTATCTACGATTGTTTTTCATTCCGTTGAGAGGTTGGTAGACCTGCTTACATTTCAGACGCTTCCTGTCGAAAGGTTCCTTTTTATCATTTGTATTTATTCACCGCGGAATATTCTACTAGTATTATCTTTTTGTTAAACTTCACGAGGGGAAATCCGCTTATTATACGCAGCCCCTGGGTCACTGAGTTTTTCCTTCTTACTCGGCGGGAGGACTCTTCATCAGACATCTGCACCCATTTGTCATCATGCTATTAGAGCGTGAAGTACTTGAATATTAGTAATATTGATTCTGTTAAGAGCCCATTAAATTGGAAGTTAACAATTCTAAATGTTAATATCGAAATTTTATCTCTAAGTCAATGCATGCCATACAGTTCCGTAGCATCTAGAGTTAATCACGAAATCGAAAGTTAAAGTATTAATACGTTTTCAAATGTATAATAATTTTTAAATATATAAGTATGCTCCCCTCTCCAAACTTTGAGAATTATAAAAGGAATAAATAGAAACATGAAACTCTGCATTTCAATGGAGCTCAACTAATAACCAGATATTTGATTAGAGTATAACACTTATATTCAGACATCTGCCCCTTATCTACCCCTTATCTCCAATTGTATTACAGTTCATCCCTCTAGGAAACGTCTTGTTCCTTCAAACAACTTCAGTAGCTCCATCTCTCTTGTAGGAAAGTTTCGTAAAGGCCCCCTATACAAGCTAATTTGAGGCCTTGTAGCAAGACGGTTAAGTGACCTAGTTTCAACCCGCAATCACTCTACACCAACTAATCAACTTCGACAAAGCACTTCAAAGTCCAGTACTTAAGATTCCTGCTGGAGCATATTATCTTGCCCGGCCAATGAACCCTAGAGGTCGTATGTTATACTGCTTTCAGCTGATTTCCCTTAAGGTGAATCATCTATTGAGGTTGCACTCATGAAGCGATTTTCGAAAAATTACTTTAATGCCCATCCAACCCAAGAATGATAAAAATAAAGTCAAAACCAGCAATCCTATGATGGTAAGGTCCGGTCATTATTTACGAAATGAGGTCTGCTCAAAACAATATATATATATATATATATATATATATATATATATATATATATATATATATATATATATATATATATATATCAGCATATTCAATAGTTTAACAAGATTGGTTCTATAACATTCGATCCGACTCATAATAACGGAGATAATTTGAATTTTGGTTTAACCGTTTCATTCAACAGTTGTAAACCCCTAATTTTACTCATCGAATTTTAAATTAGAAATAGAAAATATATGGTGAGATGAGATCACTAGTGCGTCATACGAGCATGGGGGAAGTCTGCTAAGTTCACGCAGCCCCAACGTGACGGATCTCTCTGGATCAGGTCTGGTGTTTCGAGTCTTTTGTAAGGCGTTAGTTCATCCCTTCTTTATGATCAGAATCTGAATAACTGATTTCCTGAGGTATCATCAAATAGTCCATGTGAATGGATGTGGAAAAAGGGAAAGGGAGCGTTGATGACTATAACTAGTCGAGATAGGAGGTGCGTGCATAGATCTCGTGCTGTAGATATCGTAACGTGGCAACAAGTAAGTGGGCACGAGTGATCGGCTCCCAGTATCAACAGGCATCACGACACCCCCTCCACGCAACCCCCTCACTTGCATAGCGTGATTTTATTCCAACCCATATTATCTTATCTTAAACCAACACCAAATTGTAATCTACTAAATCGTTTTAATACCACTATTAATATTGCAGGAGTAACGATTTACACCATCTGCGCTTTAAATGAATCTGAAATTCTCCGAGCTTTAACGTCGTGATAAAAGTATGAAAAATCACATTCGTTAAGCCTGTTTTAACAGATTTCCCTTAAGGGAAATCAGCTATTGAGGTCGCACTCATGACGCGATTTTCGAAACATTTCCTCAAATGTCCATCGATCCTATATAGGAAATGACGAAAATGAGGTCCGTTTAAAATTATATATATATATATATATATATATATATATATATATATATATATATATGTCTGTTAACGCTTTAGCAGTCGCAATTTTTGTTTGATCGTTACCAAACTCGATATTTAATCGATTAATGTAAAAAGAAAGATCAAGTTCGTTAATGGAAAAAAATGGGGATGAAATAAGTGACAATATGATGGAATTGTGATTTTTCTAACCTTATGGCTTAAACAACTTTCATAAAAAATAAATGGTCATTGTATAAATCTACTGTAAGTATATATACAGTGTACATATGACCCATTGAGTACTTATATTACCGATACCCAACTATCCTCTCCGCCAATATAAGTAAAATCCTAAATAACATGAAAGGTTTGTTTCTAATATTTTGGTTATATTTTAATGGATGTATATTCGACGAGGGTTTAGTTTGAAATACTTTCATACTATTCCCCTTTCTTGCGCTTCAATTCTTGAACGAGTCTGTGAGTTTTATTATTTAATTTATGACTTACATGGAGTCGCTTTATATGGTGACATGAATGTGTGGAGGTTATTATGAGCCTTTCTTAAAGACATTAGACAATGAAAAATGATGTATGGGAATGCTCTAAGTTTATGAGCTTGGTGGTTATAAACTCTTGAGAAAAGGGAAGACCATGATGGCTATATATATATTTGGTAAAACAAGTAAATGATTGGACCGCCAGTATAGATGATACTGTTGTCATATCTGTCGGTGCATACCGTCTTCACGGGATGTAGGTGGAGTACAGTTGGCAAACGCTCTTGATGCAAAGGCACCATCTTCATGAGTTGTATATATATATATATATATATATATATATATATATATATATATATATATATTTGTCTGTTAACGCGCTAGCGGTCGAAATTTTAGTTTGATCGTTATCAAACTCGATATTTAGTAGTTTTAAGTAAATAGACAGATCAAGCTGAAATAAGACCAGTGGGAGGGGGGGGGGTCAGAGGGAAGATTTTCGAAAATTCAAAATATCTCTGTTACCATACGTCAGATCAAAATATTGTATAGAACCAATCTTACTGCAAATGTACTATAAATATTATATATATATATATATATATATATATATATATATATATATATATATATATTCTCTATCTTGAATATTAACCGAGATATTTGCATTTTTCAGTTTTTAGCCTTCAGCAAACCCCCACTTCTACTCATGTTACATAAATAATACTCTGTTATGTAATAAACCTCATTATTCCAGCTCTAAAATACCTTAAATTGTTTTCAAGAGACCTTTATTATACGAGATCAGTGTAAATATGTTATCGTGACCCCGCGCCCCGTCTTAAGTTCTTGGACTACTAAAATTCGATTGATTGAGATAAAAATTATTCTGATCCATTATAAATTACAGTACTAGATATAGTAAATAGTTTTCAATAATATTAATATGTTATATTCTGATATATTTTCGTAATGGTTTTTGTTTCCTGTGAGAAGTTGGCACACCTGTTTGTTTACGTTTTAGGTACTTCCCGTCTGGAGGGAGCCCTTGTTATCGTTTGTATTTATTCACTTGATGTTGACGGCGCACACTGGAGCGATCCTTCAGTAATGTTGGACATTGGTGGAAAAAGTAAAAGTTTTAATTTGGGATTTTGATTGTATTGTTAGTACCACATAACCCTTTTCAATTGAGCAGATTGATTTTCAGTCATATTATTGCAATGGTTTTTACATAATGCCTGGTTATAATTGCTATGTTAAAAAAAGCCTTGGCTTATTAAATTCAATTGACGCCGCCATTCACGTTCGAAGTAATAGCTAAATACGTGTTTTTCTTGTCTAAATATTTTTAGGACGGCTACCAACAGAGATATCCTGAATAATTTGTTAATTAATTCAGACCCTTTAATATCACATTTAAGGCCAACACTTAACAACGATAGCGATCGCTTAGAAACAATATCTTCGGAAGTAAAAGAACTTCTAATTGAAAAAAAAAAAAATTTGAAATTTAGAAATGTTAGATATTCTTCCAGCTTACAAATTCTCATTATTAAATTAAATACATAGATTTTTTTTTTAATTTTTATTCTATATATATATATATATATATATATATATATATATATATATATATATGTTTATTATTTCAGTATTGCGTTTGTGAACTTCAATTTATTAAAAAAATAAAAATTTATAAAACATATGTTGATATTATGTGTCTACAAATCACAATTCTCTACTTAGTAAGCGATACATAATCTGTATGTACACATTTAAAATTCATCCTACCGTTATATCGCATCTGGCAAAATTGCTTAAAAAAATGCTGATCAGGTAGTTCAATAGAGTATTCCATGAGCTTTAAAATGACACCAGAATCAATATTCTAGGACCAGTAGAAACGGAGATACTAATGAATGTCCGGCTTACCCTATCACTCACTCCAGTGTGCGGCGTTATTGTGTTACCAGTATGTAGATGTATCTATTGTTAAATATCACTAGGAAAATCTGCTTAGTTTACTCAGACCCTGCGTGACGGACTTTTTTACTTCCTTGCTGGAATAGCAAGAATTTTTGGAATTCAGATTTCAACTGAAGTATGCGTTTTGGCCTACCTGAGCCCATTTTGACTCGTTTTGGAGTGATGCCTGTGCGTGTGCCGAATAACTCAACAGCGGATTGCTTTGGAATATTGAAATTTTATATTTGCGGTTTTTGTTATGTATAGTTCTGCATTGCCATCCTTTTTGATCGAAATCAACTAAGTGAGACAGAGGGGATGTTATGAAGACGGTGAAAAAAAAAAAAATTCCGTATATATTAGAAGTAGATGTATTTGTGTAGGACCTGTTTGTTTATGATAAAAATATCTATTAATTATGTCCTATGGCATTTTAGATCCAGTGCATTAGAACGGAGATGTTGTATACAGCTTTGAAATGATATGATTTTAAATGTACCAACCAAACATTTTGTTTATTTAATTTAATGAGAGTATATGGAAGTCGTTTTGTGCCCACATCAGATTTTCTTTCAAGAAATATTGTTACTACATAGTATTGTAAACGACTAGCATTAGAGTGTTGAAATTTCATAATTGATTAAACCCCTTTAATTAGGGAGGGGTGGGCAGGGCGTTTACGACACACACACACACACACACACACACACACACACATATAAATTTGAAAGTACCTCATTTCCGTCATCTAGCAAGTAGGATAGTTGGGCATTCTTTGAATGCCGCGCCAAAAGTTACTCCTTAATAGCTGATTTCTCTTAAGAACAACTCTGCTGGAAGTAAGATTACAGAGCAGGAGTTGGTAAATAAGTAGAATCAATCGTAGATATGGTTTGAATAATGCCACTTCTCTGGAAATGACATTTTACTCATTTACCCTAATTGACTAACAGAGGGTTAATTTACTTAACATTAATAGATTATTCCCTTGAGTTGTAGTATATACAGGCTTCACCTGGTAACTGATCCCGTGAACAGGTAAACCTAATTTTAATGGGAACAAACAAAAGAATAAGAGGGCCACAAGGACATGCAGTGGTTTCCAGTGGCCTTCTGCATCAGACCATCAGACAATAAAGTACCATGAGGAAAATACCATTCCCACCAATTGGGAATTGGGAGAAGAATATGAAGAGAAATGGCGGTAATTTCTTGATGTATAATGTATTTTACTAGGACTTAATCCTAGAAAATAATGAATATTGGCATTATTAATGCCTAGAATATGGATTGGACGTGTTACAGTAGCATAAGACTCTAACATATATTGAGATAAATGTTGGAGATTATGTTGCTCATATAATGGGGAAGAAGGTAAGGCCACGTCTGAGAATATTTACTTGCATAAGCGGAAAACACCACTAAGAAAAAATCAAAAAAAAAAAAAAATCAGAATAATAGAAAATGGCTTGGAGGTATTTCGTAGATGAATAGTTATTCATTTTATGACAGTATCTTTCGTTTTAACATAACTTGAACATCATAGCAACCTCTGGGAAACTATCGCTGGGAAGGTGCATATAGTGACATGCATAGTGACATGTTTTGCGTTTTTTGGTAGTTAACAATTCCCGTCCATATACAAATTATATTAAAAAAAAATATGCATGTTTAAGTAATTAAAGAATAATTTTGTTTATAAAGCAATTAGATTAATTGACAAACCTCATTTACTCAAGGTAAAACAAAAGATTATAAGATCCTGGAAGACAATTTTATCCATACAGAAGAATTGGTTTAAAAACCCTTCCAAATTAAGGGAACATGGCTCAGAATAAGAAAGAAATGAGAGAGAATACAAAATATGTAAAATGTACTTATGTTAAAGGGTTGTCAGACAACATAAAAAGGTCCTTTGAGGAGTATGATAACAATTTAACCTTTTCTTTTCAAACGAGAAACAAAATAAAGGACACATTTACAAAAAATAAGGATAAAATCGAATTAGCAAAGGAGTCAAATATAGAAAATGAAATTAGTTGTCTAAATTGCACCAAGAAGTACATTGGGGAAACAAAACAGCACCTAGAAAAAAGAATTTATCAACACAAGAATGATGTAAAAAACAAGGCCAAAAACAAGAATAAATCTGCCTTGGTGCAGCAATGTAATGTTGCGGAACACAAATTTAGATTTGGCATGGTGAAGGTATTGCACAAGGAACCAAAGTCTGGTAAGAGGAAAATTCTGGAAGCAATGTACACTTCCAAAGACCTGGAGAATGTGGTCAATTTTAAAACAGACACAAAGAGTTTAAATACCTACTATACTGAAATGTTAGAACTGTTAAAATAATTCTGGCAAATAAAGGTAAATATAGTTTAGTGGTGGAGGATTTGTAGTTATTATTCTGAAGTGTTTTGGCAGTGATAATTTTAAATAACTATTAACCTTTTAATTCTTAATTTTATTGATATATAATCGGTTAATATAATCTAGAATAATAGAGTACAGTTAATAATGGCATAGCACTAATGAGGGTTATAAAATCTACCTATTAAGAGATTAGATATTATTTCACAAATTAGACTTGGTAAAGCTGATTTAATTAAGGAGTCTTATATTCTGTGGAGATTTATTAGTATTATATTGACTGAGAAGAATAATTTTAAAGGTTTGTTAGAACTCTATGAATCTAAGAAAATTATGTTCCCTTTATAGATGTGAGATAAAAAAATTGACCCTGTATGTTTTTAGCATTGCTAATGCCCAGGAGGCGTAAGATAAGATAGCTGGTTTGAGATCTAAAGATCCTTTATTTATTTATTACAATATACTGCATCTACTATTGTCTTAGCGGTAGGTGGTTCTATATTTCTTGGAACAAACAAGTTTCAGTTAAAAATGCAAAAAGCCTTAACAGCAAAATGATCCTTTCTTTTTTCTTGAAATGCATATTTTAATTCATAACTGATTTTTCTGAAATGGTGACGCTCTTGATAGAAATGAAGTATGAAAGGGGTTCTCCGTGGAGGAGTATACTAATGCTTTTTCACCACTGAATTGGTCAAAGTCACTGTATGTTTATATATGCTCATGAAATTGTTTTGAGTAGAAGAATTTAGATTGTTATTATTACAACAACAGGTAATAAATCACGGATGTTTAGGATCTAATTTTTGCAACAGTAATGGAAATAATTAGAAACAAGAAGACTAAATATGCCTCCTCTTGTGTTATATAGTATTAAAATTAGGTACAGTTAAGTCTATAAGGTGTTAAGTAGATGGAAGTAAGCCAAACTTGCCCCAAGTTTCGACCACATTAACGGCTTAAAGGGGCTTAAGTTTAGTTAATCTAACAGTATAATCAGCACTGCTATTTCTAGTCAATAACTTCGTGGCTATTTAAGACCAGATTTTATGAGTATAAATATTGAAAGTTCATTTCAGCAATAAAAGTTTATGAATTTCAGTGGTGTGGAGTTTCATGGCTGGAAATGTTCTTGCAAAAATAGAGGTAACAATTTTGCTGCTAAATCTTTTTTAACTTCTTGTGAGCAGAATGCTAAAATATAGTTTTTATCATGAAGTCTTTAGATCATACGCACGAATACGAAATAAAATGCATTTATTACCAATTATTTTTTAAAACATAATCTTTTTTTTTTATTTCTTACTCTGAACGTCTTCAGAATAAATTGAAACAGTTTAGATATTCAAGGGTGCTTATTTCTACTAAGGAAAGCTCCCAAAGCTTATTAGAAAATTCTTAAATGCTGGAAAAAATATCATGTTAGATCAGCCACAAAAGGAAAACCAATCAAGCTCCATTTATCAGGTAAATTATTAAAGGAGAGATGTAATTAATATTATCAATTAAAATAATGAATACTTTGTTTCATTTGACATGTGCTAGAAAATAACAAAATGTTATGTTTATTTATTATTATTATTTATTAATGTCCACTTTTTGCAACTTAGGCTAGTCGGGGCGGGTTATCTACAGGTTACCACCCTTTTCTACCCGGAGTGGGACTTAGGATATTATTTAATGAATTCCGTCACTAAATAATTCCCTTTGTCCAGGCGAGAATCGAACTCGCCACTCTAGGTTTGCCATGTGAGATTAAAGTCAACGCTTTAACTCACATGGCTAACCTGAGCCGTTGTATGTTTATTTAATGTTAAAATAAATGTCGTTTTTAATAATTGAAAATGATATTTTAAAAATGATTTTAATTGTTTTCCATGTATTAGTGATATAGTTATAAAGTTTAAAATGCTTTAGGGTGTAACATCATGATGATTAGGGCCGTTTGAATAATAATTGAATGCAAAAACAATAATTTATTCAAATGAATGGCCAAAACGTGATTATTGTCACCGATAAGACCCAACATCATGAATATTTAGCTGTTACTAGAGCCTGGTTGAGCCAGTAGTGGGAATACACATCAATTGGTCGAACCTACCCTGATAAATACCAGAGCCGTGCCTACTAGATGCATTACTTGTTATGATTAGAGGCGAAGGGAACTTCATTTTACCAATATTGATTGGGTTATTTGTACTTTTTAGCAGATTTCCTTTAAGGGAAATCAGCTATTGAGGTCGTACTCATGATGCGAGTTTCGAAAAATTTCTTCAAATGTCCATCTATCCTACCCAGGAGATGACGAAAATGAGGTGCGTTCAAAATTATATATACATATATATATATATATATATATATATATATATATATATTTATATATTTGTCTGTTAACGCTCTAGCGGTCGCAATTTTTGTTTGATCGTTACCGAACTCGGAATTTAATCGTTTTATGTAAAAAGGAAGATCAAGTTCGTTAATGGCTGAAATCGGACTAATGCGGAGGGGGGGATTTTTAAAAATCAAAATATCTCCGTTATTATGCGCCGGATCAAAAAAATGTATGGAATAAATCTTATTGCAAATTAAATTTACTATAAATATTGTACTATACATTTTTATTCTGTATCTTGAATATTAACCGAGATATTTGCATTTGTATTCTGCTTGTCGTCGGCTATGTTCGGACTTTCCGCGGAGAGCTCTGGCGGCCGTTTCCGTAACTATTCGTCCCTTGTGAATAGGTTTAGAGGTTTCTTACTACTACAATTGTTATTTGGCAGATTTCTCTATTGTAAAACTTCACGTGGGAAATCTCCTTAGTTTACGCAGTCCCTGCGTGACGGACTATTTTTTTGTTTTCAGCCTTCAGTAAACCCCCAACTTTTAGTCATCGCGCGTTAACAATAAGCCAATAGATCATGAAACGTCATATGCCAAGCTGAAATACCAAATATTGTTTGCATAGGCCATTTACTTTGTGAGGTACATGCATTATGTGTGGGGATACCGCCATTAATTAACGTTTTACGTTCTTCCTTCGAAAATGTTTATTTGTTCTTTATCATAAACGATAATTAACCGTTTTTCAACATAAATATTATAAACGTTAATGGCTGAAAGGACCTGGAAACGCAGGGTTTAGAGGGGGGGGGCAACATTCCAAAATTATAAATCTCTCAGATGTTGAGAGTAGGATCCAAAAATGTAATAGAACCAATCTTGTTAAAACTGTAATCTTCTACAATTGTTTCTCCATATATTTATTTATATATATTATAATTTGTCAATGGTGTGTCTTTTGTAACACCGTTGCTGTGTGCTATCTCGTATATTGTCTTCAATTCTTTGTCGTGGTGTTCCTTTGAGAGTGGAAGTGTATTGAGTCCATGTAGCATGTGACGGAATGCATTCTGTTGCAAATATAGCAGACAGTATGAAACTCCTCCACAGACAAACAAAAGGACAGAGATTGGACATATTAGAAAACGTGGAGATTAATAAACAATGGACATATAAAGAAACAGCTTAACACCAGCTCAGACACAATATTTAGACCACTACAACTACTTAAACGAAAGTCGCCAGCTGACGGACACTCGAGTACCAACAGCCGAAGCGACGACGAACTCAGATCGAGATTCTATATCAATTACGTAACCTTTATTTATCTACATTTATAATCTTACAGACATCTCATTAAACCTGTACTCTCAAACAAGCAACTATAACAGACAGAAACACAAACAACACCTAAAAGCGTAAAAAACCTAATACGGATACAGGCAACGACCTACTACACGAAAACAATTTACCTAGACACAAGACATAACCACCCTTCGTTTGGCTAATGCAAGCAAACAGACACAGACAAAAAAGTAAACAACCTAATTCGGTGATCTTACTCACCAACGGATACCTAACTCAGTATAACTCTAGACGGCTTTGAAGGTGTTGCCTTTGCATCAAAAGTGCTTGCCAACTGTACTCGACCATCAGCCAGTGACCATATGCACCGACAGATATGACAACAGTATAATTAAACAAATTCACATATAATTCGCGTATAACTTATTTATACTGCGGTATAAGACAAAAGGATATATAGCAAAACATACTCTAAATAACAAAATAAACAACATTGGTTATGAACATATTACCAAAAAAGCAATACGAAACGAAATATCGCTATTTTTAATTTCAGGCTTCCCTTATAACCCCCACTCCTGTTTTTCTCAGAGAATATTAATATAGCCTAAAGTCTAAGTAGGGTTAGTAGTAATATACATACAAAGTTTCATAAAATTCGGTTCAGCTGTTTATGCCTGGAAAGGTAACATACAAACAATGAAACAAACAAACAGACACCAAAGCTACAAAATTGCAGATATCGTGTCTAAGGCAAGTTAAACGAAAAATTATCGTGAAATTTCGAATGGACCTCATTTTCGTCATTTACTAGGCATGATCGATGGACATTCAACACATTTCGCACACAAGCACAGGCGCGCACGTGTGTGTAAGTCTATTCTAAAGCTTCTGATCTGAGGTCCACGGAGCACTGCTTATCATGTGGTTCAATGGGAGGAGATGAACGGCGGACATAGACTGTCGTCCGTATCTCATCCTGGAACAGTAGTTCACTCTCACCAAACACCATTTTATTCAAGGCATAAAGGATTCTTGTTTTTATTGAACCATTTACTGGAAAACTAGAGTCATCTGGTATAGATTTAGATTTCTTAATTCCAGAACCGCAAATTGGCATTGGACCAATTTTTTTAAACGTTAGTCATGGTGCTACACTCTATGAACAACTTAGGTGTTCGCGTATCAGTATGTACAAAGCATTTTAATTTATTTATTGTTCCTTTTTTATTAGTAAATTTCCCTTAATAGTATCATACACTCACACACCCACCTCCCTTAAAATCGCCAATTGTATTAATAAAAGGCTGAGACTTGGTGCGCCATAAATGTCCACTGGTGAATCTTTTCAGTCCATTTAAACCTTGTAACCTTCTCCAGTACTTATCCAGCGACCATAACTTTGGATTTTCCAATGGAATGCCATACTTTTTATCAAATTTTAAATAGAGTTTATATCGGTAAATATTTCGCGTCTTTTAGCCGTAAGATACACAAATTTTCATTTCAGATACGGCACCTTCTCCTCAAAAATGCTAGGAAATAAAAGTTGTAGCTAACAAAAATATCTTTGAAACAAGTCTATGATTGTTTGTTTTGATTTTCTATAATTGTTGTTGTATACATTCTTTTGGTAACTTATGTATTCAGCGAGTTATTCGTACTTTATTGTTTACTACCTTCAGTATCCTCCCCCCCCTGTCTTCCATTCTACTCATCGGGTTTTTACATATAATTAGAGAATACGTGGTGATATGAGATCACAAGAGTTATACCAGCACTTGGGAAATCTGCTTAGTTTACGCAGCACCTGCGTGACGGACTTTTGACATGTTTTGCTTATTCTTTGAACTTGTTTGTTTTAATTTACAAATTATTCATTTTATGTATAATTTATTAACTTAGTATTTCCCATTTTTTGATTGGACTTATAATTTTTGCTCACTTCTAGGTAGTGTTTTTATTTATACATTACATTAGTTATTGTTCAATATGTTCACGTACATTTTTGATTGTTTTGTTATTATAGTTTTTGGTTTTTGTTTATGGGAAATATTGCTCCAAAAACTAATCATTTTTAAATACAGATTACATTAATGACAATTTGCTTAATGAGTGTAATTTCCGAAGGAGGCCAAGAAAAAACATTTTGTTCTTACGAGACTTTGTATTATGATTCTCTTAACTCAGGCTATTCTCTGAACAGTTATAAGTTCAAAGAGCATTGAGAGCATTGTAAATGTGGTTTGAGGCGATAGGTTGCGGTTCTGTGGCCTAGGATATTTGGATAATTGGTAGGGGGAACTGTGAAGGGTGGATTTATTGGGGGAATGGATGAAAGGGATGTTCAGCCCGCGGTCGAGGGTTTTGTAGGAAACATTGAAAGGGTCCTTTCACAGTGGTTCTTAGTGCTTAGTCATTGGAATGCTTGTCGGTGGTTAGTGTTTACCTCCCCCAAATATCCTATTCTACTTTCCAACTCCACTTATATGATATCTCACGATCAATAACATATCTAAAGGATCGAGGCTTATATTGCTAGAAAATTGGCCAGTCAATATATATGGGCGCAAATGACGTTTGGAAGGGGGACAAAAAGACCAAAAGTTTGGAAGGGGTTGAATAATAATCCCGGAAGATAAATATAAAATAAAGAAATCACAAGTCACACGTTTTAAGGATAACTTTGATATCTTTGAAAATAGGCTTTGAATCTAGTTTATAATTTAGGTTTGCTCAATAACGAAATGAATGAAAGGTATTTTCACTGTATATCTGCACATTACAAATCCCGTCACGCAGGGGTTGCGTGAACTAAGCGAATTTTCTATGTGCTGTCATGACACAGTACTCATCTCTATGATCCTGATGAATTCTGATATTTCAAGCGATGAACACTAAAACGATACCAAATATGCTCCAAAAGGCTGGCATTGTTTTTTGTTTTTCTTCAACTTCCTCTTTAAGGAAAGAATTAGCCGTAACAAGAGTGTATAACATAAAATTTGATGTGGTTTTCCGTTTTTGGTAATTGAGATACACAATATGTGAAAAAGTCACATTTCAGTATCAATATTCAGTTCTGTATCAATCATCAAGATGTCAAGAACTGTCTATAGTTTCTTATTTTCTAAGTAACTTAAAGTCCTTCCAGTGATTGAAACTCTTCCAAGACTTAGTCAGCAAGTGCCCAGTGTACATTAAATATGTATACCGACTTCAAAGCTGCTCCGATCATTTCTACGATCGCTATCGAACTAGGGAACGAAAGATAAATTACTTTCACACTGACAGTATGAATACCTAATGTTCATCAATAATTGTTGTTTTCTTAGTTATATACTAAAAAATAAATAACGAAAGACTTTATTGAGTCCCTCCATGTCGTTCAACTAATAGATTTCTGTTGTTAAGTAAGATACATATAATTTGAATGCTTTGGTTTGCTTAGCTAAAGCTGAACAGTTCAGTGAAACAGAGTTTCAACTTCTATTGTCTTAATATACGACCGTTCTAGTACTGCTCAGTGTCATCGATTCCATCCCCTCCAAAGTTACCGCAAAATACACAGAAGGAGGCACAAGGGAGTAAGTTAGGAACAAGAGACCAAGTTCTGGCCAGGAATTAGCCATGTCACCAAACTAAATAGAGTTCTGACTCCATTAAATTGGTGACGAGGACAGCAGTACTTTGAGATTGTGTTTGACAAGAATTTAATATGATCATATTTAAGTGTACTCTTTCTTAATCTTACAAGTAGGGATTTGGAGATTACATGCAATCCCAAATCCCTAATATGATAAAATAAGATTTAACCATTGTTGAAAAAATGCAACGTTCTAAGATAAGAAATGTTGGAAACACTATGCAAATTGGAAGGTTTATCTCCAAGATACTATCCTTAAATTGCAGATTACACCTAGACTCACAGAAGGTTGTGAGATATTGTTTAGTGGAAGCCATGATAAATTCCTCCAATTATTCCTCTCTCTCTCCGTACAATGCCACATATTCACCTTTCCGTACCAGTTACACACCAGAAATTGCTTTCAGTCTGTGTAATTTGAGCTTAAACAGTTTATGTTATTGAAAAGAAAAAAATGAAACTCCAAATGTCACTGGAAAAGCCTAATTTGGGGGTTAGAGGAGCTCTTATATTAAAATTATTATACGAAAACATTTCAACAAGATGGTGATATGAATTTCCGGAATTTCACAAGAATGCCCCTTGTCTTTCAAGGTCATTTAATATGAAGTGTATAGATGAAAATTCTGTAGACGGACTACGAAAATATTAATCAAAAATTTGTCCAATAAATTAGGCAGGATGAAAAGATATATTTGCAATTCGTTGCATTCTTTCCTCTTCGTCAACTTTATTTCACATACTTGGAATCGCTCGGGTTGTGAAAAAAATGTAGATGCTGAGAATATCCGTTGGCCCAATCGTGGTGTGGAATTCAGTGGGGTGAAGAGCAGATGGGTATATACATGCCACCAATTCTTTATTTGACTTGTAATTTTTTAAAGCTCTAACTTATTCTTGCTAGGCGATTATCGGAAGGGGCTTATAGTTAGTTAAGAGTTCAACTATTACTTTAATTCCTTGTTTACCCCTACTTTACTAAATTTTGACTATCGAGATCCTGTAAATAGAAGTGACATCTAAGAGTTAAAAAAGCTACACAACACTGAAATTTAATTCATCCAAAACATTGTAGAACAATCAAAGCGTCCATCATTTAAGAGAACAACATTTGTAAATGAATCGGCTTGATATGACGGTTATGGTATAAATGAGGAGAAAATATACTGCAATATATATCACAAAATAAACACACACACACAACACTCTATATTTAATTTTAGTCAATTGTTACAGAGCCAAAAGTGTATTTAAGTTCTTACGGAATAGCAAAAGACTGAGGGAGCATAGACGTCTCCCATACACATTGAAGTGAAAACAAAACTCGCTTGAAGTGAATGAACTGACGAGATTTATTTTATAATTTATATTATAATTTTTTGAATGTAATTACATAAATATCCTGTCATCATATAACCAACTAGTACATGTTCTGAAGAAAAACAATACTTGTGCCTTATATTTAACGTTTCTACTGGTTGCCAGGACACGAAAACTTAGGATTGAACTCAGAGGCCAAAAAAGCAGCTGGAAAACTTTATTATGAATAAATAGATGTACTACATGAAGACATTTCAAAACAAACAAAACACATCTTAGATTCATGGCAAACCGACAGGACTAACACAAGCACTGACAACAAACTACGAACTATTAAGAACACTATTTGCATGTGGTCATCAAGTTTCAGAAACTCTAGGAGAGAAGAAGTAGTTCTCTCGAGACTTAGAATCGGACACACTAAACTAACACGCTCATAATTAATGACAAAGACTGACAGACCTACTTGCTCAACTTGCAACATTCCCTTAACGATGAGGCATATACTGATAGACTGCCGAAAACGACAACACGAAGACTTTCCCTACGAGTTACACGAACTTTTGACGGAATACATTAACAACATATTCTCGTACCTACACAAAATTCAAATATTTGGCAAAATTTATCACACAAATTAAGACTGTGGTGTGCAACAGGATTTTAAATTATATGAATTAATTGTATTAGTTGCATTTGTACAAATGTATATGTTTACCCTGAAGAAGGAAATTACGACAATCATTAGCAAAAGTATCATTTATAGCCAGCCATTCATTTCCTATTGAACATCCACCAACTATGCTCATCAACAATATTTTATTATTATTATTTTTTTATGTTCACTTATGAAATGTTTATCTATTTCACTTTTGTTATTTGTCATTGCTTTTTGGTATTTGCAATTGTTACTTGTTGTTATCTCTTATCTATTTTACTTTTGTTATTTAACTTTGTACAATTTCTGACTTTTGAAAGGGCAAATCATCTTTGATGTGATGTCCATAAATAAATATATTTAACGTTTAAGTCATTTTATAGTATTTACATCTAAAATTTACACAAAATCTATAAAGTAACAGTTGGTGAAACATGAACTATACTTGTATTTTCCATGGTAATATGTTTGAATTGTAGGTTAGATTATTTAAAATCACAATTGGGAGTGATTTTAAAAATAAAGTCTCCGTGATTTGGGTCAAAAATCTTTCCATTTATAAAATTTCTTGACAGACTTTCACTCATGAATACATTTACGTACAGGATTTCAGATAAATCTGCTATTATATGAACTCTTAAGGAAAATTGTCAAACTGTAAGGGTAAAATAATGTGGTTTTAGGAGACTTCCATTAAAGGAAATCAGCTATTGAGGTTGTACTCATAACATGATTTAAGAAAGACGTATGCCCATCGATCCTGTCTAGGAGTTGAGGAAAATGATGTTCATTAAAACGTATATATATATTTTTTGTCACAGATGGCTTCTCTGTTCTTTAGTCGTTTTAAAGTCCGTCACGCAGGGTTTGCCTAAACTAAGCAGATTTCAACAGAGAAATCAGTATACTAGTAACAGTAGTAGTAACGAGTCTCTAAACAAATTTCATGACAGCCGAACAGTTACGGAAACGGCCGAACTAGCTTTCGGCGGAATCACGAATAGATCTTTCGAAGTCCCCTCGTCTCTAACCCCCCCCCCTCTGGTCCGATTTCAGCCATTAACGAACTTGATCTTTCTTTTTATATAAAACGATTTAATACCGAGTTTGGAAACGATTAAACAAAAAATTGCGACCGCTAGAGTGTTAACAGACATATATATATATATATATATATATATATATATATATATAGTTTTGAAAGGACCTCATTTTCGTCATCTCCTGGCTAGGATCGGATTGACATTTGAAAATATTTTTCGAAAATCGCGTCATGAGTACGACCTCAATAGCTGATTTCACTTAAGGGAAACTCATTTTCTTCTTTAAATGTTATTATTTATAAATTTATTAAAACAAATAAGATGTTTTTAAGAATGAAGTTTGTTATTTTTCTCCGAAAATGGCTGCACTATGAAACTATATATAAATAAACACTTGACTGATACCACTCTAGCGGTATTAATTTTTGTTAGCCCTGACAATTCTCCATATTTGAGCGATTCATTTCAAACAAAAGATAGTTCGTTATTGAATGAAATCGGACTAGGACGTGGGGTATTCAGAGGGGGGGATATCCAAAAATCAATGTATTTTCGTAATTAGGAGTAGGGACGATGCATGCTAAATAACTAATCTTATTATAAATTGAATGCCCTATAATTGCTTACCTATGGATGTTTTCTCTAGATCTAATATTAACTCAGATACTGGAATATTTCAGTTTTCATCTTTCAGTGTTACACTACACTCACTCATTTTACATTATCAATGTACCAGTAAATGGCGATCTTATTCCAAGCATATAAACGACGTACTCTTTCATCAGAGAAAGTGAACTGGGGATTCAGCGGGAAACGAAAAAATAAAATAAAATCGATATATCGGGAAAAAGGTATTTTCATTTAAAGTAAATGTATCAATAAAAAGCTCACGCCAATACACTTTAATACATTTCCGTTAAACCTAACTTTGTCCTAGGCTAGCACATGGAGCGAAAGCTCACGTGTAGCACACGCCTAGCTGAAGAGATCCAAAAGATCGAAACGAAGTCATCCCAAACATGTCAACGCAGTGAAAGTGCATCTTAAAACTAACCTCTTACAGTCATAAATTACTATAACTTGAAATTAGTTTCAGTGTAAAATGAGGGGGACTTAGGTGGCGATCGTTTTCGTCATACGGTGACTCATCAGCAACGCGAAGTTTAAATTTCCCTGTTTCCCCAAGCCCTGTTTAAATATGTTTTTTATTAATTGAGAAGTAAAGAATAGTTAGGGAAATTGTTCCATGAGCGTGTCAATGGCAGGATGCCCCTGCCCGATGGACTTTGAAAGTATTACGTTTAGAACACATATTATTCTGCTAGCCAAATTATTCCTAAATGAAATTAAGTATTAGCTAATTATGTAGAATTCAATCTATGGTTCAGACAATGAAAAGCAAATAAAGCTTGAAGTTTTAATTAAACCAATTCCTGGAATAAATAATTATGGAAGTTGCTGTATTAAAATGCCCTTGAATATGGTAGTAAAAGTATACTGAAAGTTATCTTTGATGTATTTAATTTGCATGATAATGTAGTGCTCTATGAAATATGAATACTAGCCCACGCTATTGGTAGGACCATTCTATGCAGCTGGCGCTATTATAGCCTCTTTTAGAACTACCAGGACCCGAGAAACATATTTCATACTGCACTAGCATAATTACACACACTTCTCTCTTGCTGAAAGCAATAAAATAATTTTATTATAATATTGTGGGCAAAAGTTAAAAACAAATCCAACTAGATAAATAAAGTATTAAAAAAATATCATAGGCCCTGCTGAGTTCAGATTAGCAAGTGTACAGCCTAGTATATAATAAAAATGTTGCAATAAATCAGTTTTACGTCTGAAACGGCACTGAAGACTGGGAAAAAAGGAAAGAGACGATGGACAATATCTGAGGGAAATGACGGATACCTCCGTCATGGAAAAAAATATGAGAGGCTCTCGTGAGCTCAAATACGCAAGGACAGAAAATGGAGTAGGTAAATATATACATATATGAATAAAAATATTTTAATAACTCAATATTACCTCTGCATTATTTACTCTGAGAGAAACGGTTCTGAAGGGTGAGAGAAAGGAAAGGGATTAACAACAAGAGCCAAGGAAAATGAGGGATGCCTCACCAATTTTCCGTCTGGGCCGGCTAGAGAAGTAAGTACAGATTATACAGGGCATATAACAGCACCAGAGAACACACGTTTGTGCGCCAAGGGCAGCGGATCCCACAGAATGAGAGAGAAGGTGCCCGCGTCACATAACGTAAACGAAGAATCGAGGGCAAATTGGTACTACACAACAGCAATACGCTGATTTCTCGGGCTCGTCGCTGCTATTGGAAATAAGCCGATAGTGTCCGCTAGAGAGTGGAGGCCATGAGTTTAAAGAAACCCACTCCAAATATAAATTATTCTACGCATAACAAAGAATATATTTGATTGCCTCTCACAGAAAACACTCATGTTACGATAACATGTGATATTATTTGATAATATAATTCCCTTAAGCGTTTCAAACTCTTAGCTTTTTTTGCGGAGTCAAAACATAAAAAATTCATATAATACCTTGAGCATTCATTTTAGCAGATTTCCCATAAGGTAAATCAGCTATTGAGGTCGTACTAATCTCCATGGATCCTATCTAGTAGATGACGAAAATAAGGTCTGTTTAGAATTATATATATATATATATACACACACACACACACACACACACACACACACACACACACACATGGACTTTTTTGAGCTATAAGGCCAGGACAAAATACATCATATAATCATTTATTTCATCCCCGTCGCGTTTGGTGTGTCCACCACTCCCTTCTCAATGGATTATCTAGCCATCAATTCCATTTAAAAAAAATTATATTATAATATATGAAATATATTAAGTAATAAATTCGTCTTTATTACTATAATTGGCTAAATTGATTTAAACGACGTTGGCCAGTTATAGCTATAAAGACGAATATATTATATAGTTAAGGATTCTTTAAAAATAAAATTGATGTTTTTTTTTTGTTTCATAAATTTTAGGGCAAAAAACTACTTGGTTATCATCGCCTTGTTGTCAAATTGTCAATATTGTAATTTTGAAAATCTCTGTTGTAATCATATTCTCATCCATATCGCCACCTTAACAATATAAATGACGTTACAAAGAACTTGTAATTTAATTTGTTTATAGAAATCCGTAATTTTTCATTACCACATGGTTGAAAAATTGGGTCTGGCTCATCAAAAACATAATTTAAATGTGAAGGCTTACACAAATCAATACCTAAGTAAACCTAAACTCGTCTACTAGTTTAGCAGATGTATGTGTAATTTTGATACTAATCTATAAGCGAGGGGTTTCATTTGTATTTCTGCTAAACGAACTACAAGAAACCCACAGTTAGTCGCTGCAAAAAGAACTTTTCTAAATATAAGGTGAAATGTGTGACTCGTATTCTCAAAATATGGCTCGTATTCTCTTTCCCCCCTCAGTGACCGTGAGTTCAAATCTATCATGGATTTGAAGGGCTTCATACATGTTTGCTATTATTCTATGGCTATTGGAAATAGAATTGAGGCCAAAGTGAGCACCACATTCCGACAGCCAGTTATTTACAACATAACTTTTCAGAGATTTAGATTGGCCCGACATATTCCATTTCAATCCAACTTGTTGATCTGATAACGCGATTGGTAGGCTAACCACATCCTCAAATATGATCTTCAACGTGATAGCGAGGTCCTCTAGACCCAGATTTACATATTCCCCTCCTTATATTTTATTCATAGGATTTTATTTTTACTTTTCCTTAATAAAAATTGTAGATCAAAACAATACCTGAATTTTTCACCATTTGTGAACACATAATATACTAGGACATATTTTGTAATAATTATAATCACTGTGTAAGTTCTAAATGTTTCACGATATGTTACACGAATAATTAAAAAAAAAATATGAAACAGATTACATATATTTTATGGGGATTTTTCCTTAAGGAGGTATTAAGGAATTACCCTTCAGGGAAGTACCTATTACGAAAGAACTCATGTCAAGACTTCTGATTTGTATTGAATATGCAATCCACTAAGGTGATAACTTTCGAATAAAATGTATCTTATCTAAGGTATACAAATCGGAATATGTTGTTTTAGCAGATTTCCCTTAAGGGGAATCAGCTATTGAGGTCGTACTCATGACGCGATTTTCGAAACATTTCTTCAAATGTCCATCGATCCTACCCAGGAGATGACGAAAATGAGGTCCGTCCAAAATTATATATATATATATATATATATATATATATATATATATATATATATATATATATATATATATATATATTTGTCTGTTAACGCTCTAGTGGTCGCAATTTTTGTTTGATCGTTACTAAACTCGATATTTCGATTTAATCGTTTTATGTAAAAAGAAAGATCAAGTTCGTTAATGGAAAAAATGGGGATGAAATAAATGACAATTGTGATTTTTCTGACCTTATGGCTCAAAAAACTTTCATAAAAAATAAATTGTCATTATATAAATCTACTGTATGTATATATACAGTATACATCTGACCAATTGAGTACTTCTATTACCGATACCCAACTATCCTCTACGCCATTATAATTCATAATCGTAAATAACATGGAAGGTTTGTTTCTAATACTTTGTTTATATGGAATGGTGGATTCCACGAGGGTTTAGTTTGAAATACTTTCATACTATTCCCCTTTATATCTTGAACGAGTCTGTGATTTTTATTATTTAATTTATGACTTACATGGAGTCGCTTTATATGGTGACATGAATATGTGGAGGTTATTATGAGCCATTCTCAAAGACATTAGACAATGAAAAATGATGCATGTGAATACTCTAAGTTTATGAGCTTGGTGGTTATAAACTCTTGAGAAAAGGGAAGACCATGATGGCTCAGACGACCGGCCTCAATATTCATAGTATTAATAAAGGATTAAAAGAAGTTGTTTCATGAGTCAATATTTCAGTCTACCTTCTTGCCAGGGGACTTAATTAAGTCTCTTAAACGCAAAGAGCGTTAAAAAGTTTTTATAGAGTTTTCTTTTCATTATAAATATATTCCGTTTAAAAACTGTCTCAAACTAGCCGGGGAAGAAAATTAATTGCGGACTACCCGCAAGACTTATTATATAGATATAGTGGATTTTATGTGACTGTTGCGTGACATTCTAGCACTTATAACATAATTTTCTTCGCTTGAAGTACGTTCTGGAGTCAAAAGTATTCCATATTCCAATTCACTTTATTCCTACAACTCTCGTTAAGGTTTTAAAATCTTTTGGCAGATTTATCCTGGGGGAAATCAGCTATTGGCGTTATATTCTTGACGCGATTTTCGAAAAAAATCCTCAAATATCAATGAACAATCAGGAATAGGGAGGGTATCTCTTTCATTGTGAGTCGGATCTAAACATTTTATAGAACCAATCTTATTAAACTATTGCTGTCCTACAATTGTTGGTCTATACATTTAATTATAATTCATATATGAAAAGAGCTATTCGTATTTTCTTGTTTTCAGCCTTTTAGCAGATTTCCCTTAAGGGAAATCAGTTATTGATGATATTGATTCCAAATGTCCATTGATTCTACCCAGGAGATGACTAAAATTTTGTCCGTAAAAAATTATATATATATATATATATATATATATATATATATATATATATATATATATATAATTTTGATTAAAATTATTCTGATTCTGATTCATTAAAAATTACAGTATTAGCTATATTAAATAGTTTTCAATAAAATGAATGTATTATATTCCTATGTTTCTTTCCGGTCTAGAATTCAGGTTGGCTGGCCTGTTTGTTTATAATTCAGACACATTCCGTTGTTGAGTTATTAACTGAAAAATTATTCATCACCGTTTGTATTTATTCACTTAATATTCGCGGTGGTATTACCAGTATGTACCGGGTGTACAGAAAGTTCTAAGCCTGATTTCAACTTACATATTTTTATTTTTCAATATAGTCCCCCTCAACAGCAACGCACTTATTCCACCGCTTTTTCCAACATCTGTAACCCGGTCAAAAAAAAAATTGTTGTCAAAACCTTCCAAAACAACCTTGACAGCTGAGGTATCATCATAAGTACACCAGGCTTAGAACTTTCTGTACACCCCGTATATTTATTTATTGTAAACCTTCGCGTGGGAAATCTCCTTAGTTTAAGCAGCCCCTGCGTGACGGACTTTTTAAAATTATTGTTACATTCTTTCTAAAATATTTAGGAAGCAGTAAAATCATGGGGTTATTTTGAAAAAAATAAATTATACATATTTTGCCTATATTTACTAAAAATTCTTGAATGCAATTTGATCGAATCAAGGGGTTGGCAACAGTTACGGTTCAAGCAGTGTTTAGCTGCATTCTTAACTGTTTTAAGGCTTTACAGCGTGTACCAAGTCTACACATTTTAAAGGAAAATCTTCAATATTATAGGAATGACTCATAAATCGAAACCTTTACATATTTTCATAAAGACTGAGCCACAATAAAACACAAGATAAATGCTAAGTTTGCGAACCATAAATTTAAATGAGGTGCGTCGACGAACAAAGACTAAACGTTTTGGGGAAGAGGCTTGCGAGAGCCATCTTTCATTTCAATACTTCACCTACTATAAAATACTGAACCTTCTTCTGCGTTTTCGTAGGTACATGAATCCTCAAAAATAATGACTAAAACATGAATCGTATGCATCCAAAATATATAATTTTTTTAGTTTATTTTTTTTGTCGAACAATGTATTTTTAATTATTGACTAGATTGTTTTCCTAATGGGGTTGGTCGAATTTCGAACATTCGAAAAACTTGTATAGAACCAATCTTATTGCAAATTAAATTTACTATAAATATTGTTATGCACATTTATTCTCTATCTTGAATATTAACCGAGATATTTGTATTTTTATTAAGTGTGTGCGGATAACGGACGAGATGAGATCGGCTGATCTCGGTTCTATTCGTAAATTTCAGCCGAAAGCTAGTTCGGCCGTTTCCGTAACTGTTCGGCTTTCGTGAAATTGGTTTAGAGACTCTTTACTACTACTGTTACTAGTATGCAGATTTCTATTGTAAAACTTCCCGTGGGAAATCTGCGGACTTTTCGACAGTTTGATGGGTTCCATTCTTTCAGCAAGCGAAGTAACCACATAGTTCCATTGCTTCTGGCGTTAGCTCTTAACGACTGTTTGTCCACACACATTATACATTAAATTTAGGACTTAAAACCCATGCAGTGGTAGTTGACGAAGTTGATACACATAAGGGATCATTTAATAGGAGGAAGCTATAATATTTACTTGGTTTCTATTTATGTTCATTCAAAATCTAATGTCTAATGCAAATTGCTTGTAGTTTTGAGGTCTGTATTTGAGAGAGAACTGAAGTAGTTACAACGAAAGGCAGATAACAGAAACATTATGAGGAAATAAGGACGATCGTTTGTTTTCGGATATAAATTTTCAATAATACAACAAAATCTTTGTATTTCGTTGTGATTTATGAGTTGAGCATTTGAGAATAAATCGGAGATTGATTAATTAGTAAGGGAATTATTTATGCATTATCCCTAAAATACAATTATAAAATAAAACACACTCGTTCACAATAAAATAAATAAAAATAAGGCGCACAAACGACAAAGGATGAAATGTAAAAAAACAAAAAAGAACATAGATTTACAATTTTATTCAATTTAAGAAATGAGAGGTTTTACATAATTGTAGAAAAATTCAATGCATTAATATCAAATTTAGTAGTGTCTTCGGGTTAAGAATTCTTAGAGTTCTTAATAGATTCATAAACACTATTAGATATGAATTATAGTCATTACTCGATAATACCCCCCATAACATGTGTATATCACTCATTACTCCATCATGTCCGATTTCGGGCATTAAAGAACTTGACCTTTGGTTTCTTATGAAATATTTTATATACTGTTGCAGCTTCCGAAAGAACGCAATGGTAGCTACATGGAGCAGGCTTAAGATCGTAATGAATGATTTTATACACACACACACACACACACACACACACACACACACACACACATATATATATATATATATATATATATATATATATATATATATATATAAACATAGTAGGAAATAACTTCATCATCAAGACTGGCAACAAAATTTCTCAATCCCTAGATTATATCGTTTTTCCTCTTTTAAGTGCTCGTTCTTCTTCTTAAATGATTTCGGTTATTAGTGGACATAACTTTAGTTGTACACAGTGTAATTTTGAACAATTTCCTCATGTTAACTACTTCAGTGACTGATTTCCCTTTAGGGCTATATACTAATACGTCCAAATAATTAATATTTTTGAGATTTGTGTTTTGAGACGAGGAACTTTTTTTTTTCTCCTCTTATATTTATTTAAGATGCCGCTACGATGGCGATTCATCTTTTAACATGTTTGAGTATAGTATTTCTCCTCTTAGTAACCCTATGAGGAGTTATTTCTTTGAATACATGTTCCACATGATATATTACATGTATGATTATGTTTAAATACAAATTTATTTTACTATATATACACGTTAATCAAATATATTATACAAAAATAATAATAAAATAAAATATTAAAATAAGTAAGATAATTACAAATAAAATTAATAGATGAAACGAAAAAAAATTTAAAAACCAAAAAAACAAATCAATTAAAGTTAAACTCAACCGATGTTTATTTTGCGAGTCTATGTAAGGTAAATATATTGAATTATAATTCTCATTCCTCACAATCAAATTTACATTCTAACGTATTTTTGCTACATCCATATCTATACTTTTTATAAACTTTATAAGTTCTTTATTATATTTATTAAATATAATATCAGGTGTTTCTGGTCAATTACCTCCTTTTAAAATTATGTTTATTATTAAATTTGTATTATTGTAAAGAATGAAACCCTGATAAAGCAAGGAGTTAAGTCACTAATATCGCCCGGCGAGTTCTTCTGTTCGACCCTGCGACCAGAAAATTAGAGAGAACAGCAATCTCTATAATGAATTATTGTGGACGTAATGAGGGGAAATAATTAATCCGATTGCTATAAGTGAGCTTCTGGAAATTTCCTGTAAATTGAAACGTTAGGGGAGTACCGATTTGAATTAGATGTCATCAACTTTGTAAGAACGAAATGAATTCGATTAGGATTTATATTGGGGAACGTAAATGTATATCAAAGCAAGGTTGATTTCCCTGGCAAGTCTCTCTCTCTAAATGGGACTTATGTTAAAAATATCTCCAAAATTGAATGGGTGAATACTCGGCCGTAGGTTCTGTTGATATAAATTAACTTTCTCCTAATGTTATTTTTGAAGATAGTTAAGGAAGGGACCTGAACTGTTCTTCCAAGTAAGGGATCCTGTTTGTGCAGTTTTAAAAATAATTGAATAAGTTTTAATGGAGAAAATACATAGGATTCTATTTTCATAAAATGCATTTTGAGTATAGACAACATTCAGGCCTTAATATTCAACAACTAAGTGAATTAAGTTGGTATTTTAATATTTTAGCAAATCCGTAATTTGATTAGTTCCTCTTGGCATTTGCATTTTGAAGACTACATAAATTTTCCCATTCTTTGAATACTTAAGTCGATTTCGTTTCACGTTTATACCGGCGCCAGACTGCTGAATATTAACGTTATTCAACTTTCATATATGTCTGTTTTCACAGCAAAAATCATAGACTTATCACTTTCAATGCTATTACAATATTTTCTCTTAGAACTAGAATGACGAAGCCATGATATTCTAGATCTTCAGATTTTTATATTGCCTTAATAATTTTGAAGTTTTAACAAGCTGAGTTTAAACAATCTCAGGATATATGTGTGTGCGTGTGTGTATTGTTTGACTTAATTATACCAGAAGGGTCCACTTTGATCTGGAATACACATTTCCTTTGGGTTCTTTTTGTCACTTAACTATAGCTCTGTTATTTTGAGTCTGATCGAAAAATATCATTTAATCAATTTTGTGAATCATTTAATTCTTTGTAATATTTGTTCTATATACTTTTCCTCTAATAAGAATATTAAACGAGTTATATGTATTTTTTTCAGCTTTCAATTAACCCCCACTCCTACTCATCGAATTTTGACGTATCGGGGAATCGTATTCCGAGTCCGACTTAAAATTGAAGTTGCAGCTACACAGGTCTCCTATTAGTGGAGAAACCGAAGATTGGAGATGACAACATTGGCGTACCATTACTGCTCGTGGTAAATCTGCTTAGTTTACGCAGCAAATCACGGGATTTTTTAAATTTAGTTATTGCATCAATAAATCTCATTTATACTGCTTAATTACCTGTTGTTGAGTGAATTAAAATGTTTTAGCATATTTCCCTTAATCGTTACCAAACTCGATATTTAGTCGTTTTATGTAAAAAGGAAGACCAATTTCGTTAACGGCTATAATCGGACAAGGGAGAGGAGGGATTTAGAGGGAAGGAATATCGAAAATTCGAAATATCTCCATCGGATCGAAAAATTGTATAGAAACAATCTTATTGCAAATTACATTTACTATAAATATTGTTGTATACATATTTTCCGTATAATGTGTATTAACCGAGATATTTAGATTTTATAGTTTTCCGCTTTCAGTGAACCCCCTCTCCTACTAATGTCATATTAATAATAAGTTATTATATCATGAACCACACCATTACAAGATTAAATACCAAATATTGTTTTCAACAAACCTTTATTATACGAGATACAAACAAATACGTTCTGTTGACACCCTCCCTTCTTTTGTTCTAGGATTACTAAAATCTTAGTCATTGGGATAGAAATTATTCTTATTCATTTCAAATTAGTCCACTAGATATAGTAAATAGTTTTCAATAAAATTAATATGTTATATTCAGATATATTTCATTAATTGTTCATCTTTCCGGTCTAGAATAATTCTATCTATTTAGCGCTGGGAAGTTGCCTGGTCTGTTTGTTTACAATTCAGACTCTCCGTTGTAGATAGATAGATAAAAATTCTGTATTGAAGTATAAACGTTTTACAGGGGGTCCGAATATTTACAAAAAAAAGAAGAAAAATTAAAACACATAGCTAGGTACAATACTTCTCTAAAGTAATACATATAATATTGGTGATTGATATAATAAATAATTTGGCTATAATTAGTATATCAATAAACAAAGAATTACATTATAGTAAAAATAGCTTACTCAACATTGGGTGATCTTCAAATTTGATACATAATTAATCTTAATTTAATAGAAACAAAAATTAAAATAAAGAATAAAGAAATAGAAAGAAAGAAAAGAAAAATAAACGAGAACATAAAATTTCATTAATCTGCTTATATTAAAGAAAAATAAATAAATAAATAAAAATAATAATATAATAAAATGAAATTATAATAATAAGTAAATATAATAAATATATATGTATAGTAATAGACAAAATAAAGAGACAGTTCTTCTAAATCATCAATCAGTTCCGAAGGCACAATATTAATTATGAGAAATAAATAGATAAATAAAATATATAAATAATTATAATAATAAATGAAATATTTACAACTTGTGTTGGAAGTGATAAATCAATCAAACATTATGAAAGCTCGTACTTTAAGGGCATTTATAACAAATTTATAGGTATCAAGTGCCTTAGATTTGTCTTCTATTGTGAACAATTGCTTGAGCTGTGTATTTGGTGAATCAGTAAGATTAATATGTTTGGAGATGTATGCATTTCTGATGTGGCTATACATAGGGCAGCGGAAGAAGAAATGGTGGAGTGTTTCCTCTTCATAAATATTGCAAATGCTGCATAACTCCTCCTAGTTAAGCTTGTATGCACTGCCGTTCCAATATATTTTGAGAGTCTTGTCCGATGAAAGTCTGCACTGTGCTAAGATTCTGGTAACGTGGATATTGTTGATAAAACCGTTTGTTTTTTTTCCCTTAACATTCACGGTTGTGTTACCTGTATGTAGACTTATCTGCTGTAAACCTTCCCGTTGGAAATCTGATTAGTTAGTTCCTGCGTGACGGACATTTTTTTTAAGAAAATATCTAAAGTTACGTCTTGGAAACATCCGCTCTGCTGACACCTCAAGCATCAGCATTTATTCTCCTTATAACCCCTACCATTTTTCCTCTCCTTGTCATTTCCCCAGTAGCTCTAGACTGTCACTCTGTTCATTTTCAAAGTTGTAATTGTTGTAATTAATAAAAGTGCTTTTTAAAAAGGCTTACACGCGTACTTTAAACTTAACTGGCGCCCGAACAGGGACTTAGCAGAAGTTTTCATTTTAAGTGTGATCTATTTCCCACGTATTTGAAAACTTTGGATCTCAATCCTTAACTGCTTATTACCCAAGTATAGCGAAGCCTTGCACTTTTTACTTGTGATCTATTTCCCGAGTTCCCCCCAATTGCAGTCAAGCAGACGACAGCCTGGAGAAGCAGCAAGAAGGAATCTGGAGGAGCAGAAAACGCAGCACTTCTACATCATCATCCGATTCGTCTTGTCACCTGGAGGAAGACCCGGAGGAACATCACTACAGTGTGAGTAGCCTCTATATAGCTCATAAAAATAACATTATAATTAAGCCCTCTAAATTAAACCCAAATATGTCAACCAACCAAGAAATGCCCCAAATCCAAAAAGAAATTTTGAACCAAGCCTTAAGCGAAATCCAAATGATATCCAACCCCCTCCCCATGGATATTTTAAAATATATCCCAAGATATGATGGAACAAGTTATAAATTGCCACAATTCATAGCCACATGCGAAGAATTATTTAATTCTTATTGTAAAATAAATAATAAAGAAAAGGAAAATAACCACTGGTTACTTTTTAAAGCAGCTATGTGCCATTTAGATGGCCCGGCCGAAGCTGTTGCCTACAATAATAATTGTGCAACAATAACGGACTTACTAGAATCTCTTAGGAAAAATTTTGCTGACAATAGGACAATTCCAGACCTCATAGCAGAGCTATCTGTCATGAGATCTTACCCACGAGAACACCCGATAGAATTCCTTAACAGACTAGATGAAAAACGAACTACCGTGGTAACCCGATACAAACTAGATAAGGTCACTGGCTCTCTACTAGACCAGCTGATACTACAACTTGACGCGACACTCGTAAGGACATTTATACACGGTGTACACCCTACTCTAGGAGCACACTTACAGGTACTACAAATTCAAGACTTAAACGACGCTAGGTCAAAATTGATTAACGACTGCAGCATTATATTAACACAGTTAAAATTAAACAATACAATGGAAGTCATGAACAAAATAGATACACATAAACACAAACATAATTTCAAAATTCCCAATTTTACAAATCAAATATCTCCCCCTAGATTTAGACCAAATTTTCAACAGAATCAAAATTTTGCTCAACCTTTTCAAACAAGACCTTTTAATGCACAACCCTTTCCCCAACAAACTCAACCCTTTTTCCAACAAACCCAACCATTTTTCCAACAAACTCAACCCTTTTTCCAACAAACTCAACCATTTCCCCAACAAACTCAACCATTTGCACAACAACAACCCTCTGTTCCCAAATGGAATAGTCAAAACACGGTTTCTATGAAATCAATACAACCCAAACCAAGTAAAAATTTCATTTCCCCATATGAAATTACATATGTTGAGTCAAATAAACAGTATAATTCAGAAACAGACAAGAAACTACAGTACATGCAAGAACAACTAAGTACACTAACCGACACAATAAACAAACTTACAGACCATTTTTTAGACAGAAGTCACCACCCACACAAGCCACCGGATCCAGATTTGAACTAAAAGCTATGGATAAGTCACTCCCTTACTTTTTGGACCAGGAAAACATAAAATGGCTAATAGACACAGGTTCTTTAAAAAATTATATCAATCCAGAAATAGTACCCCCTCATTGGCGTATATTCAGAGAACAATTTTTTGTAAAAACACCTGTGGGCGAAACACAAGGGTCGGAATATATTTTATGTCCTACAAATAAAATATTTCCTAACAGCTTTTTTATGAAAATGTATTTATTTAAATTTTCACCTAGGTATGACATACTTTTAGGACACGAGTGCATGAGTAAAATAAAAGCAAATGTTAATTTTAATAAAAACATTTTAGAATTTAATAATGGGTTTTAAAAAAATTGTTATTTTAGATGGAAAATAAAAATGACAAAATTTTTTTAAAACCTGGTTTAAATATGATTTCTTTCCCTGTTAGGTCAATTCCCAACAGCGGTTTAGGAATTTTTAAGCCACTAAATATAAATAATAAAGTCTTTATAGAAGAAAGGTTTAGTAGATATAGTAGATGGCAAAGCAAAATGCTTAGTTTTTTCCACAGAGCTGATGACCATTAGTCCCCAGCCTATGGAAGTAGATGAAGTAGAATCGATTTATCCAGCAAATCCTGTGACCAATTGTCCCGTGGATTCAAAGGATGTCGTTAAGGAACTCCCTCATCTCATACGGACTGACCATATGAATGAGGAGGAAAAAGTAAAAATTATAAATTTAATTAAACAATTCCCCGAAATAATTAAACGTGAGAATGATAAATTAAGTAAGTACTAATATTTTAAAACATAAAATAATAACCACTAATGAGTTACCAGTTTATACTAAAAATTATAGATATCCTGAATTTTTTCGGAAGGATGTAGACATAGAAATAGATATAAACTTCTTGAAAGTAATATTATTAGACCAAGTAATTCACCATACAACTCACCTATCTGGGTTGTCCCCAAAAAAATGACGCCTCAGGAAAACGAACAAATTCGGCTAGTAGTCGACTATAGGAAATTGAATGAAAAAACTATAGAAGATAAATTCCCTCTGCCTAATATAGAGGATCTTTTCGGCAAAATTGGGCGTGCAACTTATTTTTCAATGATAGATTTAGCTTCTGGATTTCATCAAATAGAATTGGATCCAGAATCAATTCCAAAAACTGCATTTAGCACAGAAAATGGTCATTGGGAATATACAAGGGTCCCTATGGGTTTGAAAAACGGACCTCCCACATTTCAAAGGGCTATGAGTATAATTTTTTCAAACATGCCAAATGTATTAGTTTATATTGATGATATAATAATTTTTTCAGATAACTTAGAAGAACACTTAAAACATTTAAAAGCGGTTTCGAAAAAATTAAAATTTCATAATCTCAAAATACAAATTGATAAGACTGAATTTTTTAAGCGAGAATTATTATATTTAGGCCATATCATTTCAGATCAAGGCATTAAGCCAAATCCTTTAAAAGTAGACGCAATAAAGAACTTCCCGATTCCAAAAACACAAAAAGAAGTTAAACAATTTTTAGGTCTTACTGGTTATTATCGTAAGATGATTCGAGATTATGCTAAAATAGCAAAAACCCCTAACGTTAGCACTAAAGAAAAAATTCTAAAATTAATATACATAATGTAGAATATAAACCAGCTTTCGAACAATTAAAAATCCTTTTACAAAATAACCCCATTTTACAACTGCCCGATTTTTCAAAACAATTTATTTTAACTACAGATGCTTCAAATTTTGCACTTGGAGCAGTTTTGTCACAAAATTTCGATGGTAAAGATTTGCCAATAGGCTACGCGTCGCGAACATTAAATAAACATGAAGAAAATTTGTCTACTATAGAAAAAAGAGTTATTATCAATTGTATGGGCTTGCAAACATTTCCGTCCATATCTATATGGCAGAAAATTTTTAATTCAAACGGATCACAAACCTTTACAATGGCTCCACAGTCTTAAGGAACCCAATTCAAAATTATTAAGGTGGAAATGTATTTTATCCGATTTCGAATTTGATATTAAATATGTCGCTGGAAAAAACGAATGTTGTAGCAGACGCCTTATCTCGCGTTCAGTATTGTACTGCTATAGAAGACGAGATAGATCCACAAGAAGTACTCGATGAATTCCTACAAAATTACCCCCCAAATAATGATGAAATTCAGGATACTGAAAGTCTAGTCACAATACATTCGCAGGAAAGTTCCGATGAACAGGTTGTTATTTGTGACGAAAGTAAAATTTTAAATGTTGAACAGAATCAAATTGTTCTGCAACGAGGAAATTCGAATCCTCAAATTCAAAAAATATTTAATAAAACCCGTCTCACATTTTCTTTTAAAAACTCATTAGACAGAGAAAAAATGAAAACATATTGTATACAATATTTAAAACCGAATACAAACTTTACGGTGTATATTGTAAAAAAGATGGTTATTTTACAAGAGGAGTATATAATAATATATTTGAGAATTTAAAAATATTATAAGTAGTAGTTTTAGTACAATTAAAATTAAACGATACTCTAGGTTAAATTTAGACATAATACCTAAATCAGAACAAGCTGAAGTAGTTTCTAATTATCACGTAGGCAAAACCTATCATAGAGGTATTAGTGAGTCTTATGAACATATTCGTAGGAGATATTATTGGCCTGGAATGTTCAAAGATATTACAGACTTTATCAATAAATGTCCCATTTGTCAAAAAGTTAAGTATGAGAGGAAACCAATTCAAGTGGTATATAAACAAACCCCAACTCCTGATCGGCCTTTTGAAAAAATACAAATTGATGTATTTTATTATGATAAACATAAATTTCTAACTATTATTGACTCATTTTCAAAAAAACTATTAGCATATCCTCTTAGTAGTTTGAACCAAGTTGAAATTCAAGACCAATTAAGTAAATATCTTGCTTTATTTCCCATACCTAAAATTATTCAAATGGATAACGGACGCGAATTTGACAATATTGGTTTACGAAATTTTCTCAAGCTATATGGCATAGAACCATACTATACAACACCAGGACATTCTGACTCTCAAGGACTATTAGAACGATCACACTCTACACTTATTGAATTACTAAATTCGATACAATTAGAACATAAAGAATTACAATGTGGAGAAATGCATGACACTGGCGTTAATAGCATTTAATAATTCAATAAATTCCAATTTGAAACTGACACCGATGGAAATTACTTTCGGAATAACACAAAACCCTTACATAGAAGACATGACAGAAACTCTAATAACTGAAGAAAACATAAACAATTATTTTAACCAATTGCAAACGATACATAAACTAGTAAAAAGGAAAACGGATAAGGAAAAAGAAGACCGAACAAACAAACTGAATGAAGGTAGAGAACAAGAACCTCAAATTCCTGACGAACCTTACTTAAAAACTACATTCAACAAAAAACACAAACCAAAATATTTCAAAACGACATATGATAAAGAAACCAAAAAAGTAACATATAACCGAGGAAATCTTAAACGGTCCATTAAATTTCACCCAAATAGGATGAAACGTCCTAGGAAAACAATGAAAATTTCATCTGTTTCAGGTGAAAATGCTAGTATTCCTACTGATCCTCAACCAAGCAGTAGCGTACAGGTTAACTGACCTCACTGACACACCTGGAGTCACTGCCATAAAAATACAGGACTCATTTTTCATTAATTCAACTTACACTTATTTTCATCACATTGACACTGATGTACTACAAAAAGAACTGACAAGTATTGAAAAAATTATTAACATTTATACGAAGAAAAATTATCAAAATTTTGTGGATTCTATCCGTGTACACCTTAAATATACTCAGGACAAACTAGACCACTTGAAAATAAACAAAAGACCAAAACGCGGTTTAATCAACGGCTTAGGCACGGCTATCTCATGGCTGACTGGCAATATGGATGCTGAGGATAAACAAAAATATGATGCTATCATTAGTAAAATACAGTCTAATAATTATCATTTAGAACATAATGTTGAAAACCAATTATCTATTAATAAGCAATTAATTAATGAATTTAATAAAGATATATTAATAATTGAAAATAATAATGCTAGATTAGACAAATATTTTCAGTATTTTAGTAATGAAACTAATGCTATAATGCTTACGCAGCAGTACTCTATTTTGTTTAATAATTTAATGTTACTATATAATACTATTAACGATATAGAAACTAGTTTAGATTTTTGTAAACTTAATATTCTTCATTCCAGTATCATATCTTACAGGGAACTGGAATCACTTATTAATAATACTCATATAACTTTCATATCAAATGACCCTAATGTCTTGTGGCAAATTTCTAAAGTACATTGTTCTATTCACAATAATATCATTTCCTATTTTATCCAAATCCCACTTCCATCTCCTACATTCGAAACCTTTTTCCTTTTATCCTACCCTGTATATCACAAAGGCATGTTTATGACAACAGTAATATATCCTTCTTTTATTATGAGATATACAGAGCTATTCACAGGACACTGTGAACTTCTTAATGATTATTATTATTGTAGAAATATTAGTCAAGTTTATGATAATTGTATTTTAGATATATTAGAACACTAGCTCAGATACCCGGCTTCGCCCGGGAATTCATTTGAGGCTGAATGGTGATGGTATTTTTTTGGCAAGGCTGTACTTTGCACAATATTTTGACATTTACCCGTCCTAGTGTTTAGGGTTAATACCCGACGTTTCCGTGAATTTGTTAATAATAAAATTAATTTCTTATGTAAGACTTCACTGTTCTCCATATTGTCATATTTCCCGTTTCCTGTGCATTATGCATAGATTTAAATTATTAAGGACAAAATATTATAATAATATATTATAATTTGAATTAATTTTTCCAGGTGAGGTACTTGGTAGTTCATATTGAAAAGAATTGTTGAGCAAAATTCTAAATAACAAAATAAACAACTTTTGTTATGTGCATATTTTGCCGAAACCCCAATAGGAAAATCACTATTATTAATTTCAGGCCTCCCTTATAACCCCCACTCCTGCCCGTCCCTAGAAATGTTAGTATGGCTTATTATAAGGAAGGCGTTAGTGCTAATACACATACTGAGTGTTTTATTTAGTTCGGTTGAGTGTTTTGGGCCAAATAATATTATTGACTCCTGCTATAATTTTTTTGCTTATAACGCCTTTATACTTCCGTATACGGCAAAAGTGCATTTAACAAAACTTACTCTAAATAACAAAATAAACAACTTTTGTTATGTGCATATTTGCTGAAAAAGCAATAGGAAACGAAATATCGCTATTTTTAATTTCAGGCCTCCCTTATAACCCCCACTCCTGCCCGTCCCTAGAAAAGTTAGTATGGCTTATTATAAGGAAGGCGTTAGTACTAATTCACATACCGAGTTTGGTTTAGTTCGGTTGAGTCTTTTGTGCCAAATAAAATTGTGGACTCCCGCTATAGGTTTTAGCGTATTAACGCATTTATACTTTCGTATACGGCAAAAAATGCAATATAACAAAAGTTACTCTAAATTACAAAATAAACAAACTTTTGTTATGTGCCATATTTGCTGAAAAAGCAATAGGAAACGAAATATCGCTATTTTTAATTTCAGGCCTCCCTTATAACCCCCACTCCTGTTTGTCCTTAGAGAATATTAATATAGCCTAAAGTCTAAGTTGGGCTAGTAGTAATATACATACCAAGTTTCATAAAATTCGGTTCAGCCGTTTATGCGTGAAAAGGTAACAAACAAACAAACAAACAAATAAACAAACAAACAAATAAACAAACAAACAAACAAACAGACACCAAAGAAACAAAATGCAGTTATGGTGTCTATGACATGTGAAACGAAAAGTTATCGTGAAATTTCGCGAAAAAAATCAATGTACAGACAGAGGTTACAATTTTATATATATATAGATAAGAAATTAAATAATTGTAAGAGCTTAATTATTAAGGATACCAGTCCATTTATAAAATTCATACCAATAATTAATCAATTTTTATTATATAACGAGTCCCATATTACTATAAATAATAACGGACACAATGTAACTGTCCATCCTAAATTAACAGAACTTTTATATGTCAATTCATCTGAAATACTTTATAATTCTCTGAAATACTTATAATTATATTCTTACTGGGAATCATATCCTATTTTAAGTTTTCACATGCCGCCAATAGCGGAAGAAACTTCATTTTCTTTTGATCATATACATAAGACTAATTTAAATATAGAGCCACTAGAAGAATTGGACACTGATGATTTTGACTTTAGTACTTTTTATTTTATTTTATGTATAATTGTTCTTATAATATCCTTATTATTCTGTGTACTATACATATTATATAAGCAACCAGGCTTCATCACCAGACTACAGCCACCAGAAGCAAACGAAATGGAAACTCGGACGGCTTCTTCATCATCGCTTCCTCGCTTACCACTTACTTCGCCGAGGACGGCTTCAGCCTAAGGAGGGAGGAGTTACGTCTTGGAAACATCCGCTCTGCTGACACCTCAAGCATCAGCATTTATTCTCCTTATAACCCCTACCATTTTTCCTCTCCTTGTCATTTCCCCAGTAGCTCTAGACTGTCACTCTGTTCATTTTCAAAGTTGTAATTGTTGTAATTAATAAAAGTGCTTTTTAAAAAGGCTTACACGCGTACTTTAAACTTAACTTAAGACATGGCTTTGGTATCTTCTTCTAAATAGTTTTCTCTTGCCGTTTAACGGAATCCATTTAGAGGACTGTGACTATTTGATAAGGCTTTATAGTGTAAATAAGAATGGGAAGGAGGGGCCCGAAGGGAAGGTGTCGACTCGACCTTTGCCATTTTTAGCTTGGTTAATGAGGTGTAGTGAGATGGCCTGCTCCCTACCACTCGTCCCCAATCCCTCCCTATTCATTCATACTTTCTCCCATACATTACGATCCTATTACCAACCAATCGCATTTTTCTTTTAACGCATTTCTCTTAAGGAAAATCGGCTATTGTGACTGTGAAAATGTCGGACTTTTTGCCAAACATTTTTTAAATGTTCATCGATTCTACTTGGTAAATGACGAAAGTGAAGAATTCAAAGGCACATAAAGTCAGTCACGCAGGGGCTGCGTAAAACTAAGTAGATTTCCCACGTAAAGTTATACAATAGACATATCTCCATACGTGCCGAACAGTTACGAAAACGGTCGAACTAGCTTTCGGCGGAAACGATTAGAATCGACCATAGCTTGTCCGTTACACTTAATAAAAGTGCAAATATCTCGGTTAATATTCAAGATAGAGGATAAATGTATTTAATAATATTTATAGTAAATGTAATATGAAATGGGATTGTTTCTATATAACTTTTCTAATTTTCGAAATTCCTCCCCTCTAAACTCCCTCCCCTCCTTGTCCGATGTTAGCAGTTAACGAACTTGATCTTTCGTTTTAAATAAAACGATTACATACTGAGTTTGGTGACGATTAAATAAAAATTGCGACCGCTAGAGTCTTAACAAACATATATATATATATATATATATATATATATATATATCAAGTTCGTTAACAGCTGAAATCGGACCAGGGGGAGGGGAGTTTAGAGAGGGAGAGAATTTAGAAAATTCGAAATATCTCCGCTACTAAAATGGTGTTCGAAAAAATGTATAGAATGAATTGTATAGAAAATTAAATGTATTATAAATATTGATATATACTTTTATTCCCTATCTCGAATATTAACCATGATATTGGAATTTTTCAGTTTTCAGCCTTTAGCAAACCCCCACTTCTACTCATGTTACATAAACAATACTCGGTTATGTAATAAACCACATCGAAGCTTAAACACCAAATAAGGTTTTCAAGAGACATATATTATGCGAGATACATGCAAATATGTTCTAGTGACCCCCCCTATCTTAAGTTTTTGGACTACTTAAATTTGTTTGATTGAGATAAAAATTATTCTGATTCATTGTAAATTACAGTACTAGATATAGTACATAGTTTTCAATCACGACATAGTTTTCAATACGTTATATTCAGATATGTTACAGTAATTGTTTTTCTTTCCGGTAACAAGTAGGCAGACCTGTTTGTTTACATTTCAGATGCTTTCCGTCGAGAGGTTTCTTATTATCGTTTGTATTTATTCACTTAATATTCACGGTGGTGTTGTGTTACTTTTATGTAGAATTATCTATTGTTAAACTTCACGGAGGAAATCTGCTTAGTTTACGCAGCCCCTGCGTGACGGATGTTTTAATAACTACAACCCATAATTGTTATTTCAAACATATTTGTATCCGTCATGGAGTAGCACAGATGCACATCAGAATTCATCATGTGTTTACAAAACCCGAAGAATCCAATTGTTGGGACTTGTTGGAAATGGAAGCCTCCAGACTTCCCAAGAGAAGTGTTGTATGGTACACCACAAGACAGAAGTTGGAAAAGATGTAGGTAGGCCCAGGAAACTGTGGCTGGATCCGCGGGGAATGGTAAAATATTGTGGTTGCCAGAGGTCCAAGGTCTGTAGGACTAAGTAAATAAGTTTTAAATGTAAGTGTTCTAGTGAGTGTGTGTTTATTTGCAGACTTCAACGGAATTATAACTTTTAAGGCATGGTAAATCCAATTTTCCTAGTTAAGATGAATCGTCATTTCTTGCTTATATAAAAAGCGCTAAGATTAGTTAGAATGTAGAAATTTAATTAATTAGAACTTCGGTAACTTGAAGTTGAGAACATAGCATTGCTTTGGGAATCTGTTAAGGGGGAGGAGGAGAGGGATAACAAATAGGGGGCAAAAATGAATGAATGCGAATTATTTCGTGTCTGTTAGAGGTACAGACTATATGAATATGACTTACTTTTCATAAAATCTTCTATAAAATTTTTGAAGTTATTCATAGATACGGATATATATATATCATTCTGGGTATCCATTTCGTATTTTGTAGCATGTACATTGAAGCTCTCTGGTGCTCACCTTCTACCTGCTCGGTTTCCATTTTTTCGCTAAATCGACAATAATTTTTTGATGCTCTATCTCTTTCCTCATCTGCCATTTTTATAAGAAAATAATAACTTTACGTGGGAGGTATTTATTTATTTATTAATCGTAACTATCCTTGTCTCACCGATGACAACATTCATTTTAGTTCAAATTCCATAACCCTCTCTCTTTATTTAACAGACTTCCTTAAGGCAAATTGTTTAAAATCATGACGCTGCTTTCGCCAAAAGTTCATCAATCCTACCTCGGTGACGACGAAAATGAGGAAGGCTCAAATTTAGTATATATATATTGTTGCGAAAATTAAATACATGAAGGATTAGCTGAGAGAGTCGCGTATTTGGGAAGTGCGACGTAGATCAAAGAAGCCAACAGAGGGTCGAGCTCGTACTAGTCCCTTCTAGTCCAGACGTCGAAGGTTCCAGCCAATTCCCTTTTGATGTATGCCGACGACCTATATAAAGAACCGGCCAGCCGCGAGCTAGTCAGTTTTCTTCTCAAGTGAAGAACAGTATTGTGCCATGACTGTAACAGTTTAGTGCCGTGTTTAAGGCAGTGCAGTGCCGCGAAGTAAAAGACAGTGTAGTGCCGTCTTTCTATGAATTTCAGTGACCGTGAGTGAATTATTGGACTGTGTAATCTGAAGAACAGTGACGCTATCAGTGCATATTGTGAGTAGTAATTAAGAATAATTATCCAAGTGTATTCAGCATTGTTAAATAAATTGTGCAGTGATAGAAACTGTGAAACTTGTGTGTTTTTAATTTTGCAATCGAAAAGAACTCTTATTAACAACGTTTATTACTGGTTTTGGTAATAAAAACGTAACAATATATATATATATATATATAGATATATATATATATATATATATATGTGTGTGTGTGTGTGTGGGTGTGTGTATTATGAATGGGTTTTTGACCAAATTAGGCTAGCAGGGGTAAAATGAAAAATATCACCGTTATTATGAGTTGTATCGAAAAATGTTATACAACCAATTTCATTGCAATTTTAGTTTTCTACTATAGTTTCTCTATACAATTTTTATAACTCGAATATGCACCCAGACATTTTTAGCAGGTTTCCCTGAAGGGAAAGCAGACATTGAGATCGTACTCATGACGCGATTTTTGAAAAAAAAAAATCTTCAAATGTCCATCGATCCTACCGAGGAGATGACGAAAATGAGGTCAGTTCAAAATTATACACACACATTCAGCTCTAAAAGGTTGGCTCGCCTGTTTGTTTACAACTCAGACACTTCCGTTCTAGAAATTAGTAACTTGTATTGTGACTGAAAGATTTCCCATTACCTTTTGTATTTATTCACTTAACATTCACGGTAGCGTTGTTACCTTTATATATATTTATCTATTGTAAGCCTTCGCGTGGGAAATTTGCTTAGTTTACGCAGCCCCTGCGTTACGATTTTTTTTAGTTTCCAGCCTTCAGAGTTTATGCGATTTTCACTTAAGGCAATCCTATAAATGAATATCTCATGTCCATTTTAAAATTCAAGTTCTGTTTCGAAAACTTTCTTATTTTTGAAAAGAAGGGAATAGATAGTAGGATGACTTCATCAAGGTGTCATTGCAGCAGGTGGGAAATCTTTATTTTACTGCAGCAACTCAGTAAAGGACACTTTGTAATGAAAAATCATGCTTCCCAACAATTTGTTAGCCTCTTTTCATAGATATATACCTAGAGAATGTTTTGTGTTTACAGCAGGGGATTTCATTAAGTATAAACAAATGAAGTGGGCTGAGATTACTGCAATCAGGTGAGAGGAGAACAGTGGAGTTGTGCTGGATCAATATAATGTACACCTAATGGCTCTCCACTTGACGTTCAATAGATCCCTTCTTTGTCTATCTAAGCATCAACACTAACACCTAATACCAGATGGGGCCCAATCAGGAGGCGGACCGAGTGAATAAATCCCTAGTCACCTTCAACACGATAATCGCGAATTTTGTAATCAAAAGTCAAGGTGAAGGGGGCTAAGTATACTCAGACGATTTTCCCGATTCTCCGTTTCTCTCTTGTATCAGCTGTTTAGTGCCACAGGTGCGACCTTCCCTAACGGTTGCCCGCCCGGCACAGGGACTCAGTGTTGCCAGAAAATAAATAAGTCCGTCACGCAGAGCCTGCGTAAACTAAGCAGATTTCCCTCGTGAAATTTAGTGACAGATAAATATACATACTGCTATCACGACACCACCGTGAATAAATACAAACAGAAATAAGAAATGTTTCAGTCAATTTCAATAACCTGCTGACACAATGCGTTTGAAATGTAAACAACCAAATCTGCCAGCCTCACACCGGAAAGAAAAACAATTACTGAAATATATCAGAATATAACATATTAATTTTATTGAGAACTATTTACTATATCTAGTACTTTAATTAATAATGAGTCAGAATAATTGTTATCTCAATCAATCAAATTTTAGTAATCCAAGACCTTAAGACGGGGAGGAGAGGGGGGTCACTAGAACATATTTGCGTGTATCTCGTATAATAAAGGTCACTTGAATACAATATTCGGTACTTATCCTCGAATAATGTGGTTTATTATTTAATAGAGTATTGCTTATGTAACATGAGTAGAAGTTTGCTGAAGGCTGAAAACTGAAAAATGCAAATATCTTGGTTAATATTCTAGATAGAGAATAAATGTATATAACAATAGTTATAGTAAATTTAATTTGCAATTAGATTGGCCATATACAATTTTTCGATCCGACGTATAATAACGGATATATTTCGAAAATCCTCCCCTCTAACCCCACTCCCACTGGTCCAATTTCAGCCATTATCAAGTTTTGTAAAGATCAAACAAAAATTGCGACCGCTGGAGCGTTAAATGACAAATATATATATACATATATATATATATATAAAATTTTGAACAGACTTCATTTTCGTCATCTCCTGGGCAGGATCGACGGACATTTGAAGATATTTTTCGAAGGAAATCGCGTCAAGAGTAGGACGTCAAAGCTGATTTTCCTTAAGGGAAATCTATTAATAGATACAGATTCGATCCCCGCCATGGGAAAACACTTGTTCTCAACACTATATATTCGCCTGCCCACCCCCTCCCCCCAAGGGCCAACGATTATGTCTTTCTTTGGCCCCGTCCACAGGAAGGCTGACACAGACGCACTGACCACTAATCCCCTGGGAACAACGATGCCCGTCAGACTGCGGGAGACAACTCATTCCTGGTCCTCCTTGGTTACCGGGGGATGTACGAGTATTACACCACTCGCTGCGTAAAAATCTGATCACAAATCTTTTTCTGGGTGGCTAAATATCTCAAAGGTCTACAATTTCTATCGAAGAAAAAGAAAATTATGTGTGCCCATCAATTATTTCCATTATAGAATTTTTTTTCATCAGTGAAATACGTTCATCATTTATTTTTAGGAGTGAGAAAAGAATTGATTAATTTTTGAGTTTATGCCATTATTGCAGTACGGTTTAAAATTTTAAATTATTTATTAGCGTCCACTTTTTGCAACTAAGGCTAAAATTATCACAGCCAAAACATTTAAATCACTTCAGAATAACAACTACATTTCCCCTCTCTAATAACATTTTACCTTTATTTGCCAGAATTATTTTAATTTCTCTAACACTTCAGCATAATAGTCATTTAAATTCCTTGTGTCAGTTTTAAAATTGACCACATTCTCCAGGTCTTTGGAAATGTACATTGCTTCCAGAATTTTCCTCTTACCAGACTTTGGTTCCTTGTGTAATACTTTCACCTTGTCAAATCCAAAATTGTGTTCCGCAACATTACAGTGCTGCACCAAGGCAGTTTTATTCTTATTTTTGGCCTTGTTTTTTACTTCATTCTTGTGTTGATAAATTCTATTATCTAAGTGCTGTTTTGTTTCCCCAATGTACTTCTTGGTGCAATGTAGACAACCAATTTCATAAACTATGTTTGACTCCTTTGCTAATTCAATTTTGTCCTTTAATTTTGTAAAAGTGTCCTTTATTTTGTTTCTCGTTTGAAACCCAAAGGTTAAATTGTTAACATCATACTCCTCAAAGGGCATTTTTATGTTGTCTGGCAACCCTTTAACATAAGTACATTTTACATATTTTTTAATCTCTCTCACTTCTTTCTTATTATGTTCCATGTTCCCCGATGTACTTAAGTTAAATATAGCTGTTTGAGACCTAAAGATCCTTTCTTTTGTCCTGAAATACTTCAATTGGTCTCAGTAAGGATTAGATACAATACTTTAGAATATTAATCATGCTAATCTGTTTGTCTAGTTGCCATTTATATAAACGGCCAATTGAAAAAAGGGTTTTATACTTCAATTTGGGCGTGAATAAACTAATATATGAAAGTGTGGCAAATTGAAAAAAAAAAACGCGGAAATTCAGTTAGAATACATTTTGTGCTGTATGCATATTGGTGGGTATGGAATAAAGAAGGGGAAGAAGCGGTTGATTTGGAGGGGCAGGCGGTCGGATATCCACATGTCTATGGAATAATTCAATAGCCTCCCTGCTTCCATCTCCTACCCCCATTACCTTTCGCGCCAAGCCAGCACCCTCGTTCACAGCCACTTCTTATGCTCTTTTCTGATTTGGAAAAGTCGGCATTCCAAATATAATAATCTTATCTAGTTTCTTAAAGTAGTTCCTAATCGTATAGGTACAAAAATCTAGCAGGGATGACACCGGTAACACTGATAAACAAAAAAAACTTTCAGCGTATATCTTTAACGCCTGATTTAAGACAATCCAGACATGCTGACCGTTTGTCTCTATCACCCACCGTTTTTTAAGCAGATTTCCCTTAAGGGAAATCAGCTATTAAGGTTGTACTCATGAGGGAATTTTAGAAATTTTTCACCAAATGTCCATCGATCCTACCTAGTAGATGACGAAAATGAGGTTCGTTCAAAACTGTGTGTGTATATATATATATATATATATATATATATAGATCTATCTATCTATATATTTGTCTGTTACCGCTCTAGCGGTCGCAATTTTTGTTTGATCGTTACCAAACTCGATATTTAGTCATTTTATGTAAAAAGAAAGACTAAGTTCGTTAACGGCTGAAATCGGACCAGTGAGAGGGGGAGTTTAGAGGGGAGAATTTTCGAAAATTCGAAATATCTCCGTTACTATACGTCGGATCGAAAAATTGTACAGAATCAATCTTATTGCACATTAAATGTACTATAAATATTGTTATATACATTTATTCTCTATCTTGAATATTAACCGAGATATTTGCATTTTTATTAAATCTGGACGAGTGACTCCCGCCAAAAGCCTAGTTCGGCCGTTTCCTTAACTGATCGTGAAATTTCTCTATTGTAAAACTTCACGTGGGAAATCTGCTTAGTTTACGCAGCCCCTGCGTGACGGGCTTTTAAGATATCGAGCACTAACCATTTATATATGTTTAACATTGTATCAAGGCTACTACAAGAAGAGTACTAATTAACATAAACTATGTAGCATCATCTAGTTTAAGGTATAATCCACATATAGAATACATAGGTATAACATTAAGTTCTTTAATTTAAAGTTAGTTTGGTTTGAATTTCTTGGCTGAGACTTGTGTTTGTGCTGAGCATTTGGCATGTGGTGCTGATGCATCCAGCAGTAGTCAGCCAACATTGCTCCACTCCATCGACCCTGATAGCGTGACTCCTTCACCGAGATGTCCTGATGAAAACGTTCCCCATGTTCATCACTCACAGAACCCAGGGTCTCGGGAAAAAAAGTCGAGGAGATGAATCTTGAGGGACATGTTCAACTTCTGCACAATATTTACATAGTCAGGAGATTTATAATTTCCAAGGAAGTTGCCTACACCGGACTTGAATGTCAACCGTGCATCTTTTTCAGTATTGCTGAGTCAAGTCTTCGAAGTGACTGTCTGCAATGATCTTCCTCATTTGTGGACCTATACACACACCTTCTTTCAGTTTCGCATAACTCAACTCTGGAAACTTGTTGGATAGGTACCGAAAATAATCTGAGTTGTTGTCTAATGCCTTCACGAAGCTCTTCATGAGTCCCAGCTTTTTGGAGCCACAGTTTTCAAAATAGATTTTGATTTTTCGAAAACATTTTTTATTATAACCTAATGTTTGTTAAATGTCATACGAAAGGACATGCTTAACAGAGTAAAATGACACCACTTCCACCTTCCTAGCACAATTAGAGCAGGGTCTAGAGCGATTTTTAACGGCGTTATTGGGAAAATTCGGCGTTGCATTAAAAAAAAAAACCTGACGTGATAGAGTAAAACAGTTTTCAGATTTGTAATCAGCACGAAGAACAGAATTAGAAAAAGTAAACATCATGCCAGATATCTATGGCTTGTTTACCGGTGTAATTAGAGAAGTTTCAGAGGCGCCTGGAATTAACTAACTCTCAGGCGCTTCAGTTTTTGCAGGTATTGGGCCACTCATCATCATTTTAAACGATTCCAGATCTTTGACGAGAATCCTCTAATTCCGGTTCCCAAACCTCCGCAAGTCGTACTTGAGACCTAACAGCTACCTCTTCCTCCTTCCACCAGGGCTGTACTATACAAACTTTTGGAGGAAACCTCTTTGGTTTCAGCATCTCAATGTGCCCTATGGAGATCTTAATTTCGCGGATGAAATAAGGCAGAATGATACTACTCCACGAGTTAGTCGTTGCTTCTGATCACTGCCCTCTCATTGTGGGCATTAGTTATAAAAACAAGCCCAACTGGATAAATAAAATAATTTAAAAACAAATATGAAATAACAAATATATACATGTATCAATAAATATATCGTTCTAAATTAATCTTACTATCAATTATTTCTATTGTAGAATTTTTTTTCATCAGTTAAATATGTTCATCATTTATTTTTAGGAGTGAGAAAAAATTGATTAATTTTGGAGTTTATGGCATTATTGCACTACGCTTTAAATTTTTAAATTATTAATTAACGTCCACTTTTTGCAACTAAGGCTAATTGGGAGGGGTCATCTACAGGTTACCACACTTTTCTAGCCAGGGTGGGACTAAGGATTTTATTTAGTGAATTCCGTCACTAAATAAATTCCTATTGCCCAGGCTAGAATCGAACTCACTACTCTGGGTTTACCATGTGAGATTAAGGTCAACGCTTTAACTCGCATGACTAACTTGAGCCCCTTTTCTAATATATATTAATATATTATATATAAAATCCTATACAAATTAATTATTTCTAATATATAATTAATTTCCATAGGGTAGAAGTAATTAGAATCTATTTTAGGAAGGAAAAAGGGTAGCCTCCTCAACTCCCCTAGTTTGGAGATGACATTTTAACCAACAAGTTTATGAAATTAATCAAATGGACAATTATTTAATTGTTATTGTATTACTGGTTGAATTTTATTGAAGTGTTTCACCACTTCTAACAGTATAAATTGGGTAATGGACAGTATCAAATAATTGAGATCAGTAAAATATAGTATATCCCTCGCCTCATTTGTATTCCAGTGGCCTTATATTCACACGTCTTGGGGGCGTTAGGAGAATGAAGAATGCTTTAAAGTTCTAGGGCGGAGCTAGGGTTTTTTGTAACAGATGCTGCTGTTTTTATCTTATTTTCCTATCCTCTGAACATTCTGGTTATAACATTTGGCGGGAATATACCGCTATACATGAATTTAAGTTTGAGAATAAATAGAGAGCCTTTATTAGTGCAGAAAGCCACTATCCTCGGGAAAAGGGGGTTCTCTAAGTAATAATCAAAGTAATTAGTTGAAATCGTGACATTGACTTTTATTTAAGCAGAAAATTGTAAAATAAGGACGTATGCTGGTGATCTGGCCGCCAAAGGCGGAAATCCTGTATATTTTGTAGTGTTAATAAGGAGTTAGCAAAGCTAACATAAAATATGGGGTTTACAACTATTTAAACTCTGTAATTTGTCTTCCCTCCTAGAGAATATTATGCAGTGTGGGGTTTATACTTTCTGCTCATCCACATTTTTATTTCAAGAGTTTTGAGAATTTCGAAATGAAACTTTTTAGGTCTCATTTATGGAGAATAAAGATACTTTTGGCGATGAAGTGGTCTTTTATCTATTATTTTGAAATCATCTTTCTAACTTGTTCCAGTTTTTCTCGAGCGCACCTAAACCTGGAATTTCCAATGGTAAGGCATATATTATTGTAAATAGGGGATTTATTTACTACCTGGACCGCATAATACTACTACATTCCATCTATATTTATTCTCCTTACCTTAGAATCGCACTCGTTCCGCCCTCCTGGGCATTAACAATGCTAAAAGCATCCAGGGTAAACATTTTTTATCTCACAACCATTAAAGCAAATCATAATTCTCTTAGATACATAGAGTTCTAACAAACCTTATAAAATTATTCTTCTCAATCACTTTTATACTCACTAATGAGTCCACATAATAAAAATCATTCATAATAATTTAATTTAGCCTTACCAAGAGGTAATTTGTCAGTATCTAATAATCTGATAATATCTAATCTCTTAACAGGTAGGTTCTATAACCCTCATTTAGTGCTGTTTGATTAACTTTGCTCATACATATATAACAATCATAAAATTCTAGACTATATTAGGAAATTATAAATCCATAAACTTAAAAATTAAAAGATTAATAGTTATTTAAAATTTCCAGTTTTTCTCTAGCGCCCCTAAACCTGGAATTTTCAATGGTAAGGCATATTTTTGTGTAGAGAGGGGATTTATTTACTACATGGACCGCATAATATTACTACATTTTATGTAGTGATTTTACATTTAATATTATATAATAATATTATGCTTTTTTCTATATTAAGTAATAAAATAAAAAGAAAATAACGTAGTTAATAAAAGAAAAAGAAATAAAACTACGATTAATAATATTTAAAAAAAAGGGGTATAATAGTTTCTGGGAATGAAATAAATAAAGTAGATAATATTTAATAAATATATTAAACAAAATATGTATATAGAAAAGCGAAATATCTTGCAGATACTTCAGAATTGTATGTTCTCAGCAAATTTTGGAAGAGCTTTATTGCAATTATAATATAAAACTCTGTCGTCCTGCTGCTTTACTTTCTTTAACACATTTGTCGGCTTTAAAGAATATCTTTCATCTGTCAATAGTTTGTAGTCATAGATTAAGTATTGATCAATTTGTTCGGTAAGAGGACGTAATGGGTTGACTGTTAATTTGAATCTATCTATGTATGTACCAATTGAGCCTAATTATTACGAGTATTGTTATGTGAAAGTCAGTCATGACAGTTTTCGCATTACAATATTATGAAATATTTTGGTATGAATGTCTTAAGTGTACTTGTCCACCATTATGCCATTTGTGTAATTTTTAGATTTTTGATAATATATATTCTTCGTGCAGTTTATAATTTACTAGTCAATAACAAGTTTCACAGGCATTAAATATTTTGTGATTAATTAACATGTATGTTTTATACTAAGAAGGATAGAGCACGTAAAGAGAGCAATATTTACTAATGTGCAACTGAATACAAAGCCATAAGGTGAATGAAGTAATAAGAAGCATTTAGGTGTAAAAAGAATTCCAAAGTATTCTAACAGACATTAATAATTCAGAATATACATTTATTTGTGTATCATTTTTGTAACAAGAAAGCCGTTGTTGACAGAGTTGAAAAAGACCAGTGAAAGAGCTTTGCTCTCATTATAGGTGAAGTGAGAATGAATAAATATTTATTCAAAATGGAGCAAGCCTGCCTCTTCCCTGTGCAGCAAATATAGGCAAGAGAAGCCATCCTTCTTTCATACAGCACTTCCCTCACAATGCTTTTCGTACTCAAGGTGTATGGAAATACAAGGCAAAAAGGAGAATGGAGAGTAAATGTTTCAAAAAGCCCTTTCACTAAATTGCTGCCATAGTCCCACGAAGCCCGGCACTGCTTGCTTATCTCCGAACAACCACAAATGCTCCATCAGAAATTTATCTAAACAAAATTGTAAAACAAACTCGGCTGTCCACTTAGTGTGCTTTCAGAGTTTCAAAAGAGAAAATTAATATTTCAGTGAAAAAGAAAAAAAAAAAAACTTTGAAAAGTAATTCACTATCGTAATACCGGAACATTCTAGAAGGTTTCAATCACTGAAAAATATTCTTTAAATGTTCGCTAACTCTTTCCCGTAAAGGACGAAAATAAATTATTTTACATACGTCCTTTATTTGATGGCAGAGTCAGGGGTATAATATAAATATTATTATTTATTATTTTATTTATTGCTTACAAGGATTTTCCTTATAGCAAGGGGTAAGGCCTTATATAATGAGGTTAGTTTTTCTATGTTAGTAGCTTATATATAAACATATTTTTACAAACTAGAATTGAGTATAACTGACTAGAATTTACATTAACATTTCTAGAAAAATCTAAACTATTATATTTTCAACACAATAGTTTTATTAAACTCATCATTATCCTGGTTCCTGTTCTTACTAAAACATAGGTACAACAGTACTAAACAAAAAACAAAACATTCAGATAAGACTCGCGAAGTTTGAGACAATTTTAGCTGATTTGACTCACGGAAAAATATTCCTTAAATACCCACTAACTTCCCCGTAAAGGAGGAAAATAAATTATTTTACATACGTCCTTTTTTTTGATGGCAGGATCAGTGAATAAATAAAATTCTTCTTCTCTTTTATATCTATTTATTGTATGTTGTCCCACATGTTTCATGGCTAAATTTTCACCTCTTAAGGGGCTCAAAAATATATTATATAAATTTCATGCATCCTCAATTTTTTTTTTAATAATGACCTTAATACATTTAAGAATATGAAATAATAAACCTAACAATATATTATATTTCATTACTGACCCTGCCAACAAACTAAGAAGATAATATAAAATAGATGGGTCAAAAATAGCTGTAGAAGAAAAAATTACATTACGATAGTTTTTGGCCACAAAACTTCTCTAACGGATACAGTTATTATATCGCTACTAGACTTATATTTAACCAAAGAAAGTGAGTTATTTCAGTTCTTTTTCTATAGAGTGGTCAAATATATCCATTATTACGAGACGCGTTGGAGAATGTTATATCTCTAATCTCACGAATGGCGGTATGATTGAGGATACCAAAATGTGAATTATAGACATTACAAGGTGATGATAACCTAGTAGTTTTTCGCCCTTAAACCCTACGAAACAAACAAACATAATCTCACTCATCAAGTTATTCTTTATCTATAAATATTTCTGAATATAGAAATTTAGAGGAATTATTTGTCTTTTTAGTTTTTCGACTTAACTCCTGCTCCTCAATTTATTTTCACATTAACCTATAAAATCAAAACACGTATCATACTCGGCTCAAAAGTCCCGTACCCATAGACGTCATAGGGAGGGAGAAATATCGATCAGAATATGAATTAATTAATGTGAATTAGTGTCTATGAATGGTTCACGTGGAAAATGTTCTTGTTTGTGCCGGCCGTGCGTGAGGAATTCATTCATTTGAAATTCACTAGAAGGGAAAATCATCATTCATTGGACTTTACACACACACGCGCGCGCGCACACACACACACATATGTATATATAATTTTTATTTGTTCATTATGATTTCCTTTTCACATTACCCATGTGCAAAAGGAGTTTATCTTCTACATCTACCATACAATTTTCACTTAACAAGCGTTAAAGTAAAATTCAAATATACGTATTATTCAAATAAAGGGTTAGAACCGCCAGTATACATGATACTGTTGTCATACATGTCGGTGAAGACCGTCGTCACTAGATAAAACCCCTCGTTTGACAGATCTAAGAGGTAATTAAACAAATCTGGACTAAAACGTAAACAACCGAATACGGGAAACAGGCGTATAAAACCTACTGACTTACGGACAACTAACTCAGTACAACTTTTGACGGGCTTGAAGATGGTGTCATCGTATCGAAAGCGCTTGCCAGCTGTACTCGATCATCAGCCAGTAGGAATATAAAAAAACAACCAAAAATAAAAAAAAATATAAAAGAAATAATAATAAAATAAAACAAATACAATTGAAAAAATATAAACCCAGGTACATTTGTCATAACAATTAATAAGTCCGGTATTGATTATTTTATGCCTCTATTTAGATTCAATTTTAAAAATGACTATAGCTGGTATTTGATGTGTCAATTGTTAATAATATAGATTTTGGATATTTTTTTTTTAAATAACAGAATGTTTTGTTACAAACACCTGCGTTTTCTATTGGACATTGCCCATGATTTGATGAATTGAAGAAAATCATCATTCATTGTAATGCACACGCACACATACATTTTTTCTGCCCCAATTGGGGATTTTTTTTTGTATATTATTTTGATCTATTATATTTGTAAAATATAGTTATTTTGAATGGAGTATCGTAAAACTCCCCAACTTAGTGACAGGCTCCCAACTTTGTGACACTCAAGATTTGGAGGACTCTAGCGGCTCTGGGGATTAATCTTAAGATCCGAAATGAATCCGAGAGGTTGCGGCACCTGTTTGTAAGTAAGTATTAATACCCAGATCCACTAGAGTGCTCTGTATGTCCAAAATCTTGAGTGTCACAAAGTTGGGAGCCTGTCACAAAGTTGGGGAGTATCATAATGTTTAAAAAATTGTTGTCTATTTTTAGATTTATTACCTATTTATTTCATTTTTTTTTACATATTTATTCCCCTAAAGAGGAAGGCAACAATTGGAACCACAATATATGTGCGGAAAAGAATAATTTTTAATAAAGGACTTTCAATAAATCAAATCGTGACATTATAAGTTTTGAAGGTAGACTTACTGAGCATTGTAACAGCTCATATTACGTAATTTCCGTCCCAACAATAGTCGGTGTATATCTGAAATCCGGTTTTACATTAATTGTTAGGAGCATTGCTTTGTGGAATCGGTCTCAAACGTTGCTAGATCCACAATAGCAATTACCAATAAGTAGATTCACCTTCATTATACTGGCCTGCGAGCCGCGCCCTCAACAATATGTTCCAAGCTAACGAGCCTCACGCTCCCGGTACTAATTAGGGCGTATCCTAACACGGCTAGGCAGCTCTGTTTTAACTCCAAACCAGCTACTCAGATAGACCCTGCCTATTTATGTGCCAGAAGTATAAAAAATTTCATCCCTATTAAAAACATATATATTATAACTAATAATTCATCAAACCAAATTCTTGAAAAGAAAACCAGTTTATCCTACAGTATTATGAAATGTGTTCAATTTTATTAATTTGTAAAAGAAGGAGTTCTGTCTACTAAGCAGATTTTCCACTTGCTCCAATGGCCCACATTTGACGTTATCACCCTATTTCTCACTATGAAAAACTTTCTTTTTTATTGAAGATTTGAAATATCTCCAATATTATATATAAATTCTTTTCGAAATTCCCCCTTTCCCTTCTTACCCCCCCCCTCCCCTGGTAGGATTTCAGCCATTAACGAACTTGATCTTTAGTAATACATAAAACGCTTATATATCGAGTTGGGTAACGATAAACAATAATTGAGACCGATAGATTGGTAACAGACAAATATATATATATATATATATATATATATATATATATATATATATATATATATATATGTATATGTATAGTTTACAGGACCTCATTTTTGTTATCTCCTGGGTAGGATTGTTTGAGCATTTTTCAAAAATCTCGTCATGACTGCGACCTAAATAGCTGATTTCCCTTGAGGGAAATCTGCTAATAGTACAGAATCAATATTATTACAAATGTAATGTCCTATAAATATTGTTATTTCGAATTTTTCTCTATCTCAAATATTTACCCAGATATTTGCATTTTTAGCATTCACAACCCCCCCCCCCCCACTGCTTTCTACTGATGCTATATTAACAGTATGCTGTTATATCATGAACCACTTTATTCGAAGATTAAATACCAAATATTCTTTTCATTGAACTTTTACTTTTTAAGAAACATGGAGGTTCGTAGCGCTATGATGTCATTAATTAAGATTTTGAGATCTTTATCTGAAACAACATGTAATATATTGTGGCGAAAACTCATGAAGCGATTTTCGAAATCTGTCTTCAAATGCCCATCGATCCAACCCAGGAGATGACGAAAATGAGGTCCGTTCAAAATTATATATATTTCTGTTAACGCGGTCGCAATTATTGTTTAATCGTTACCAAACTCGATATTGAGCCCTTTTATGTAAAAGGAAAGATCAAGTTCATTAATGGCTGAAATCGGACCAGTGGAAGGGGGTTTAGAGGGAGGGGGGTTGAAAAATCGAAATATCTCCGTTATTATGCTATAAATATTGTTATATACATGTATTCTCTATTTTGAATATTAACCGAGAAATTTGCATTTTTATTAAATGTGGGCGGATAACGGACCAGAGTGAGTTTCTCGCCAAAAGCTAGTTCGGCCGTTTTCGCGACTGTTCGGCTCTCGTGAAATGTCTCTATTGTATAACTTTACGTGGGAAATATGCTTAGTTTACGCTGCCTCTGCGTGACGTACTTTTATTTAATAAGCGGGCCGACCGATTGAGGGTGCTGGAAGTGTCTCGTACCGGTGACCCCCGTCTCCATCTAGTCAGTTCTATCTAGGCTGTTGTGGAACATTCTCTTTTGTAGTTGGACGCTCGTCTATAAAAGAGCTCTTCCTGAGAGTTAGTTTGTTCTCAGCTCTCTTCAAGTGAATAACAGTGCGCTCAGTGCTGCTTTAGTGAGCAGTATGTTTCAGTTACATTGCGGTATAGTGTTTTATGTAAATAACAGTGTTGTGACGTGTTTTTATATAAAGAACAGTATAGTCCCGTTATCTTTGAGAAGATCAGTGCAGTGCCGTGTTTTGTGAACTTCTGTGATTGTGAGTGAGCTATTGGACTGTGCAATAAGAAGAACAGTGAAGCTATCAGTGCATAATGTGAGTAGTAGTTAATTGGTTAATTATTACCAATTGCGTAGTGCAAAGTTAAATAAATTGTGCAGTGATAAAAACTCTGAAGCTTGTGTGCGTTTAATTTTGCAATCCAAAAGAACTCCAGTAAACATCGTTTATTATTCTTGTAATAAACGTAACAATATATAAACAAACAGTTGTTTCACCTGTCATTCACTGCCGGTCATAGACGTAGTGGTCGTGTGTTCAAAGCGCGAGGACATACAGGCCAGGTAAACTGGTTCATGTGTGGGAGCTGTTCTCTCGTGTGGGAGCTGGGTAGTAGGAGACTGTCCCTTCCATAGGATTCGCTTCTGACCATCGTAGCGAATCCTCAGTCACCATGAGGTTGTTGGATTGGTGTAGGATGGATTAAGGCCTCACGGCTAGGTGCCTCCTACATTGTAGCCACTCCTCGAAATGGGTACTCAATGTCATTCAGTTGTATCTCCTAGATACCACGCGCCCGATCTCGTTAGTTTTTTTGAAATCTGTATTTCATAAATATATAGATCAATTAAGTTTCTCTTGATTAAACGGAATCATATAAACCTATTTTTCTATTATTTTGCTCATAAATGAGCTTTCAAAAGAACTTATACAAGAAAATATTGTACGATGCAGTGACTACTGTAGAAGTTTACCAGCCGAACTAAGGACGAAACTTGAAGAGTACAGAGACTGATTGGACCATACATTGAACTCAAGTACAAAACAGCATAAAAAAAAAGTCATTCCGCAACAATGAACAAAAGAAAATGATGTGAACCATGCGAAACTAAAAAGAAATGTAGGTTTACTAATTACTCTTGTGAGATTTGCAAAACCAAAATTTGTTTACAACATAGTTCCATGCTTTGTGCTAATTGTAATGCAGCTCTGCAAAAGAAATAATAATTAAACTGCTATTTTTAAAAGGATTGGTGCATTAAAATTTAGATAATATTTAATAAGTATTATCTAAAAGTGATTTCGTGCTACTTATTTTTGAATGAAGTTATATTTAGATAATTTGTTTATATTGTTCACAAACTGAAGTGAATTATGTATGATTAAGACATGTGCATTTAAGCAATTTCGTTTGATATTTGTATTTTTTAATTATATTTTAAAAATCATCTTTCACGGTTTCAATAATAATGCATCTATAACCAACTTGATTATTTTATCAACCAAGATTTTTTTTATTATAATACTTATCAATTTTGAAAATTTACTTCTTTCAAACAAATACTTCCTCTGTTATGGTTTCTAATCACACAGTGCACATTTTAGTACAAAATATATATTAAAAAATTGTATTTCCGTATAAACGGTTGAGGTTGTATCTCTGAGATACAAGCGCCCGAAGACGGAAGATTCTTGACGCGCCCGACCGAGGGTTAATAGCTGAAATCAGAAGAGGAATAGGTAAGGGTGGGATATTTAGAAGGGGAATTCGATAGTTCAAAATATTTCCGTTATTATGAGTCGTTTCGATAATATTTACAGAACCAATCTTCTTAAACTATTCATGCTCTACAACTGTTGTTCTATACTATTTTTCATAACTCAAATATTAAGCGAGTTATTTGTACATTATTGTTTTCAGCCTTCAGCAAGCCCCAAATCTATTTATCACATTGTACTTAGAAATAGACAATATATGGCGAGAAGAGATCAATAGTGTGTCAAACATCGCGTGGGGAATCTACGCAGCTCCTGAGTGACGGACTTTCTTTTCGGTGTGATTTCGGATCTTAGACAGGAATATGAGTTGAATGTGAAATATATTCCCTTAATTCTGGAAAATTTAGAAAAGTCTAATTAAGCAGGCACTGTGTGACGGACTTTCTTTTAGCAGATTTCAGCTTTCAATAGATCAGCTATTGAGGTCGTACTCATGACGTGATTTTCGAAACATTTCTTCAAATCTCCATTGATCCTACCCAGGAGGATATTCAAAATTATATATATATATATATATATATATATATATATATATATATATTTGTCTGTTAACGCTCAATCGGATGCAAGTTTTGTTTGATCGTTACCAAACTCGATATTTAAACGTTTTATGTAAAAAGACAGATCAAGTTCGTTAATGGCTGAAATCGGACCAGCTGGAGGGGGGGGGTTAGAGGGGGGATTTTTGAAAATCCGAAATATCTCCGTTACTATTCGTCGGATCGAAAAAGTGTATAGAACCAATCTTATTGTCAATTAAATGTACTATAAATATTATTATATGCATTTATTCCTTATATTGAATATTAACCAAGATATTTGTATTTTTCAGCCTTCAGCAACCCCCCCTCCCACTTGTACTCATGTTACATAAACAATACTCTCTTATGTAATAAACCACATTATTCAAAGCCGAAATACCATAAATTGTTTTCAAGAGACCTTTATTATACGAGATAAATGCAACTATGTTATCATGACACCCCCTCCCCCCTTCTTAAGTTCTTGTACTACTAAAATTTGATTGATTGAGATAAAAATTATTCTGATCCATAACAAATTACAGTACTAGTTATAGTAAATAGTTTCCAATCAAATTAATACGTTACATTCAGATATATTACAGTAATTGTTTTTATTTCCGTTAAGAAGTTGGCAGATCTGTTTGTTTACATTTCAGATGCTTTCCGTCGGGAGCAAATAGTTTTCAATAAAATTAGTATGTTATATTCTGATATATTTCAGTAATTGTTTTTCTTTCCTGTGGGAAATTGGCACACCTGTTTGTTTACGTTTCAGGTGCTTCCCGTCTGGAGGTTTCTTATTATCGTTTGTATTTATTCACGGTGGTGTTGTGTTACCAGTATGTAGATTTCTCTATTGCTAAACATCTCGAGGGAAATCTGCTTAGTTTACGCAGCCCCTGCGTGACGGACATTCTTTTGTAAGTTGGAAGGGAAAGCTGTCTATAGGATGTTGGACGAGGCTAGGTAGTGATTTGGGGACTCAGTTAGGTGAATGTGTGCCATCCCAGCATTCCTTAAGGTCTTCATTTAGATTCCAGGCATCGCCTGCTCCTCCCCCCTTCCTTTACTTTTCCTTGCACCCCTAACAAAATATTTTCCTTTACTCCTTTTTTCCCGCTCACTCACCTTTTCTTGAGTCCAGTATGTCGTTCAGTTTGATCTGTTATGCTTTATTTTAGCACCCTTCCAAGTTTAGAGTGATGAAAAGGGACAAAAATGAATTTGACCGATTTTAATTAAATTAATAAATGTCGTGAGCTCTATTTCCAGTTGAGAGTCAAAGGAATTTGACTATATCTAGTTTGATAGCGAACGCAGGAATGGCAAGATCAAGCTGAAATTAGTTATACATGCTTAGCATGCCTTCGGTTGTGAAGGTAGAGTTCGAGTAACCACTAGTGCTTTAACTCATTAATAAATAAGAAATGCCAGAGATATAGTAGTAGTAGTTTTCCTTAAAATATTCAAAATTTATTTTGATAGTGGATTAATATTTCACGTATATAAAAAAAACTGAATTATTAAACACTGGTGATTAAACATGTTTGAAAATATATATTGAACGGACCTCATTTTCGTCATCTCCTAGGTAGAATCGATGGACATTTGAAGAAATTTTTCGAAAATCGCGTCATGAGTACGACCTCAATAGCTGATTTCCGTTAAAGGGAATCTGCTAATAAATAAATTGTTTTAAAATATGAGTTCATACCTAAATATAAATCGGCATCACGTAGCCGTTGGCTGTGGTATTATTTTATCCCGAGTCTTTAAGCGAAAGGATTGCGTTAGAAAATCCATTTATCTTGGGGTGGGACAGGTCTTTTGATATTGAGGCAGTGATATTGCAGGAGGAAATGGCATGATCCCCGGCAAAGGATAGACTCCTCCGGAAATTCCCTCCCCTTTACCTAACGTCTATTCTTCAAACCAAGCGAAAACTTCCTGTACCTTTTAGCAATTTATTTTGATCAGTAGTTGTACTTTTAATTCAACGTTTCCCCTAGGTTCAAAGGCTTTCTTCAACAGGCATTGTTCAGTCACAACATATTTTTAGAAGAATACTCTGCAGAGAAATCAGCTATTGATGTATATACATACATATTCATCGATTCTTCATTAATATTGATTTGAGAATTATTTTTATGTAAAACACATTTTTACTATTGAATATAAAATTGGTTGTACTATTGGTTTAAAATTATTACTTCTGATTTCCTGTCACAGATTTTTACTTCTCTGGTATTACATCAGAATGTCTGAACGGAATTATATAACATTTTTACTGTCTTGTACGAAGTAAAGGAATTAATGTAATTGCCAAAATGTTCGCAGGTTTTCAGATTTCAAATAAATATTCGTCTTGACCCCGAACCCATTTCGACTAGTTTCTGCTTGACGTCTCACCCATAACTCAAAAAACTCGCCACGCAGGGGCTGCGTAAACTAAGCAGATTTCCCGCGTGAAGTTTTACAATAGATAAATCTACATACTGGTAACACAACACCACCGTGAATATTAAGTGAATACAAACGATAATAAGAAACCTCCCGACGTAAAGCATCTGAAACGTAAACAAATAGTTCTGCCAAAATCTTACCGGAAAGAAAAACAATTACTCTAATATATCTGAATATAACGTATTAATTTGATTGGAAACTATTTACTATATCTAGTACTGCAATTTATAATGAATCAGAATAATTTATATTTTAATAACTAAAATTTTAGTAGTCCAAGAACTGAAGAGGGGGAGGGGCGGAATCAACGGAACATATTTGTAAATTCTCACAAAATAAAAGCTTACACGAGTCTCTAAACAAATTTCACGAGAGCCGAACAGTTACGGGAACAGCCGAACTCATGTTCGGCGGAATACAAACAATACCGACAATAGTAATCTCATCTCGTCCGTTATCCTCACACACTTAATAAAAATGCAAATATCTCGGTTAATATTCACGATAGAGAATAAATTTATAAAACAATATTTATAGTAAATTTAATTTGCAATAAGATTGGTACTATAAAAGTTTTCGATTCGAAGTTTATTAACGGAGATATTTGGAACTTTCGGAAATCCTCACACTACTCCCCCCCCACCCCTCCCACCGTTCCGATTTCAGCCATTCACGAACTTGATCTTTCTATTTACATAAAATGATTAAATATCGAGTTTGGCTGATCAAACAAAAATTGGGCCCGCGCGCGCGCACACACACACATACACACACACACACACACACACACACACACACACACACACACACACACACATATATATATATATAAGTTTGACTGGACCTCATTTTCGTCATCTCCTGGGTTGGATCGATAAACATTTGAAGGAATGTTTGAAAATCGCGTCATCAGTACGACCTCAATAGCTGATTTCCTTAAGGGAAATTTGCTAAAAATAAATAATTGATTAAAAGAAAATCACTTCCTACTCAACCCTTCTTTATTATTTAAAACAATGTGGACATTGTATATAATAATCATCGATTGTATTCGTCATTGCTTTGCACCATCTTTTCCTTTCCCTCGAGTCAGCGGATGCGATCAGAGCCTAGAGCCGGCTGTGTTTGCCTCCACAACTTCCGCTCCAACCTGTCGTGCAAATTCAGCTTCGTTTAAATTATTTTAGCTAAAAGCAATCAAATCCTCACTAGCCAATATCATATTTATAATTATCATTTAAGTCTAAAAACGTTCCGTCGTTTTCCATAATCTGGCAGAATCAAATAAAATTTAATGAAAACTTATCAAATAGTTTCTACATAGGTATCGGCATTTGATAACTCGGCCAGAGCAACATTTTGCAGGAAACTTATTTTTGTGATTTTTATTCCTAACCACCATCACAATCTACTTCCTTTTTAAAAATATTAATGGCGTCTAAAGACCAATCCGACTTTGCTAAAATACAAATATTAAGGCCATTCAATTTAATCAGTTATAAATGCTATGTTTAATTGACTTCCCAAGTTATTCATTTATGTGCGGGAATGAAAAGAACGATTGTAGAGTCTTTCAATTATATAGATTAGAGCCCTTCTGGGTCAGACTTTCATTGAGATTATGATCTTGTAAGAACAATAGTTATCAGTAACAAAGTTGTTTTGTCCCTAATTCTAGAGGGATTTATTCCGTATGCAAGGCATAAGCCAGAATGCCCTTCCGAGATAACCCCCTAATCTCTTGGGATGTTATTTCCATTTTAAACTTCTGGGACAAGTGAACCAATTTCGGCCGTCTATGAAATAGGCCAATGTGTTAGCCTACTTACAACTGTAGGCTACAACATTCCTGGCAATTTTCAGCCTTTTAGCAGATTTCCCTTAAGAGAAATCAGCTATTGAGGCCGTACTCATGACGCGATTTTCGAAATTTTTCTTCAAATGTCCATCGATCCTACCTAGGAGAGGACGAAAATGAGGTCCGTTCAAAACTGTATATGTATATATATATATATATATATATATATATATATATATATATATATGTCTGTTACCGCTCTAGGGTATTGTTTAATCGCGATTATTATAGTTTAACCGTTACCAAATGTCGTAATATTTAGTCGTTTTATGTAAAAAGAAAGATCAAGTTCGTTAACGGCTGAAATCGGACTAGGGGAGGGGGTTTAAGAGGGGGGAAATTTTGAAAATTCAAAATATTTCCGTTACTATACGTCAGATCGAAACAATGTATAGAATCAATCTTATAGCAAATTAAATGTGCTATATAATATTGTTAAATACATTTATTCCCTATCTTGAATAGTAACCGAGAAATTTGCATTCTCAAGTTTTTGGGCTACTTAAATTTGATTGATTGAGATATTCTGAGGCATTATAAATTACAGTACCTGATATAGTAAATAGTTTTCAATCAAATTAATACGTTATATTCAGATATATTTTAGTAATTGTTTTTATTTCCGGTAAGAAGTTGGCAGAACTGTTTGTTTACATTTCAGATGCTTTCCGTCGGGAGGTTTCTTATTATCGTTTGTGTTTATTCACTTAATATTCACGATGGTGTTGTGTTACCGGTATGTAGATTTATCTATTGTTAAACTTCACGCGGGAAATCTGCTTAGTATACGCAGCCGACGTGACGGACGTTTTATTTAAATGTTTGGCGTATGGTCGATGCTCAGCTATAATTGTAGCTAAGCCAACTGTCTTCTCTACTTCGCCTATCAACCCGTCCTTAATAAATTGTTTCGTGAGAGTCTCACGGTGAGACTGAACTTTTCAGCTCGTCCCCAGTTTTAGGGACCGTTTTTACAACAAGACCCATGCATATGATCATCATGTCTACATGCATTTGTACCTTATATTCGATAGTCTGTCATGAAACAAAACGGTAGGAGTACCAACGGGAGGGGCTTAGTGGTTTTTTCACTATGACAGCCATACTGGAACGGAAAACCTTAGTTCTTGATCTGATTTCTTGTTATTCGTTATTAGGCGAACGAACCTTGTAGTAGTGCATATATAAATATAATTACACACTTTTCAAAACTATATACTTGATGTCAAGCAGGCCGACTAACTAAAGTGGTAGAAGGGCTAATTTACATTCCCTTCGATAGTGTTTTAGCAGATTTCCCAGAAGGGAAATCAGCTATTGAGGTTGCATTATATACGCGTCGTACTCGCTCAAAAATTTCTCTTTGAGTAGGATAATACAGAATATGTCCTTTATTATGAGTTGGATCGCAAAAGTTTTTGTAGATCCAATCTTGCTAAAATATTGATGCTCAATAATGTTGCTCTATACATTTTTTCGTAAATTAAAGATTATTTTTTTAATTTATTTATTAACGTCCACTTTTTGCAACTTAGGCTAATCGGGACGGGTTATCTACAGGTTACCACCCTTCTCTAGCCATGGTGGGATTTTAGGACGTTATTTAATGAATTTCGTCACTAAATAATTTCCTTTGCCCAGGCAAGAATCGAACTCGCCACTCTAGGTTTACCATGTGAGATAAAAGTCAACGCTTTAACTCGCATGGCTAACCTGTGCCCCACTTAAAGATTAGACTCCATTGCAAACACCTTATATTAGGTATAATATATGTATATTTAGACAGATATTCTAATACTTTTAAATTCCGGACTACCATTCTCCCGGTAAACCGGCACAGACGTACTCTCCTGAGTTGTTTTTATTTTTTTTTGGGAGGGGAGGGGGGTAAACTAGTTGTGGGTTGCAGTCTGCTTTAAGATAATAAGGGGGCTCCGGTTTGCCGTTTGAGTTTGGCCAAGTTTTGGCCTTAACCTCACATTGTATACCTAGAGTGGCGAGTTCGATTCTTGCCTGGGCAATAGGAATTTATTTAGTGACGGAATTCATTAAATAAAATCCTTAGTCCTACCCTGGTTAGAAAAGGGTGGTAACCTGTAGATAGACCTTCCCAATTAGCATTAGTTGCAAAAAGTGGACGTTAATAAATAATTTAATTTTCAGATAGTAAGTACACAATTTTGGATCAAGCCTTAACACTCTATTAACAATACTCGCCTTCGTCCCTATACCCGGGCTTAGGTCGGCATCCTAGGTATCTGGGCTTCATTAAGAATACAATATTTGTGTAGTGTACGACTATTCATATATGTAGATTACATAACGCCTTTATCCACTGGAACTTGTCGTCTGAGATGATGAACGAGTAGACGATGATAATATGCAGATGGTAGGGAAATGTTGAGTCTTGCTCCTGGCAATTCTATTTGATTCCAAGATGTCTTCTCAAGATCTAGGGGTCGGGGTGGCATTTAAGCTAATTTAGACTTGAATATTCATATTCGCTAAAGGGCGTTGAGCGGGCCATTATTGAGAGTTTAAATTTATTGAAGGCAATGTTATCCCCATTCATTTAAAAGAAGGAAACTAATTAAGCAGCCATCAGAACTCGGAGATTTCTCTTAATGGAAATCAGCAATTGAGCTTGTCTAATGATGCGATTTTCGAAAACACACTTCAAATGTCCATCGCTCCTGCCTATGACATGACGGAAATGAAGTCCGTTCAAAATTACATATATATAATTGTGTTGTTGTTTTCGACCAGGTTATATATATATATATATATATATATATATATATAAGGTGTTGTTGTTTTTTGGAGTTTTGGTCAGTGTTGATGAAAAAATCTTATTTTATTTTGTCTTCTTCAGGGCTAAAAAGTAAAGGTACTACTTTATATATATATATATATATATATATATATATATATATATATACTGCACATTGTTATTAGAGTGTAACAGATAGTGTTTGTGTTAATTCTACTTACCAAGACTAAAGATACTTAAAAACTACTGTACATAACTGTTGTACCTCTGGTTACATTAGAGGTACTGAGTGTAACCTACCCAAGTCTGTTACATTCAGCATGGTCAATCCCTTATGTCTTTGTATCACTATAGTTTATTGTATTTTGTTTATTATAACTATATTATAATTATTATATTGTAGCTATTAGATTATATTACAACAATTGATATGTGTTATTATAATTATTGTTATATTATTTTTTATTAAAGCTATTTTTAAGTAGTAATAAAATTGTTATGTTATTGTTATTCCAATATGTTACAATTGTTATTACTATATGTTATCACAATTATTGTTATATTTTGTTAAAGCTGTTTTCATGTTATATTAAAGTTACAATGTTATTGTTATTTTTATTATGCTACAACTAATTATTGGCGTGTGTTGTTACAATTATTGCTGCTCCACTATGTTACATTTGTCATTGCTTTGTGTTATCACAATTATTGTTATATATTTTGTTAAAGCTATTTTCAAGTTATATTTAAGTCACAATGTTGCTGTTATTTTTATTATGCTACAACTAGTTATTGCTGTGTGTGGTTACAATTATTGCTATTCTACTATGTTACATTTGTTATTGGTGTATGTTATCACAATTGTTAGATTTTGTTAAAGCTGTTTTCATGTTATATTAAAGTTACAATGTTATTGTTATTTTTATTATGCTACAACTAATTATTGCTGTGTGTGGTTACAATTATTGCTATTCCACTATGTTACATTTGTTATTGCTGTATTTTATCACAATTGTTGTATTTTGTAAAAGCTATTTTCATTTTATATTAAAGTTACAATGTCATTATTATTTTATTATGCTACAACTAATTATTGTTGTGTGTTAATACAATTATTGTTATATATTTGTTATATATCAAATACATTAATTTCATGTAGTAATAAAACTATTATGTTATTGTTATTCTACTATGCTATAATTTTTGTTGCTATGTATTACAACAATTGTTGTTATATTTTTATTGAAGCTATTCTCATGTTGTACCAAAGATACTATGTTATTTTTTTTATTATGTTACAGTTGTAACATAATAAAAAAAATAACTTAGTATCTTTGGTATAACATGAAAATAGCTTTATTAAGAATACAACAATAATTGTAGCAACACACAACAATGATAGTTGTAGCATAATAAAAAAAAACAACACTGACCAAAACTCCAAAAAACAACAACACCATATATATATATATATATACTGAGGTATCCGGCTTTACTCGGGAAATCATTAGAGGCTGGACACTATTTTTTTTGGCAAGGCTTAACTGTGTACAATATTTTTGCATTTGCCCTTCTCAGTGTTTAGAGTTTACGCTTGAGTACAACTAAAGATAACTTATAGAATCTTTTAGTCTTGAGGAATAAAAAAAAAAAAAAGAAAAATGATTTCCGAATCAATCCATCCGCACTGTTCAAAATACAAACAATATTAATCATAAAGGATAGCATTCATTCATCATTATTAAGTGTCATTATTGAGATAGCTTCGTTCGAGAAATATTTAGACTGAGTAATGAATGTCAATGCTATTCATTTCTAAGGCTATGAGCGGTCCCATGCACGAAAAATGACCCTATTTTATTTATTCAATTACCATTATTAAAAATAATCTATTTTATGTCCGAAGAAAAAACTCTGTATTCATAATTTTTCATTGTATGCTCTATTACGTGTAATATACTAACCGAGCAATGTTAATAAATAGCTGACATAACTGTGAACTCTGCCCAAACACTTTCTATTTTTTAACATTGTTTTGATGAAATGATTTATTATATTTAAACAAATTTGCATTTCTGAGGATAATACCACATCATTAAAAAAGTCCGTCACGCAGGAGCTACGTTAACCAAGCAGATTTCCCATGTGCGACACGTATTTGCATTTATAGAGGTAAACGTTCAATGAGAACAATATTTGGTATTTATGATTCAAATAATGTGCTTCATAATACAACAGCTTATTGTTAATATGAAGTGAGTGGGAGTGGGGGGAATGTGGGTTTACTGTAGGCTAAAAACTATAAAATACAAATATCTCGGTAATAATCAAGATAGTGAAAAAACGTAGCTAACAAAACTTTTAGAATATTACATTTGCAATAGGATTGGTTCTCAATTTTTCGATCCGACGGATAATAACGGATATATTAAGATTTTCTGAAATTCCCACCCCTAAACCCCCTCCCTCGGGTCGGATTTCAGCCATTAACGAACTTGGTCTTTAATTTTACATAAAACGCTTATATATTGAGTTTGGTAAGAATAAAACAATAATTCCAGCCGCTAGAATAGTAACAGACATATATACACACACACACAGAGTTTTGAACGGACCTCATTTTTGTTATCTCCTGAGTAGGATCGATAGGCATTTGAAGAAATGTTTTGAATTTCGCATCATGAGTACGACCTCAATAGCTGAATTCCCTTAAGGGAAATCTGCTAAAAGTAAGCATTAAATGTAGTGTAAGCCATTATCATGTCAACTTTAATGAGAACTTTACTTTCTATTTGTTTTTCCATTAAACGTCATTTAATATTTAGTTGTCCTTTAAAGCGCATGTCATTATTACATTTGTTACGCGATAAATGTATATGTGAGAAATAATATCTTGAACCCGAGATTTCCTTGATCATGTGATTCGAGAAACCAAGACGAGGCATTAGTTATTCTGTAGTCAATTTCAGTAAACTGGTCACAGAAAGAAGTTACTGTAGCTATATACATACATACATTAGGACGGACTTCCGTTTCATCAAGATCGATGGACTTCCTATATAGGTAGCATCGATGGGCAATTGTAAGAATATATAATAATAAATAATATAGTATATTAACTTTATTGAAAACTGATTACTATATCTAGTACTGTAGTTTATAATGAATCAGAATAATTTTTATCTCAATCTATCAAATTTTAGTAGTTCAAGAACTTAATACGGGGAGGGGAGGGGGGTCACTAGAACATATTTGCGTGTATCTCGTATAATAAATGTTTCTTGAAAGCAATATTTGGTATATAAGCTTCGAATAATGTGGTTTATTATATAACAGAGTGTTGTTTATGTAACATGAGTAGAAATGGGGGTTTGCTGAAGGCTGAAAACTAATATTTCTGTTAATACTCAAGATAGAGAATAAATACATATTACAATATTTATAGTACATTTAATTTTCAATAAGATTGATACAATTCAATTTTTCGATCCGACGTATAGTACCGGAGATATTTCGAAAGTCCCCACTAAATCCACCTCCAAATGCTCCGATTTCAGCCATTAACGAACTTGATCTTTCTTTACACATAAAACATTTAAACATCGAGTTTGGTAACGATCAAACAAAAATTGCGACCGCGTTAACAGAAATATATATAATTTTGAACGGACCTCATTTTCGTCATCTCCTGGGTTGGATCGATGGGCATTTAAGAAATTTTAGAAAAAATCTCGTCATGAGTGCAACCTCAATAGCTAATTTTCCATAAGATCTAGAGAGTGACCATGCAGCAGTAATTGCCAGATGAGTGAGGGAGGGGGAATGTCGGGGGGTGTGAGAACTAAACTGTCAGGAGCGTGCTCTAACAGCGGGGAGTAGGAAATGACTAAGTAATCTCCTCAAGATGGAAGCTATCTCCCTTATGTAGGCGACGTCCTGCTCTTTAGCTGTCTCTACGCCTGGTTTTTTACCTTAAGGGAAATTAGCTATTGATGCCGTTCACATGACGCGAATTTAAAAAAAATGTCTTCAAATGTCCATCGATCCTACCCAGGAGATGACGAAAATGAAACTCGTTCAAACTTTTATATATATATATATATAATTTTTACAGATAAAAAAATGTTTTTTTTTTCTTTTTCTTTTTTTTCAAAGGCTTTACTATTCACACATCCGTACGGGAAATCACCTTTTGAGGTCGTACTCATGACTCGACTTTCGACATTTTTTCCAAATGTCCATCGATCCAAGGAGATGGCGAAAATGTGGACCGTTCAAAATTGTATATATATATTTGGCTGTTAACGCTCTAGCAGTCGCAATTTTTGTTTGATCGTTACCAAAGTTGATATTTAATCGTTTTATGTGTTAGGAAAGATCAAGTTCGTTAATGGCTGAAATCGGACCAGTTGGAGGGGGGTTTAGAGAGGGGATATTAGAAAATTCTGAATATCTCCGTTACTATACGTAGGAGTTATTTGTATTTTTTGTTTTCAACCTTTAGTTAACCCCCACTCCTACTCATGGGTGTTTATATTTCTCCAATTGTATCGCTTATCAAATGATGCTCAACGTAATAGGAATTTTGGGTCATATGGACTTCCCATTAGATAAGAAATTGAATTTCTCCGACTTTTTAAATATTCATTATCCTTTTTAGATGAAAGAATTCATTTACGCTATAAGTGTCATTTATCAACAACATTCGAATTACTGAAAAGGAACAAAAGTATGTCACGTAGGAGCTGCGAGAACTAAACAGATTTCCGAACTCCTTGAATACTCTTGATGTCATCTCAAATTCTATTTTCTATTTCCCCACTAATAGAAAGCCTATGTAACCAGTTCAATTTTAATTTAACACCTGCGTTACTCATAACAATGCCAATTTAATTATTTTCTCCTTTGGCGAAGGACGACTTACGCAATTCATTACCCTTAACAACAATGACAAGACATCGGAAGATCATACATAAACCCTGTCAAAAGCTTTAATTATACTTGAGACATGAGTAGAGTTCAGGGATTTAAATGATGTACTGCTGGCCAATTACAACTTTATTGGTCATTCAAGCGAAATTTATGGTAATCCAGTGAAGCCATTGAAACAGCCCATTCCAAATAAGCTTTCTCTGGAAAAGCGAATTCTTAAATTCGTGGACTAATTTGCAGCTGCATAAACTGAGCATATTTCCCCGAGCTGGAATGACACGCTAGTGATATCTTCTCACCGTCCATTCTATTTTTCTCCCGTTGCATGAAATGTTTTTGAACATGGAATAAAATATAAGCTGGACATGAGTTAATTAGAGACTCACATACTCAACGTAGAAACCGGATGGATTGGAAGTGAGGGTTTGTTGAAGGCAGAAACCAAAAAAACATAAATCACTCGGTTATTTATCGAGTTAGATAAAACAATAGTTGCACAAAATTGAATTAGTAACATGATTGGTTATGCAACTTTTTACGATCCGACTCATGGGGATATTTTGACTTTTGATTGTACCCTTCCTATAAGCCCCTCTCTCTTCCTGGTCCGATCTTGTGTGACTAACATTTGTACATACGGTATTTATTATTTAATAATTGTTACATAATGCTGACACGTAATTGAAAACTTAGTGACAATATCGTTGATAAGACTATATATATATATATATATGTGGTGTGTTGTTCTTTTCGGAGTTTTGGTCAATGTTGGTGAAATGAATCTTAGTTTATGCCGATATTTCGAGAATCTTTATTTTCTCTTCCTCAGGGCTGTAAAAATTACATGTACTACATTATAATATTGCACATTGTTGTTATACATTGTTATAAAAGGGTGTTTTTTTCTTATTATTACTTACCAAGACTAAATATATTTATAGACTATTATACATTCTTATTGCACTATGACTAGGGTTATAGTAACCTTCCTTGTTTTGTTTACATAGCAGGGTCACAGCCTTTTGTATGTTTTATATATTTATAGTATGGTGTATTTGTTTGTTAAACTATATTATAATTGTTGTACTGTGGTTCTTATATTATTTTACAATGGTTATTGCTATGCACTATTTTAATTATTGCTATGTTTTGTTAAATCTATGTTATTGCCGCTTACCACTATGTTATTGCAACTTATATTATTTTACAATAATTATTGCTATGCACTATTACAATCATTGTCATGTTATTTTAAATTATAATTATTGTTGTGTTATGTTAAAGTTATTCCTATGTTGTATTTATGTTGCTATTTTTATTCTTATATTTATTATGTTATAACAACCATTCCTGTGTGTTACTAAAATCATTGTTATGCCTATATTAAAGCTATTCTTATGTTGCATTATTATTATTATTATTCTATTATGTATCTACAGTATTATTATTCTATTATGTATCTACAGTATTATTATTCTATTATGTTTCTACATTATTATTATTCTATTATGTATCTACAGTATTATTATTCTATTATGTTACAGTTATTAATGCTGTTTGTAGTTATATTTTTATTAGAGCCACCTTCTTGATGTATTACATCAATATATATGTATATATACACACTCACACACATTTATAATAATAATGATATGGGTATTATATATAATGTGGTGTTATGGGGTGCTCGAGTGTTATGTATGTGAATATATGTATGGATATGAATATTGTATAGTGTTGAGGTGTATTTATGGTATTATGTTGCAGTATATGGTGCTGAGTTTGTCAATGTCTGTCTTTTTGTTGCATGTGTTTTTGTGTTGGGCTATGTATAGCATTTCCTTAAACATTCTTTTTGGATTTGTTGGGTTCTATGTCTAGTATTTGTGTTTCGTTGTAGTTGAAGTGGTGGTCATTGTTGATGCTGTGTTGGGCCAATGCACTGTTTAGTTTGTTAATTTTTATATCAGATTTGTGGCCTGTTATTCTGTTGGTGATGTATTGGCTGGTTTATCCAATGTATAATGTGTTGCAGTTTTTGCATTATAATGTAGTACATGTAATTTTTACAGCCCCGAGGAAGAGAAAATAAAGATTCTCGAAATATCGGCATAAAACTAAAGATTCATTTCACCAACCATTGACCAAAACTCCGAAAAGAACAACACACCACATATAAATAACAACCTGGTCGAAAACATCAGCACAATTATATATATATATATATATATATATATATATATATATGTATATATATATATATAGACTCACCAATAGGTTATCAATTCTTCATAGTTCCCCGAAAGTTATAAAGTTATATCATCAAAGTCAACAAGGTGATGGGAAATATAAAAAAAAGTCCGTCACGCAGGGGCTGCGTAAAGTAAGCAAATTTCCCGCGTGAAGTTTTAAAATATAGAAATCTGCATACTGGTAATACTTAACACCACCATGATGTTTAATTTATAATGAACCAGTAATATAATTTATATTTTAATAAATCAAATTTTAGTTATCCAAGAACAAAAGAAGGGTGGGGGGTCAACAGAACCTATTTGTATATGTCTCGCAAAGAAAAAGGTTACAGGAGCCTCTAAACCAATTTCAAGAGAGCCGAACTATTTTTCGGCGGTTTCCGTCCAAGAATACCGACAATAGCCGTTCTCATCTCGTCTGTTATCCCCAGACACTTAATAAAAATGCAAATATCTCAGTTAATGTTCAAGGGAAATCTGCTAATATGTGTATAGTGAAGCCTTTGAAAAAAAAAACCACCATTGTTTTATCTCTAAAGATTTCCAGAGCAAACCGTGTAACTTAACTTACAGTGTATGTATATATATGAGACTACATTTGCAAGAAAAAATAAACCAAGAGTTACAACTATTCATCTATTGAAGACAGTGAATATGTAGGGAACTGAGATATTGATTATCGTCATTGAAGTACGCATACTATTTAAGGACTGAGTAGCGATTTGAAATCAAATAGGTTTCTTTGAATATGTGCTTTCTTCGTATTTAATAACATTTTTTTCCGAGAAAGGTCTATATGTGTGGAAGGTGTATAGAGTCTTTTTAAACGATAAAATACAAATCTCAGGGAAGCGAGAGTCGGTCCATTTATAAAAAGGCAAGGAGGGATTTGATAAGAAAGCAAGGCTGGTGGTTTCCTTTCTAGTTGCTGTTCTAATCCCCTGGAGCGTCTATTAAAGTCTCCCCCTCCCCAGTCAAGGGCCCGGCGATACTCAGCTTCAATCTTCTGCCAACAATTCCCTCCATTATAACCCCACCTCAAAACCAATTATGTTGATGAGCCCATTCATGTCACCGTTCTCATTTCGGCCTAGTAAATCTGAATGAAAATCTACCAAGCCCTAAAGGGAATGGTGAAGCCTCTTGGCCGAGAGCCAACCGACCGTATTCACTTTTCCTAAGTTCTGCTTTGATAGCTAGTGACAGCCGAGCAAACATCTTAATGAAAGACCAAGGGATAATAAGTTCAATTCGCAGTAGTTCATCAAATTAGTACTTTTGGGAATCTTCTAATGGATCAATTGATGTTATAACACGGCGGCTAACTAGAAAAATGGAAAATATTTGTTTTCGGCATACAATTTAGAAAAATCATATTCGCACTTTGATAAAACTTTATTTATATTATTTACTAACGTCCACTTTTTTGCAACTCAGGCTAATTGGGGTGGGTTATCTACAGGTTACCACCCTTTTCTACCCAGGGTGGGACTTAGGACGTTATTTAATGAATTCCGTCACTAAATAATTTCCTTTGCCCAAGCGAGAATCGAACTCGTCATTCTAGGTTCACTGTGTGAGATTAAGGTCAACGCTTTACCTCACATGGCTAACCTAAGCCCCCATAAAAATTTAAGCTACTTTATATGTGCTAAGAAAATTAAATATGCTTTAAATTTAAATAATGTATGACAATATCAATTCTAATTTTTAAGTAGTAATTGCCAAACTTACCTCAGTAGAATATATTTATTTGTTTTTGACAATTCGCCTAGTAAATTGTAATAATTAAAAACTGAACCCATTTAATTACTACGGTAAAGGGCATGTTATGAAATATAAAAGCAAATGAAAAATATGAAATAACTATCAAGTAATAAATAAGAAGGATTAAAATTTGATACAATGTAATACAATTACTATGCTTTGAAAAGGAAATAAAAAAGACTAGTTTACATTGATGGATTTCAAGATATCAAATTTACTAAGTTCCAGCAGTTCTTTAAATTGGATGGAGAGAGAAGTGTAGGTAGCTAAGGGATATGATGGATCATGATGACAAAACTATGTCTGCCTCAAGTACCTATATTTTGTCATGTTCATTACTATTACATAGCTCGAACTTAGGGCTATTACCTTAAGCTCGAACGGTTTAATCACTCTTAATCTTTGAAACCTGTCGCCAGCAAGCCTTACTTGGGAGATTATTCTTAGTTTGCTTACGTGGCATCTGAATCTGAGATATTGTTCCCCAAAGGCTATGTTCGATACATTCCGATAATGTGGGCTGAACGTTGGCATTGTTACTTTCACTAAGTCTTTACTTCAGAGGTGGTTGTCTAATTTTGTAATTAAGTCGTTTTTATTCCTTAAAAGTACGTCCGGGTTTTGTGATTTCCACACATCCTCAGCTCCAATGGAGTACATTATTTCACATAGCTCCTTCACCCAGCTAAATGGCAATCGTCTTTTTTCTGGTAGCTCCAAGAATCTTCTAAAGCAGATGAGTGGTGACCTGTTTTAAAATTTTAAGCCACCAATTAAAAGTACGCTTGAATATTTCCAGCTTCAAATGTCTGATACCCGGCTCTAACCTCAAAAAGGAATTTGGAGTATTTCTAGGAAGATGCAAGAGGTTTTTCAGAAATTTTAGCTTTACTTTTTATCTACCTCAGCGTGAGGAAGGCCCCATACTTCGCTTCCAAAAGCATCGTTCCAGAAATTCTTGAGTTACAAAATCTATTTTTTCATTTTTAAAGGAATCATTTTTAAATTTCGCTAAAATCTGAACACTTTTTGCAAGTGCCAATTGACCTTTATTCACAGATGTGTCTGCAGCTTTGTTAAACTTGGCGGAGCTAGAAAACGTTATCCCCAGATACTAATATTGCCTTGTAAACATTAGTTCCACATTGTTATAATAGAGTTGTTTTTTTTTCATATTCTTTTTACTCAATGGACCTTTATAAACTAGCACAACATGTTTTCTTGGTATTTACCTGAAGAAGGTTTTCTGTACAATATTTTTTTCACAAGATTTTTTTTGAATTGAGCATCCTGAATAGACGTGGCAAGTATAGCTATGTCATCAGCATTGAAAGAATAAGCAATAAGCAGAGTAGATAAAAATACCCTCTGTACCAAGAATAAATTAAACTATCAATAAATAAAATAAATTATGCCAGCGGACAAGACTTTGTTTAATGGTGGAGTCACTTTAGAAGAGACGACACCAGTACTTTGCACATTATAGGAGAGAGGGAGGGAGAGGGAGAGGGAGTTAGAGGGATAGGGAGGGAGAGGGAGAGGGTGAGAGAGGGAGAGAGAGAGAGAGAGAGAGAGAGAGAGAGAGAGAGAGAGAGAGGGAGAGAGAGAGAGGGAGAGAGAGAGAGAGAGAGAGAGAGAGAGAGAGAGAGGGGGAGAGAGAGAGAGAGAGAGAGAGAGGGAGAGAGAGATAGAGAGAGAGAGAGAGAGAGAGTGAGAGAGTGTGGGTGGAGAGAGAGAGAGAGGAGAGAGAGAGAGAGAGGGGAGAGGAGAGAGAGAGAGAGAGAGAGAGAGAGAGAGAGGGAGAGAGGGGGAGAGAGAGAGAGAGAGAGAGAGAGAGAGAGAGAGAGAGAGAGAGAGAGAGAGAGAGAGAGAGAGAGAGAGAGAGAGAGAGAGAGAGAGAGAGAGAGTGAGAGAGAGAGAGGGAGAGAGAGAGAGAGAGAGAGAGAGAGAGGGGGGGGCAGAGGGGGAGAGAGAGAGAGAGAGAGAGAGAGAGAGAGAGAGAGAGAGAGAGAGAGAGAGAGAGAGAGTGAGGGAGGGGGGGAGAGAGAGAGTGAGAGAGAGAGAGAGAGAGAGAGAGAGAGAGAGAGAGAGAGAGAGAGAGGAGAGAGAGGAGAGAGAGAGAGAGAGAGAGAGAGAAGAGAGAGAGAGAGAGAGTGAGAGAGAGAGAGAGAGAGAGAGAGAGATAGAGAGAGAGAGAGAGAGAGAGAGAGAGAGAGAGAGAGAGAGAGAGAGAGAGAGAGAGAGATTTCCGAGTACGGGCTTTTTGGTATGAATACGATTTAATACTTTGACGAATGAACAGTTGCATTTCCATGAGACTAATCTTCTAAGCGGATAGGGATTTAGGGAAGGGAGGAGAATGGCGCGATAAGAGATACTTTAGCTCATCCCCGGACATGCCTTGTTAAATAAGAGAGTTCGTGATTTCACGCTCACTGACTAGACCCCTTACAAAGTGTTTCTATCGTGTAAAAACACGCACCAGTAAGGAATCGATTCCCTTACCCTAAAAAGCTTTCGTAAGTGACATGAATGGTTTATCTTTTTTATTTTGATGAGTTCTGTATCAAAAAAATAATTAGTGCAATTAATGCCAACAAAAGTAAGAAAAATGATGTATATTACTATACATTACTTTTCCTATTAAAAAAATAAGGCGTCTTAAAAAATGAGGAAGAATTAAAAATATATGATAACCAGCGTAAAACCAAAACGTTTTTAATGATTAAAAAACAATAGGACTTGAAAAATAATGATTTATACCCCATCCCTACCTATTTTATCTTTACTTAGTATCAGATTCGACAGATTTAATTATATTTTTATGTGTTCGTATCAATTAATATAAAACGTTTTTTAATTTATATAATAATATTTCGTTTTATTTATTTCAGATACTACATATTTCATCATTGATGTGTGTTCTTTCTTTTCTATTTTATTCAAATAATTTTAAGGAATTTTGATATGGACAGACTTAATGTTGTACAATCTGTCTATTTGCTAATGGTATTTTGTGGGAAAGAATATTTCGGAAGTTGTTGGCAAAAAGTATAAGTTTTTTCTCCTCAAGTTAATGAATTTTCAGTTTTAATTATCGTAGTTAATTGTTTATAATATGAAGAAATAGTCTGCATTATGTGTTTTAGTAAATGCATAATCAATATATATTTCAGAATTCGTATGTTGAAACAAAACCATTTTTTTTAATATTCAATGTAGCCAATATGTTTAGTATAAATATCCTCGATGTATTTCCATGAATATTAGTCATCAGGGATTCGGCATTGTTTTCTTCCGAGGTAAAACGTTCTGTTAGTGTGACATCACCTCGTTTGGCATGCAGCTAACCAAGTCCAGGAATGCTGGAATCCGAGACTGCTCCTCTCAGCTACAGGTGGGACTTGACAACATTATTACTCTGGCTGGCCGCTCCTTTCACTAAGACTTATCTATTAGCTTTAATTTGACACCTATTATCGTCAGGTCTTTATTCACATTTTTCGGGGATGCTCCATGTTCAAACAAAAGCTAATAACGTGAATGTTCAAATAGTCACTGTGTATATTGCAAAATTTTTACCCCACTTACTCGATAAACTTCAGCTAAAGACACCAAAATCTTCTTTATTGCTTTTACTGGTTCTACATGTTTCACGTCATAATAACTCTCTTCAGGAGCACAATTTATTCACATTTGAATTCGTCTACATTATAGAGATAACACATTCTGGCACGGGCCAAGAGCACGAATAAAAATCGATAACGGAGGAAGCATGGTTAACAAATCGATTTTAAATATAAAATTGAGCTGAATTCGTCATCCATCTCCTGCGATTTAACAATCCACGCGTCTCAGTCCCCGACGGGAAGAAAATCAGGCGCTGGGTTTGTGTTCAATGCCTCGAGAAATTTGAAGACCCAGAACGCCAAGGACACCCATAATGTGGCGTTGGTTAGGGCAGCAGCCAAACAGCGGTCCAGGCGCTCTGGTCAGAGGTAACCACTTGCACTCGGTATGTCTAATCGTTCTGTAAGAGAAGGAGTTTGCTTAATGATTTTCGTTTTACGCTCGCTACAAGCTCATGCTCGTTCAGGAAATGACACGCCTTGATTATGTAAACCACCTCAATATTTGTCAAGAAATCGTCAATGGAATCCCTGAAACGACAACTTTCTGTAGCACTGACTAGGCCTATTTTCACTTTTCCGACGCTGTTAATAAGCAAACTTTCGATACGGGAACTCCATGAGAAGCCTCTTCACTCACCAAAAGTAACTGTTGGAGAAAAATGATCATAGTGTTACCGGTAGAACACAAAGCTATGTTGTCATGATGGAAAATTTTTACGAGCTTCGATTGTAGGAGTTGAGTGACGAAACCAACCTGGGAGACAAGCGGTATCAAAAAGACGGTACTACAGTGCATACAGCCCACATTTCTATGGTAAAATTAAGGAAAGTGTTCTCAGATCAACTCGTTTCCCTGAGGGCTGATGTGGAGTGGCCCGTACGCTCACCTGATTTAAGTGTCACTTTTTTCTCTGGAGGTATACTAAGCACCGGGTTTCAAGGACGTCCCTTTACCATACAAGAACTGAAGACCCTAGTCGTCGAAGAGGTGAACGATTTTCCGTTTGAGATGTGCCAAAATACTGTCAGAAACTTCAGAAATCAACTACAAAATTGTATCGCGGCTGAAGGCCGTCAACTTCCAGAAAATGTTTTCAAAACTACATGAAAAAAACTGTTTGAACTAACAGATCTAATAAAAAAATGTCATGTGTAAAAGTTTAGTATTTTTTTTTTTGGTACTGTTTCTCAAAACCCGGGCATATCTTTTGCCCTGTAGTGGTTTGACAAAACTGAATCTAACTACAATGTAGTATAGGAGAGAGTTTGGATTTCACACAAATTTTACCTAAGTGTAGCTCGAATATTGCTGGACGAGCGTTGGTGTGAGTGTGGGGGGGGGGCTCTAACTACACATTAACGAACTCACCTCTAATGTTCCAAGTTATTCTCAGGAGTCCATTCTTGTTTGATGTTATTTAATTAATTATGATGGATTACCTTTCTGGTTATAATGTTCAAATAGTTATTATTGAGAGTATACTTATGATATAGAACCAGGATGATGAATGCACAAACCATACAGTTTTTTTTAGCAATACCAGGTACCGTGTACCAATCATACTATAAATCTATTGCAGTGGTTTCATTCATAATTTAAACTTGTTTTTTTTGTTGCTAGTTTACACCAAAATATGTAAAGTGTTACACCATTAAGTTTGTGTTTGAATCTAGTCAACGGACAGCATATCTCTCATGCTTCTAATTTTTTATAAAGAATGCATTATATCTTCGGTTAGTTCATGTTGAATCCAAATGTGTAGATTTGATTTATGATTTTGTATTCATTATAAAAGACATTAGTAGTCATTATAATTAGTTAATAAATTCATAGAATACGGTGGTTGCATCGTTGGCAGATAACCTGTGAATTAATGTGATATTATATTTTTGTTATGTGTTATTTTTAAAAGTCTCAGGGTTTTTGAAATGAGGGAGGAACCTCTGCGTATTATCGAGATTTTTTGGAGATGCGGAGTTGCTCCTTGACATAATTTCAAATCATTACATCTATCTCCTTGTCTCATATCAATGAAATTGTATGTTAGGATGAGTTAGCATTTCGGACATTGGAAAGGAATAGCACATAAATCGAACCAACATTTTACTTGATTACAAACTCAGGAAATAATCTAGGGATTAACGTTTGTTCGTGGTTCAAATATTACATGAAAATCAAACTACAATGAGGGTTGGGGACAAGTACGGTTGTACGAATTACACATATTCTACCTGGGTGTTGCCAAGATTTAGCCGTGTGAATGAGAGGGGGGGGGTGTTACTAAATTTTAACGAACTCACCTCTAAAGTTTTTGTTAATGAAAATACCGACATCGGCGTATTCTATATAAGCGACAGTTGGAGCTACTTTTTTTTTTTAACTAGTTTTTAAGCATTTAGTACATGTTGATAGAACTCCACTTTCAAAACGTCTAGAGGTTCGTTGAAGCCTGAAACAAGAAAAACATCTTTTAACTTTTATTTCCATGGGAAACTTCAAAGGAAGGATTTTAATTTGCGCTTCGAATCGTTAAATCGGAAGCAATTCCTTCAGAAATTGTTAAGGCTATATTAATATAGAAAAAAGTAAAGAAACTTTTCTTGATTACTTCTGCCAATCGGAAAAATATATTGTAAATTGGTGATCATGCTATTAATCTATTAAGTTTTCTAATCAATTTCGTTAGGTTACAATGATTTAATTTTTCATAAGGATATTATCGTGAAATTACGTTCATCTTCTTTGATAGAGCAAAACTTTCATAATTGTAAAGTGTAGAAACATCGTTTCAATGAAATAACGATGAATTGAAAGGAGTGATTATGAATTAAAGAATATAATTTATATTAAACAGATTAAGATGATTAATCTTGAATACTAATATACTAGGTTTTATCCAAGACGAGTTCAAACTATGAGCCAACTGATATGTGTGCTTTGGTCGCATGGACAAATTGTACGCTTGCAGTTTTCTGATAGTTTGGGTTTATCTTATAACGAACCTAATATTTGACTAAAAAATAATATCTATGTATACGATTAATAAGAACTTTTCAAATAATAGGTCCGAGAATAACCATAGTACCGATTAGGAAGTAAAATGTAATAGTACTTCACAAAGGTATATTGTTGTGTAAATATTTCTTTGACGGTTTCAGTACCTTCTTGCAGTACATCTCAGATACCAAATAATTGGTTTTAAATCGGGCGTTGGGTAATATACCACGATGTGTCTACAAATAATTAAATCTGCTCTATTCTAACTGTGCTTAGAATAATCGACTTTTTCCCAATGTCGCAATGGCTTAGTCTTTCTGATATAAACCTTCCAATAAACTTTTAGGTTTCACTTTTAGAACATTGCTAATACTTTAATTTTCCTACTTCGTGGACAGATCCACGGAGGCCGCTGGTTTGCCTTTTCCCTTCCACAGTAGGACTTAGTGGGTTGTCATTTGGGCAGCAATATCGATGATCAATGCATTATTAGCAGATGGGAAATCAGCAATTGGGGTCGTACTCATGGCGCGAATTTTTTAAAAATGTCCTCACAGTTTTATTTCTATCGATCCAGGAGATAAGGAAAATTAGGTCCGTCCAAACCATATATATATATATATATATATATATATATATATATATATTTGTATGTAACGCTCTATTTAGTAGTTTTATGTAAAAAGAAAGATCCAATTCGTGAGAGAGGTTTAGAGGGGGAGATTTCGATAATTCATAATATCTCCGTTATTATGCGTCGGAAAAGCTGTATATAACCAATCGTATTCTAAATGTAATGCTTTATAAATGTTGTTATGAACAGATTTTTCACAATCTTGACTATTTGAGATATTTGAATTTTTTAGTTTCCGGCTTTGTGTAAACCCCCACTCCTACTCATGCCATATTAAAAATAAGCTGTTAAATTATGAAGCACTTTATTTGAAGTATGAATACCAAATATTGTTTTCATTGAATTTAAGTTGTGTAATAAATGCAAATACGTGGGAAATTGGCTTAGTTAACTTAGCCCATGCCTGATGGACTTTCCTATATTATACAAGTCATTAAAATTATTATTCCTCCCACCTTGGAAGGTCTTTTACCTATATTAGGAGGTTCATTTAATAAATCCAGTCTATAATCCATGAATTTACACTGGTAAGGTATATACCATTGTCTCCTTCAATTGATTTTGTCAGCTACCGAAACATTTTTCGATTATACAAAATTATTCTTTCTTCCTTAAGGGAAATCAACAATTGAGGTCGTATTCTTGAGACGATTGTCGCAAAATTTCCTCAAATGTTCTTAGGTCCTAACCAGGAGATAACGAAAATGTATATATATATATATATATATATATATATATATATATATAGATATATATAGATATATATATTTCCTTCTCTATGAGGATAAAATCTGGACTATATGGGAGAGTAGACATATGCCAATAAAGAATATTATAATAATTTTCAAGGAATAGTGGTGGGTGGTGATAAAATTAAGGTGGGCACTCAATTTTGAAAATAAATTTCAGAGCATGTTATTTGTTGGCAATATTTGCTTTGGGCTTGTCTTTTTAGCTAATAAGGGCAATTAATCAGCATCCACCTAGAATAATGATAATTGATTCAATAATTCAATCATGTGTTTTTTATAATTAAGATTACATGTATTTGTCATTACTATTTTATTTTTATTTCATATATATATATATATATTTATATTTGTTTTACGTACGAGTATTACGAAATTGAAATATTTTTAGTTCGTTTCACTATAATGTGAATAATCTGGGTGACACGGCAACCTCAACATTCCCAAAATATTTGCAATCCTTTCATTGAATCTGATATTCATACGAGACAAGATTAGAGTTTTTAATAATGCATAAGGTGAAACAGTATTAAAGAAAAAGGGGAAATGGTTTGGGGGAATGTGGTCCTCCGGGCAGGATATGGACGGAGTAACAATAATAGCCCCATTCGTGTCTGCCCGTATTAAACCCACCCCCTCCCCGGCTACCAACCCTTCTATTCCAAGTCTGTGCTTTTTTTATCATCCCTTTCTCTACTCTTCCTTCGATTATTTTTTTCCTCAATATTACCCCTTCTCACTATTCATCTATTTTGGAGCTAATATCTTTTTTTTTCTCGTGTGTACAGAAATGCTGATTTTCAGGGGACTTTTTTATTTATTTTATTCTTACAATTCAGCATGTAGAGCTACATTATTTTTATATCTCAAGATAGTTAAATATTTGAAAATAACTTACCAGAAGCCTCATTTAGCAAATGACGTTTGATTCAACGCATTAGAAAATGAAAAAAAAAACCGCTTAAAAATGAGCAGGGGGTATGCCGTTAATCAAGAGATTTATTTAGTTAATTGTTATTAATTCTAAAAGGAAAAGATCTGAGGTTTATTAATTTTAAATGTTTATTTGTAAATTTAAATATTAAATTTGTATTTTTAAAGATTGTACCCCCTCCCCTCCTTTGGGTAAAATTTGTAATAGTGTTGGAGAATCTATTACTTGGTGGTCAATATTAATTCTGCTATCGACATGACCGGTCTCACTCCGGGCAAAGGACACTTGGTTGTTGTCGTCGAAACTGAATTGATCAGCTGTAGAACATTTTACTAGGGACCCTAGGGCCACTTGGGAGATATTTAATTTATTTATTTATTGTAGATTCGCAGCTTTGGCAATGTTGCTCTAAACAAAAGCTTCGTAACTTAAAAAACAAAACAAATAAAACACAAATGAAAACAAAACAATAAAAAAAACTAACGAAATTAAACAAAAACAGAAATGAAATACAAAACAGAAAGGAAGACGAAACGTAAAAGGAACACAAACCAGAAAGGAAAACAAAACAGATGAGGAAGACGAAGCGTAAAAGGAACACAAACCAGAAAGGAAAACAAAACAGATGAGGAAGACGAAGCGTAAAAGGAACACAAACCAGAAAGGAAAACAAAACAGATGAGGAAGACGAAGCGTAAATGGAACACAAACCAGAAAGGAAAACAAAACAGATGAGGAAGACGAAGCGTAAAAGGAACACAAACCAGAAAGGAAAACAAAACAGATCAGGAAGACGAAGCGTAAAAGGAACACAAACCAGAAAGGAAAACAAAACAGATGAGGAAGACGAAACGTAAAAGGAACACAAAACAGAAAGGAAAACAAAACAGATGAGGAAGACGAAGCGTAAAAGGAACACAAACCAGAAAGGAAAACAAAACAGATGAGGAAGACGAAACGTAAAAGGAACACAAAACAGAAAGGAAAACAAAACAGATGAGGAAGACGAAGCGTAAAAGGAACACAAACCAGAAAGGAAAACAAAACAGATGAGGAAGACGAAACGTAAAAGGAACACAAACCAGAAAGGAAAACAAAACAGATGAGGAAGACGAAGCGTAAAAGGAACACAAAGCAGAGGGAAAACACATAAAACAGAGATAAAGCCCTAACAGAAATTGGAAAAAAATAGAAACGCAACACAATCCGAAATAGAATGTAGTCTCCATTCTATTTCGGATTGTGTTGCGTAAATATTCTTAAATATAAAAATAGGATATTACTTTTATAATAAACTAGCTAAGGTACCCGGCTTCGCTCGGGAATTCATTTGGGGCTGAATGAAGATGGTATTTTTTTTTGGCAAGTATTAACTTTCCACAACATTTTAACATTTCCCGATGTATACCCGTCGTTGCTGTGGATTTGATAGTAATAAAATTATTTGTTTTGTACGGCTTCACTGTCCACAATATTTTTATATTTCCCGTCTCATGTGAATGTAGTTTTTTTTTTATATAGCTAATTCATAATCATAGAAAGCATTCTGTCCGCCAAACTATGTTTGAATGAAACTTCCTTCCCCTTGATACGGTACAAAGACCAACAGTGACTGAAAAACGAACAGAAAATGAAATATCGCGAATTTTCATTTCAGGCGCCTCTATTAACACCCACTCCCGTTTGAACCTAAAACATTTAATATAGCTTATAATCGTGGAAGAGTTAATGCTAATTCACATGCCGAGTTTTCTTAAGTTCCGTTCAATCGTTAGTGCCAAATAAAATTTTTGACTCCCTCTTTAGATTATAGTGTATATCTCGTTTATACTTTGTTAAAAGACAAAAATGAATATCACAAAAGTTACTCTAAATAACAAAATAAACAACTTTTGTTATGTTCATATTTGCCGAAAAACGAATAGAAAACGAAATACCGCTATTTTTAAATTCAGGCCTCCCTTACAACCCCCACTCCTGCTCGTCCCAAGAAATGTTGGTATGGCTTGTTATAATGAAAGCGTTAGTGCTAATACACATACCGAGTTTTATTTATTTCGGTTGGATCTTTTGTCCCAAATAAAATTGTTCACTTCCGCTATAGGTTTTAGCGTATATCTCGTTTATAATTCGGTATACGAAAAAAGTGTATATAACAAAAGGTTACTCTAAATAACAAAAGAAACAACTTTTGTTATGTTCATATTTGCCGAAAAACCAATAGGAAACGAAATATCGCTATTTTTAATTTCTGGCTTCCCTTATAACCCCCACTCCTGTTCGTCTCAGAGGTTATAATATAGCCTAAAGTCTAAGTTGGGTTAGTAGTAATATACATACCATGTTTCATGAAATTCGGTTCAGCCGTTTATGCGTGAAAAGGTAACAAACAAACAAGCAGACACCCAAGAAACAAAATGCAGTTATGGTGTCTATGACATGTGAAACGAAAAGTTATCGTGAAATTTCGCGAAAAAAATCAATGTACAGACAGAGGTTACAATTTTATATATATATATTTAAGATGCTGTGGTTACCCAGAAATACGAACCTCCAAGATGTGTTATGGAGCAATCTCATATTAAGGAAGTCGACACATCAGTCACGTATGCAACATATTTTAATCGTTTTTCCCATCACTTAAGTTTGTTCGGGTTAAAATTTAATAGTCTTGCCCATATCATCATAGATTAATACGTTCACATAAAAACCAGATATTCTGTTGGGAAATAAAACTCTTAGAACTCACATTTGGATAATTGCTTCTTTTTCTCCGCTAGAATTATCCAATATGCGAGAATAAACAAGTCATAAGATAGAGATTGGAGAACATATAGCAATGCACGAAAAAATGCCTACAAAAAACTCTAACTACTGAAAAGGTGACATGTAAGCCACGAAAATGTAGCGCAAATATGCAATAAAAACTACTTAGAGAAAAAATAGGTTTATTTACAGATCCCTGCCAAAAGAATCACAAAAATTCTGAATACTTGTTAAACATTTACAAAAAAAAAAAAATCAATTTGAGCTGCTGCCTGAAAATTAATAATATATTAATATTTACTGATAGTGTATTCCAGATATGGATAGTGTATTCCGTCCAATATATTCATAAAAATAACTAATTTCTACTTAGGATTGACCTAGTTTAAGCCCCGTATAATTAAGATTGTCTCCTTTTTAAACCAATAATGAGGAGCTTCAATTTTTATGGATGGTGGCTTCTCAAGAAAAACTTTTAATGATCGTTACATGAATTTTTTCTTTGGAGTTAGATTACCACTAACTGGTGGTGTTTCAAAAGCCAGGTGTCTCGAGTTTTAAGACCCTATCGATTCCAGAAAGTTTTCTCTGCTATACTAATTTTTATTATTTATTAATTAAAATAATTAAATATTTAGCTGTTAGTTCTTAAATGATTTATTGGGATCTACTGAATCAATCGTACTGAAATTCATCTTCAGAGAAATAAGGTTTCATGGCTAGAATTCAGAGAACTAATTTCACACGCCCTAGGTTAAATAACAATGCAACTTTAATGAAATAGGTTCTTCCTGTAATCCCCTAAAACGATTTTCTGAAAGACGGATATAAAGGTTTACGGAACCGAAAGCAATGAAATATACTCATTCAGTTCGATAGAGTACCTTATTAGCCAATGCCCAACTATCCAAAAAAAATCCAATATGTTGCAATTAATCTTCTGAATATTGTGAACTTAGATTTCGTAGACAAACTTATTTTTAGACTCATTCAAGTCGATTTATAGAAAAAAGGAATAAAGTTGTGTAGGGTGAAATAAACAAAATAAAACGTGCAAAATCCTGTTCATATGATATACTTCTCACTAATAAAGTTTAAAAAGTTATATAGAAGCTTGAATCTCTCCCTGCTATTCATTTGCATAATATAAATCTACTCCCACTCCCCCAAAAGGACAAATGGACCAGGAATCCTTCAGTTCGGAGATTGATAGAGAACGGAATAATTCATACACATTGAAACTAGGTTCGGTTGGAATGAAACTACCAGACGGGAGTTAAACTTCCTTGCTCAACTTTAGAAAATAAATGGAATATTAATAGGAATAGCATAGTCAAAAGATAAACTTCATTATACTGATTACACAAAATGTTATGCACTTTTCGAATCGCAAATATTATGCATGTTTCATAAGTACAATGTAGACCGTGGTTTGACAATAGCATCTGCTGTAACTTTAGTTTCAGATTTAGAATTCCATTGAAAACCGACAACGAAAACGAACAAATCTTATTGCAAGTTACTACTATTAATATTGTTATATACATTTACTCTCTATCTTGAATATTAACGGAGATATTTGCATTTTTCAGTTTTCAGGTTTCAGTGAACCCCCCCCCCACTTCTCCTAGTGTTACATAAACAATACTGTTGTATATAATAAAACACATTATTCCAAGCTTAAATACCAAATATTGTTTTCATTGAACTTTTAATTTGTGAGATATATGAAAATACGTTCTATTGGCCGTATTTTGTTTTTGGATTACTAAAATTTGAGTGATTGAAATAAAACTGATTCTGATTCATTACAAATTACAGCACTAGCTTTAGTAAATTGTTTTCAATAAAATTAATATGTTCTATTCAGATATATTTTATTAATTGTTTATCTTTCCGGTCTATCTATGCAGCGCTACGAGGCTGGCTGGCCTGTGTGTTTACAATTCAGCTGCTTTCCGTTGTAGAGATTATTAATTTGTAATGCAAATTTACTGAGCATTCACGGTAGTGTTACCTGTATGTATATTTATCTATTGTAAACCTTCGCGTTGAAAATCTGCTTTGTTTACGAAGCCCCTGCGTGACGGACTTTTATGAATAGTTGTTGCTTCTAAGTTACCAAATTTTCTGTTCACTTATTTATTTACCACTTTTATAATTCTAAGTTGTGTTCGTGTTTCTTGTAGTGCTTAGTCTTCCGTTTAGAGTATTGTTCTTTATATTATTTTGTGTGTTCCGTTTTTTGTTAATTTGTTTACTTGTTTTTGTTTTCCCCACCTTTAAGTAAAGCCAAGTCGCCACAGTTGCGGAGCTCTATTGCTTATAATAAACAAATAAAAAAAAATTCAAGGGTCGTGGCTCGGTGACCACATGTACATCAATTATAATGACCTTACCTTTATACTCTAAAACCAAGCCTGACCCAATTTTACCCTGATGGTTTATAAAGATATTTCATACCTCGTGCGCCACCCTTTCACAATGAAATCCCGCTTTACAAATCGCCTTAACTCGTAATGTCGGTGGATTATAAGCCTGCCTAGTCCAAAATCCGTTAATGGCTAAAATCGGATCGAGAGATTTGGGGAGGGGTTAATGTGGCAAAATTGAAAAAACAAAATTTCTCCTGTATTATGAGTCATCTTGATGAAAGTTATACAATCAATCTTGTTGAAATATTGATGCTGAACAATTGTTGTTCTATATACATTTTTTCGATACTCAAATTTCAGCTGAGTTATTCGTACTTTCTTGTTTTCAGCATATGGTAAACCCCCACTTCTACTCATCTGATGTATACTAAGAAATAGAGATTACGTGGAGAGATGAGATCTCCAGTCTCATCCAACCTGCTGGGAAATCTGCTTAGTTTACCCATCCCATGCGGGACGGACTTTTTTACACCTTCAGTTTACCCCCCCCCCTCCACTCCTACACATGGAATTTTTTTCTTATCAGAAATTGTTTCAATAGTTATTTCTTGTCCTACTTACATTTTAAGTCCTTTTAGCAGATTTCCCTTAAGGGAAATCAGTTATTGTGGCAGTACTCATGACGTATTTTTGGAATATTTCTTCAAATGTCCATCAATCCTACCCAGGAGATGACGAAAATAAGGTCCGTTCAAAACTGTATATATATATATATATATATATATATATATATATATAGTTGTCACATTTTCGTCATCTCCTAAGTATGATCGATCGAAAATTCAATAAATTCCAGTTATTATTACAGAACCGGTTAAAAATTGCTTGGTTGTCGTTCAATATTATTTTTTTCACGGCTCAAATATTATGTGAATGTTTTGAATTTTTTGTTTTCAGCCTTCATTAAAACCCCTTCTGCTCGGATTTGTATTAAGACTAACGGAGTCACTGATCATCTCATGCCCAGCTAACATTTCACTCTCATAGAGAGAAATAGAGAGTAGTGATTGATGTGAGATTACACGCATGTCATGCTATCACGTAGGGAATCTGTTAGCCTGGCTGTACTCATGACGCGATTATAGAAATTTTTCTTCAAATGTCAATCGATCCTAGGAGATGACGAAAATGAGGTCCGTTCAACACTGTATATATATATATATATATATATATATATATATATATATATATATATATCTGTTACTGCTCTAGCGGTCGCAATTATTGTTTAATCGTTACCAAACTCGATATTTAGTCGTTTTATGTAAAAAGAATGATTAAGTTCGTTAAAGACAGGCTGAAATCGGACTAGGGGGAGGGGGGGGTTAGAGGGGAATAATTTTGAAATTTCGAAATATCTCCGTTACTATGCTTTGAATCGAAAAAATGTATAGAATCAGTCTTATAGCAAATTAAATGTACTATAAATATTGTTATATACATTTATTCCCAATCTTGAATAATAACCGAGATATATGGATTTTTCAGTTTTCAGTCTTCAGCAAACCCCTCTCTACTCATCTTACATAAATAATACTCGGTTATGTAATAAACCACATCATTCGAAGCTTAAATATCAAATATTGTTTACAAGAGATATTTATAATACGAGATTCAATCAAATATGTTCTTGAGTCCCCGCCCCTTTTTAAGTTTTTGGACTACCTAAATTTGATTGATTGAGATAGAAATGATTTTGATTCATTATAAATTACAGTACTATATTTAGGAAATAGTTTTCAATCAAATTAAGACGTATATTCAGATATATTACTGTAATTATTTTTCTTTCCGGTAATAAGCTGACAGAACTGTTTGTTTACATTTCAGAAGCTTTCCGGCGGGAGGTTTCTTATTATAGTTTGTATTTATTCACTTAATATTCACGGCGGTGTTGTGTTACCGGTATGTAGATTTATCTATTGTTTATACTTCACGGGGAAATCTGCTTAGTTTACGCAGCCCCTGCGTTACCGACTTTTATCAGATTTCGAAGCCCCTGCATGAATGATTCTCTGTTTTGAATCGTTTCAATGAATGACATAAGCACTCATAGTTCTGTCTGCATGTTCCCGACAAAGTCCCTGGTTAGCTAACTTATTCTATTCATAATTATTGACAATCGATGGGGGTTGAAACGGATTGAATAATAAAAGGGAATGTGAGGGGGCTTTTGAGGGAATATAATATCAGGGCCTCTGAGGTAAGAAACAACTGTTCAATGTCTATTGGAGCGGCTCACAATGCTATTCTGCCCACTCCCTTGTCAGCCCTTGTGCTGCTTCACTACTAAGGACAATGGTTAGAAGTAACCTGTCATTTTGATTCATTCAACTTTAGCTGTCAAGACTCTCGTTGTCCCACTTTATCGTTCCAATTCTATTCATTTGAAGAACCACCGTCAAATTAATTAAGAAGTTGAGCAGGCATAAAAGCTAAAAGGTTCAGTTCGATAGAACCCCATTATCGCTCGACATTAAAAGGGAGCACACTCACTTCCTAAACATTCTGAACATCTTGATATCGAGTTTGGGAAAAAAAAGAAAGAAGTATTTTCATTTTGCAAGTAGTGGGCTGGTTTCGCCAGTGCATATAATTCTATTGTCAGATCTGCCATCAGATGCCATCATTCAAACTTCCCATTTTCTTCATGTTTGACAAAATTCATTTAGGATCTATAATTGCAACTAGGCTAAACTATTTCTTGGAAACATGCATAATCAACGATATTTTTTTTTCTCCTCATAGTAACCCTATGAGAAGTTATTTATTTGAATACGTGTTCCATTGCTACATGGATGATTATGTTTAAATACATTTTTATTGTACAATATATATGTGACCGTGAAAGACCGAAATCAGAGAATGTCGACATTCACCGGTGAAGGTCAGAAATAAGGGTATTTAGCAAATATTTCGGACATACACCAAGCGACTATGTGAATGTCGACATTCACCAGTGAAGGGCAGAAATAAGGGTATTTAGCAAATATTTCGGACATACACCAAGCGACTATGTGAATGTCGACATTCTCCAGATTTCGGTGTTTCAACGTAGCATATGTATACACGTTGATCAACTATCTACTCAAATATAATATAAAAAAATAGGAATAATAAAATTAAAATATTATAATAAGTAAGATAGTTACAACTAAAATTAATAAATGAAATGAAAAAATAAATAAATAAAATAAGAACAAAAAAAAACAAATCAATTAAAGTTAAACTCAACCGATGTTTAACTTGCGGGTGTTTGTAAGGTAATTATATTGAATTATGATTCCCATTCCTCACAATCAACTTTACATTTTAATGTATTTTTGCAACATCCATATCTATACTGTTCATAAATATTATAAGTTCTTTATTATATTAGTTGAATACGATATGAGGTGGTTCTGGCCAATAACCTCCTTTTAAAATTATGTTCATTATTAAATTTGGTCTATTTTGATTAAATGTTGAACAGCCATAAAGTATATGTAAAAACGTTTGTGTTGTGAGTCGCAAGTACATTTGTCATTGTCTTGAATTTTAAATCTTGTTAAATAATGTCCGGTCTGTCCATGTTCCGGTAGAAATTGTGTGCATGTGTGATGGTGACTCTTAATTGTGTTGTAGTTGTAGTGAGTTAAATTTGGTATGTATTGATGTAAGCTGTAAGATTTGTTACATGTCATCCATTCTCTGTTCCACTTATGCATTGTGTCGGTACGTAAGTCTTTCAACTATGTTAACTATTAAACTATTAAAGTAATGCCTTATATTTCAGTGGTAATGCATCGCAGGTAATTAAAGTTTTCAATTGAGAACTATTTCGGTTGTTTTTACATCCTTCAACGAAGTCGAGTATTATAATCGCGAAAATGTTTCACATTTCGACAAAATTGTCCGTCTTCATCATTCCCCAGCCAATTTGGACTAGTTTCGGCAACGAAAGAATTTCTGCACGTACGTGTATGTGTATCAGTGGACATTTAATTATAAATATATGGTGGATATTTTTAAAAAAAAATAACGTCTATGGTACGACCATATCTTGGTTAAGAGAAACAATTATCAAATATGTATAATATACTTTTGGGTCAGTGAATGAATTAAAGAACGAAATAATCTCTCTAATTAAAGTTCACTTTTAATTAACACATTGTCAATATATAATGAGATCTATTTACATTTTACAAGTCAGTATACTTGTGTGCGGGGCTTCTCCTAGGGGAGTAATTGTCTAACTTCCCAGGTGACCAATCCTCTATCCCATTCCCAAGCCCTTACCGACCCCCTTCTCCTTTACTCTCCCTAATCCAATCTGTTTCAACAGCCTTCCAAAAGGATTCCACCAGTTTCACATTTGATTCTTTCTACTTTTTTTCTTCAGTGACTCCCGTAAGAAAGAGTATCTAAAAATATACAATCTAAACATAGTGTTGCGAAAATTAAATACGTGAAGGATTGGTAGAGAAGGAGCCGCGAGTTTGGCAGGTGCGAGGGACATAGAAGGAGCCGACTGAAGACTAGTAGCGCCGGCCGCATCTAATTAGGGCCGCGTATGTTCCAGGAACTTGTCTAGTCCCTTCTGGTCATTCTGTTTGATGTTTGCCCACAGGCAATATAAGGGACCCTGACAGTATCCGAGTCAGTTATGCTCCGCGGTCTTCGAGAGATGTTCAGTGCTACAGTGCGACTTAGTGCAGTGCGGTAAAGCGTTTTTATGTGAGGAACAGTGTTGTGCCGTGACTGTAAGGAACAGTTTAGTACCGTGTTTAAGACAGTGCAGTGCCGCGAAGTAAAGGACAATGCAGTGCCCTCTTTATGTAAAGTTCGTGTAAAGCTGATAAAAAAAGCAGCAAAGAACCACGTATTCGCTGAGTGGGAGAGAACATGGCAACTTTGCAAGTTATTTGTACAAATGTAAGTGAATAAACACACCAATATGTTCCCCCGGACAGAATGATGAAACAGCAATGCATGTTCTTACGAGTTGTCCAAAATACGAATTCAGGATGAGCGTTCAACGGAAGAACATATGCCAATAAAATGAAAAAGTCATACCCCAAGTGATGACAGAGTGGCAACTACTATTGCTGGAAGCCACAAAAAAAAGTCCGTCACGCAAGGGCTGCGTCAACTAAGCAGATTTCCCACGTACGTCGCGTTTTTGCATTTATCTCAAAAATTAAAAGTTCAATGAAAACAATACTTGGTATTTAAGCTTGAAATTAAGTGTTTCATAGCATAATAGGATAATGTTAATATGAATTGAGTAGGAGTGGGGGTTTACTGTAGACGGAAAACTAAAAAATGAAAATATCTCAGTTAATAATCAAGATAGTGAAAACATGTACATAACAACATTGATAGACCATTAAATGTGCAATAAGAATGGTCCTATACAATTTTTCGATCCGACTCATAATAACGGAGATATTAAGACTATTATAAATTCTCCCCTTCTCTAAACCCCCACCCTGTCACTGATCCAATTTCAGCCGTTAATGAACATGATCTGTTTTTTGTATAAAACGATTATATATCAAGTTTGGTAACGATAACACAAAAATTACTACCGCTAGAGCGGTAACAGAATAATTAACAAAGTGTATTGTGCATTGTTAATAAACAGTGATAAAAACTGTGAAACTTGTGAGTGTTTAATTTTGCAATCCAAAAGAACTCTTATTCACGTTTATTACTGGGTTTATAATAAAACTTAACAATAATATTATTATTTTCACATGTTTCTCTCATTTTGTGCTTCAATTCAACTATAGGTTCTTTGCATATTCCAATTTCCTTGAGGCAAAATTTCAGGGTTGCATAATCCTGAGACTGGGCGTAAATTAACAGAATTGCCTTGTACACACAACTCTCTAGCCATGTTCCGCACAAATGATCCACCTCTTTCCTGCTTTTCTTCTTGCAGTACCACTTGGGCATTCTTTTTTTTTATCCTTGCTTTCATCTGATGCCCTTTATCACATAATTTGGTGGTAGGTATAATCTTCTTACTCCGTGAAGATGATACTTCTTTACTCCTTTTGTGTTCATTTAATTTAAAATATTTATTATAATTAATATTAGACCAAGAACAAAAAAAAAATATTAATTAGGATTTCCAGTTAGATTGCATGTTAAATTGGAGCAATTTCATAAAAATAATCATAATTACTGATTAAGTAATCTTCATGCGTTTGCCGAAAGAGACCCAAATGTTCTATTCTGAAGGCAAATATGATTAGATTATGATAACCATTAGTAGTTTAGCTTACAATGACTATGAAGATAGCTGGGATACACCTAGACTTCTTCCAGGACAAAGAGGCTAGCTAGTTTCTCCATCAGAAGAAGGCCCTCAAAGCTTGTTGGACCCGAATGGTAGGAGAGAGAAGGAAGGGTGATCTCTCATCTCCCTCTTTGCAGCCAAAACCCAAAAGTCTGTTTGCAAAAGAGCATACGACAAAAGATCCCCACTCGGTGAATTTGTCAGTATTCCATCTCCCAGCTCTATCGCATGCTTTGATTATTACCAGATTTAAAATGAAAGGAAATCAGCTATTAAAGTTGTAATAATGTGGTCCGTTCATCAATATATTTATATTCTGAGTTGGTATTCTGGCAGGTGGAAGTGACTTCTAATGTAGGTAGGATGAAAGAATTAGTTAAACTTCTACTAAAACTGGCCAGTTCATCGCCAAGAGCCGTCAGGACAACAACCAAGACCTTTGGGCACTGACGATGATCCACTGCATCGAAACCGCTCTGCCGTTTTAATAAATTGTTATAGTGGAAGCTTAGCCAATTCTTTCATCCTATCTACAATATATATATATATATATATATATATATATATATATATATATATATACATATATATTTGTGTGTGTGTGTGTGTGTGTGTGTTTGTGTCCGTTCTGCTCTTTTTATAAAATTTTGGTTTGATCGTTACCAAACTCGATATTTAAACGTTTTATGTAAAACTAACTAAAGTTCAAGTTCCTTAAAGGCTGAAAACAGACTAGTGAGAGAGGGGGGTTAAGCTGGTTAATTTCGAGAATACAAAATTTTCTGTTAATAAACGATCATATTGATATTGAAAAATGGTACATTTATTAAACCCAGTTGGGTTTAGGCAACCTTAAAAATTATGCCTAAGACCAGTAAATTGAATGAAGAAAACTATAAAATCTACGAATAAAAGATAATTTGAGGCGGTAAAATTAATTTCAAATGGGGGGCCTATAAAAGAGGTAGTTCCAGTGTCAATAGAATTACTAGAAATTTACGAGCTAGATTGTGAGACACGAAGGTGGCAGTAAAAGGAAATAATAAAGAAAGAAATGGTCATTCCCTCGACCGAGTATCATTAAAAAGGGTTTATAGCCATGAACATCTTCATTCAGCAGATCGTAAAGATAACCTTCATCCTTCGGTACGTAAACAAGTAGCCGACCGTTGCAGCCTCCCTTTCTCAATGGAACAGAAATATTGGATTTCACATTAAAATGCATATATTAGTCCGGAGTTGCTTCTGCTCCTCCGTTTCCGGTGCTTATTAACGGCTACAAATATATTTTTCAGGGCTCTTCATTTCTAGACAAGTAATACTCTCGGCTTTAACTTGGCAAGAGTCCACGTTTCGCTGCCATTTGAAATTGTTGGTATGATATTCGTTTAATAAATGTAGAACTTTGCCTGCCTGAAGAGACTTTCAACGAATTAAAAAGACCGGTCACCATTCGTGCATCTACACCTGCTACTGGTTTTCGTAAACCAAGGATACTTGAAAGTATAACAAATTGTAAAACATTCAGATCCTACAAAACAACAAGATTTTTTCTTAAAAAGAAAGGTAATTTCCATTAATTGAAAATGTGCATTTTCAACATGGATTTAAGTAGAAATTATATTTCTAAAGGGCCACGGTATGAATTTTATATTTTACTTGACGCCTAGTTTCTTTTTGTACTTCTTTTAACCATGGTGTCGTGCCTTTGAGTTATGATATGTAGAAGTATATTATTATTAATATATTAACATCTGCGTCTGTCGTACTCATGACGCGATTTTTTATAAATTTCTTCAAATGACCATCGATCCTTCCCAGGAGATGACGAAAATGAGGTCCGTTCAAAATTATATATATATATATATATATATATATATATATGTGTGTGTGTGTGTGTGTGTGTGTGTGTGTGTGTGTATCTGTTAACGCTCTAGCGGTCGCAATTTTTGTTTGAACGTTACGAAACTCGATATTTAACCGTTTTGTGTAAAAAGACAGATTTGTTAATGGCTGAAATCGGACCAGAGGGAGGGGAGGGATTTTTGAAAATTCGAAATATCTCCGTTATTATGCATCGGATCGAAAACGTGTATAGAACCAATCTTATTGCAAATTACATTTACT